>CM021733.1:20092807-20163167 GCA_011075105.1 Heteronetta atricapilla
AAAAAAAAAAAAAAAAAAAAAAAAAAAAAAAAAACAACAAAAAAAGTTTTTTTATTGCTGGTTATAGATCCTATTTCATGTAATAGATAATTAAATGAAAGAAAGAAGAAACTATGACTAAAGAGCCAGGCACAGGAGTCAGGATGTTTTGTCATCCTGAACAAATCAAATTTGCTCGTATTCAAAAAAAAAAAAAAAAAAATGGAGCAAGTAATTTTGGCTTATTCTAGGTGCTCTGAATCTCACTGGTCAGGAAATCCCACCAGGAAAATATTAAGCACATCATTATTTCAGTGGACTAAAGTATAGTCCATCCTGACAATGGACAGTTTCATGAATCACAACTGGAATGTTGCATTGTATTATGGAAGGCTAATGGTAACAACATTTTAAAAAGAAGAGTAGGTACTTACAGGGTAGGTACTTGGGAAAGCAAATGATAGGACTGTAAAACCAGGCCCTTGGGAAAAAAATCTCATAATTCTCTGGAAAATAAGTTATTTTGATCATTTCTTGTTTGGAGAGGTTGAAATTCACAATGCTGTTCCTAAGTTTTATGACACTGATATACACAACATTCCAAGTCTGCATTTTCTTCATTTGTGATCTTATCTACACAGGCAGACCTTTCTGTACCAGGGAACTACCAGTTAATGGGCCATATGATGGGAGGAGGCTTCCAGCAAGGAGCAGATTTAGCCTTCAACTAAGCTGAAGACGTAAACTTCATCATCTTCCAGGTAAAGAGGTTTTCCAGTTTCAGATGTTCTCTTCATCAGCCTCCAGAAATTTTCATCTGCTTGTTCTGCAGCTGAACTGTGAAGATGATGTTGTGGAGGTAGGTTGGGAAGATTTAGCTGCTTATCAGGTACAACTTAGCTAGAATAATATATGCTTTTAAGTTTAATTTAAAGTTTAATTTGAGTTTGACATAACTGACCCCTTACAAAGCTGTATTTAAATTCTTAGCTTGGTCTATATCTTTTTGTCAATTCAGTCTGTTGTACAAGTTAAATGAGATTTAGGAGTAGCCAAACAATGATCTGTAGCAGTTTAAATAAGTTAAATTTTAAAAATATCATAGAATCATAGAATGGTTCGAGTTGGAAGGGACCTTAAAGATCATCTAATTTCAACTCCCCTGCCGTGGGCAGGGATGACACCCACTAGATCAGGTTGGCTAAGGCCTCATCCAACCTGGCCTTGAACACCTCCAGAGATGGAGCATCCACAGCTTCTCTGGGCAACCTGTTCCAGTGCCTCTCTACCCTCTGAGTGAAGAATTTCCTCCTAACTTCTAATCTAAATCTCCCCTTGTTTAGTTTAAAACCATTTCCCTTGTCTTGTCATTATCTTATTGAGCAAAGTATTAAAATATATATAGTTCTACTGAGTAACATTTTATTTAGAGTTAGGAACATGCATGGTAAGAGATAATATACGGACTTCGTGACCCTACCCTTACTTTCAATATTTCCTGTGTTTCTTTTTGTCCATTCATCTAACATGTCAAGGATACAGAAGTGTATGCATCTGACACAGCAGGGAACAGGTGTTCATTCAGCTTCTTGGTACTAATGGAAAGTATATATTTTTAGTAATAAAGGGATAAAAAATCTAAAAATTAGCATTTTTGTGGTATTTTTACTCTAGCTGTTAGAAAAGAATTATTGAGGAATGAAAAGTATCCCAAAGTTTACCAAACTTATTGAAATCTAAACAACACTTGATCAAGTTTGAGTTTCCCCGAACACATTGCCTACTCTTTGTTGATGACAAAAAATTCCTTCACCTGCAACATTCTTTATTCTTCACAGGGATACAGAAGGGAAAAAAAGACTCTAATGCTAATAAACATTCAAACCATTTACTTGAATAGTTAGTAATCACAGTATAACGATTTACAAAAATTGCACATCCTCTGTTTAACTAAGGTTTTGCCTGTGATCATCATAATCATTTCTGCCTGTTTGAAGAAACGCATGCTTGCACAGCTTGAAACATTTAAAACCTTTTAAGTTGGGCTTTGGCACCTCTGATGGTATGTACTGTGCTTATGACAGTTAATCATGTGAACTGAAGTTTTTTCTCTTCCCTTTAAACTCAGTAGATTTAAGATTATCTTTTATTTTATTTTTTTCCTCTCATATTATTTCTTCAAAGTTAAATTTCCAGTGCATGAAACTACTTGACCTGGAAAATAAACACAGCACCACATATTAGCACGGTGGGATAGCAAAAGAAATGTGACCTTTTGTAACTAAAAGAGACACGTAAGACAATAGGGGCCTAATTTTCTATGGAGTTTTAGCAACAGTCTTAGGGTACCTAAATGGATTAATGTGTCTGCAATTGTCTCAATGATTAATACCTTCCATAAAGGAGTTTTAAAAATCCGATGCTTGAATCTTCAGTGACCTACCTTTAATTTCCTCATGCTAATGAAAATTGACATCTCTCATAGACTTCAGCAGAAA
This sequence comes from Heteronetta atricapilla, assembly GCA_011075105.1. Lineage (NCBI taxonomy): Eukaryota > Metazoa > Chordata > Aves > Anseriformes > Anatidae > Heteronetta > Heteronetta atricapilla. The sequence continues at coordinate 20,095,285 of CM021733.1, forward strand.
CAACTGATGTTTACTCCCTCTAGAAAATCAGGCCCTACACACCAAAGTCTCTGCTGGTGTAATGTGATGGGGCCCCTCTCACAATAGTGGAACTGTATACTTTATAACTGTGGAGTCCTCTTAGTCAAATTGCAAAGTCAAAGTTGCTCAGGATCTTGTCCAATTGAATTTTGAGCATCTCCAGCAATGGAGATGTCACAACCTCTGTGGGCACTTATTCCAGTCCTGCCAGATCTTTCCTTCCTATCACCTGTGATTGTTGCTTCTTCTTTTGTTGTGCATCTCAAGAAGGCTGGGATGTACAACAGAAACTGAAGAACAACCAAGTCCTTTGTAAATGTTTGGAAATCTTGTCTGTGTGGCTTGCAATAGCTGTTGTAAGGCATAAATCTATGGAACAGATTGTTTATGCAAGAGCGAATCAACAATTTAAGCACAAGCTTAGTTTCCTAAAGGACTCTCAAATGATTCCCTGTTCTTTAGACTGCCTCAAAGTGTATGCTACCACTTTGATTCATAATATAAACATACACAGAATTTTTGCATCAATATATCTTATTTTGTCTGGTAAAATATTAACATAATAGAATATAGAACTCACTACTTCCTTTTTTACTTTAAAAGAAATCTGTCTATCCCCCCTTTTAGGCATCAGGCTAAAAAGATATAAATATATAAAAAAAGATATAGCAGCAAAGGACAGGACAGAATATATTTCCCACAGAATATATTTCCCACCTTAATTATAGACATTAATTGATTCCACTTAGGCATTTACTCATACTGCTTCTCTCATCCTGGCTGCACTATTCTCTTTATGCCCTTATGGCACCTTGTCTTAGTTGGATAGCATTTTTTTTTTTCTCATCTTTGAATGGGGTCAGACTTTGATGGGCAATTTCATATACGACAACAATGCAAATGCAATCGTGAACATACCTGGCTACTGCTAATACACGATTACATTATATATTTGTAAATTATTTCAGTGTTTCAATAGACAAGGCAAGTTAGGAATGTTGAGTGTTCAAGCATGTTGATTATGGTGTTCAAGAAAGTCATTGCTTCTAACACAACTAGATGCAGTTACATTTTTCCATTCTGCTTGTATTGGGCCTACTTATAGGCATCAAAACAGCATCAAAAGGTAACATTGACTATTGAATACATGTTTATTTATAATTATCCCTGGTCTCATGCAGGATCTTCAAAGCGTATGCTGAAGTGATCTCTGTAGTTAAGGCTTGTCACTGCATTTTTATATTGACATATTTTATTTTTTCACTTGATTTTGGAGTACTTAATAGGAATCACAAATATATTTTCTTTGTTTGGAATGCTTGTATGTTTTGCATTATGAGTTATTCACAGAGTTCAAACACATTATGTATACTGGATTTCTATCCTTAAATATGCTTTCTAACACAATTCATCATGCTGCTATCCCAGAATTTTGGCTGTACAGTAAAGATAGACAACATCATATTTTTAAAAATATAAGGAAGTATAAGGCTCTTCATAAGATAATTTTGGCAAGCTAAAGTTCTTTCACTGCTAATTTTTCTGGAAACATTAACAGTCACATTTTCCTTTATCACTTAAACATGCATGGATTTGGGGGTTTTCTTTTGTATGTTACATTAAAATAGCAGATTTTTTCTATTATAGAGGTATAATATGAGCTGTATGAATTTTAGCAAGATACTTGGAGTGGCAGTCAGAACAACCCAATCAAGTTATGGGTGATGTGCATAAAAGTGGGCTGTCTTGCTACAGAATGTTCATGTCACCAAAACAATGACAGCATGTTAGTTGCAGTCAGGTTTGTTCCAGTTTTTCCTGGTGGTGAGACGTGTTTCCAGATGATAAAACAACATTTTTGGCAATCAAGATTAAATGCTTGCAAATGTCCTTCCTAGTAGTTCACCAGCAGAGTTATCATGAAGTGGACTTGTCATTTTAGATGAAATTTTATGTACTCTTTAGGAAAAATGAAGGGAAGTAGAAAGATCATGACCAAAAAGGGGAATAAAAGCAGTGACTTTGCAGTGAGATGTCATCCTGGATGAGAATTTGGAAAAGAAGCATGGGTGTGCTTTCATAAAGGTGCTTACAGAACAACGACCTATTTCCCAGTCTGACTAAGCACTATGGCACATTGAGAGCATTTGGTCATTTCTAAAGATAAATTAACGTGATTTGTGAGAATTTATAAGAATTGGATAAATTAAGATATGTTGGCATCTTCTCTAGTAGCACTGTTATGATTTTACCTCATTTAGATTTCCATTTTGTTAAAAATCTCACAAAATATTTGCAAAATAAATGTTTTTAAAGGTGTGTGATGTTTCTTGATAGTAGCTGAAGAACAACACTGTGCCCTCCAATATAACATTGCAGCACTGGCTGGCATCCTACCACTTTGTCACAACATTATCTCATTGTTTGTCATGCACACATAAGACAAAAGTAGACCACCTTTGTTCAAGAGAAACTAATGGTAGAGCTGATTTAATAATCTCTGGAACCTAACGAGCTATATTTCATGGACCAATTTTCCCTCTTTAGGTTTGTTTACAGTTTATGTTGTTCACACATATTAAATAACTTCTAGCAGTTTGGGCTGAGAATTTAGTTAAGTGACTGAACTCATATATAGTCAGCATTTCTTCATCACACTGAAATGTACTATTCATAATGGAAGTGACATTTGACTCACACTTAAGAACCTATTTATTTTCTTCCAAGCATGTGTATTAATTCATACCCAGAATACAAATAGGTTTGCTGCTTATATACAGCAGAACAAGGCCCCTTTGGTTTTCAGTTGTAAAAAAACATTAGCATTTTGAAGAAAAATCATCATCTTGCCATATTTCACAAACCTGTGAACTCTGCAGCTCAAATAAATTCTTAGCAATTTTTTAAATATATGACGGTAAGTAAATAGTGGGCCACCTGAGTGCTAGGTGGAGATGGCTTTGGGGTCTGAACTAGCTTCTATTACACAAAACTATGGTTGGCATTCACTGGTGAAGAAAATCCCTCTTATTCCAAAAGGTGAGGGTGTAGACTTTGGTGGAGCACTCACTTGTGGAGCATTCATTCTTCACTAAACTTCCCACAGGGTTCATAGCTGGAGTCTTGGGCAATATTTATGACTTTGCAGATAACCAATGATTCCAATAGTTTTGAGCTAAAACAAACAAACAAACAGGCATATTGTCCAATGCAAAGATTCACACACCACCTCTTTCCCTTAAACAGCATGTTACTAGCAGCTAGTGCTGAGACATCTATTTAGCTTTCAGTCTTCTCTGAGGAATCATCTTGGTGATGGTATTTTTCTCAGTGAGTGATGCAGAATCCTTTTGCATGCAAAGATCTATAGCAGTGTTTTTTACCTGAAAAAAATATTTCAGCTAGGAAGTATCCTTAAACCTTCTGTTTTGGGCTCAGTGTGTTATTAATTCTCAGTCTGGCCACACAGCCATGATAGCCGGCCATTGTCAGGATTTTCTTGGCTAACACTGCTTCAGAAATAAAGCAAACACTAGGTCATGTCTGAAAGGAAAAAAATCTCAAACCAAGCAAGGTACTCGATATTTTTTGTACGTTATTGCTAGATGTGATGGATAGATGTTTGTATATGGACTGGATTCATCTCTCTCAAAGCTTGGCAAGTCTCACTCCTATGGTTCATGTACAGTTTAGATTTAGAGATAACTGTTAATATACACATCAACAGGTTACTCTCAAAGTAGTATTAAATGCATATAAATCTGAGTGATCACTCTGGAAGGTGATCTAAGAATTCACTCTGGAGCACTGAGGCTGAAGGATTCTGATCTTTTACCTGTTAGCACACAAATGACACCATCTTAAAGCTACCCAAAATGTCAAAGTACCCCTTGTCTGCTTACATGGAGTTACCTGTAAATATAGAGAGAATAGTGCCTGCTATCTTTTAACAGGAGACATAATGTCTCTGCAGCTCTTTACAATTGTCTGGGCTTACAGATGTAAGTCCTAGGTTCCATTTACCATGGCAACTTGCCTGTCTTCCCCTAGTCTTCCCCCTGGGCTGCTCTGGTGTGTAGGTTCACTGCAGTTGTGCCACCTGCATGCGTGATGGCTTTGCCACAGGTTTGGAAATTCAGCTTTTCTGTTACCTAATAACCTGACAGAAGTGTTGGTTTCAAGCTTCAGAATGATCTGCATCCATCTTGAATTTCTTCTCTTTTCCTCATGCTGCACTTTGATTTTCAGGAGACTGTCCCAGGAGAAAGGCTTTCAGGTAGCTGGGGATCAATATTGTCCTCAGTGGGTTCCCAGATACATTGTCCACATTACTTACCAGTAGTAGCAGCACTCCAGCACTCTGCTTCATCTTTTCTCCTCTGGTACACTGAATAAAAAGACCTCATATTGTTCCTGGACTTCCAGACATGTTTTAAGACGATTCTGTAATATTGGTAAAACCGTTGCAGTTGATGATAGTTTCTCAGATGAGTTCTATAAGTTTAAATCTTAGAAACTGTGTTCCAGAGTACATAGCACTGCAGCCTGTCATTTTTGCAAATTCCTTCCGTCACCTTTATTTGCTAATGAATAAGCTATTTATGATACATAGGCCTGAACCAATAGTCTGGATTTACATTCAGGAATACTTGCAGTCACTTGCATACTTTTCAGACTGTATCTCCCTTAGTATACAGGGAATGACTTCATATTTCTTGCCATCTGTAACGTATGTCATGACTCAGTCTTACAGAATAAAAAGCAGTACTGGAAGTACTAATAGCAGAGAAATAGTAACATAAAAAGAAAGAAGGTGAAAGATGATTGTATTCCCTTCCAACTCTGACAGCCTTATTTATTTTTTTTTTTCTCATCTCTTTGAAGAGCTATCAAAATCTAAGAAAGATAATTAAAATAAATTTTGGCTGAGAAGTATTCACATTTCCTAGTAGTTCTGCAATTTTATTTGAAAACTAAGGAGACTTAAAACTAAGATTCATCCACTTTAGACCCATGACTAATACCCAGAGAGGAGCCTTCCCTCTGAGCTTCATTTCCAGGCAGCAGGAAGAGCTGTAGGATGAATTTGGCTGAGGGGAGGAGAGTGCAGTTTCGTTTCAGTTATGCTTCAGTGTTTTGTAAAGGGCCAGCTGGGATATTTGGAACTGAACCCTTCAGTCCTACCGTAATAGGAGTTTAGCCAGAGTCAACACTGCATCTTCAGACCCTTCTATGTTTTAATCTGCTACTGTGTGACACTGGTGTGTCACTAAGTTTTTCAGAAAAACAGCCAGCAGTGTTCTCTAAAAATACAGAACAGACTGCATCTCAGCAGTGACCTGCCATCATGTTTACATGCGTACATCTCTCCTTTAAATGTCTCTAGCCTGAGATAAGGCTAGGATTGTTCATAGGATCAGAATGGTGCTTACGAAAATATGTCTGAAACCTAATTCCTTATAGAAGTACTTTGTGCTAAAGTGACTTGGAGGTCTCTTTTCCAAGGATCAACCACAAATTGTGGCAGTTGTTTTCTGTAACATGTACAGTACTTCATTATTGCCACAGGGGGTACTGTTGGCTTAATTTTGTACTTGAATCACTGCTGCTGAAACTATTAAGTTAATGATTTATGCTCATAAGATACAACAATCTCTAGTGTTTAAATTGGTTACTATGTTTTGTTTACTGTTTATAACTACCACAGTTGTTTTAAATGCCACTAAAACTACTTGCCAGCTTGTATGGTTTATTTCTCCCCATGGATTTTTACAAACCACTGATTGATATAGGGAAAAAAAAATATATAGTGATTTATGCTTGAAAAAAAAAAAAAAATCCCAAGAGCTATGAATTAACCACTGTTCTGCTATATTGGAAGAAATAACACTCTAGTGACACTGAACAATGGATGTCAAAACCTTATTCTAGTACTTGCTTCTGTTTTTATCATAGTGGAAAATTTGAGGGCTTTTTCTTTCTTTTTCTTTGAGTACTATGACTTCATCAGTTCTTGACTATGAGCTCACTAGTTTTTCCCCAGAGTTCCTTCTCATTGTGCCATGTTAAGTACTTGATTCACTTAAACAGACTAACGTTTGCAAAAGTGGAAAAAATGTCCCAGAGTTTGTTACTTGACAGAAGGTTAGCTCATTTTAGCTCCCAGAACACAAAGAAAATTTGGGAGGCTGACCTCCAGCTTCAAGGTAATCATCTGATAACAATGTAGGGTAGATTCTGTAGCTTTCTGTAGCTTTGAAGCTACAGAGAAAAAGTACATTTATTTCTATTTATTTATTTTCCCGCTTGAAAAAGCACAGAGCAGTGAGAACAAAGTGTGTAGGGCAGGATGAGGATAATTCATAAGTGTGTTACATCAGTTACAAGACAACATGACACCTTTCACTCCACTTTCCTTTCACCCCACTGGGTGAAATTTTAGGGCAACAGCACAGCACAAAAATCTGCTTCTGACATCACATCTTAGACCCCCTTCTCAGCAGTACTAATGCCCATTTTGCATTTGTCTCCTTTTATGTTCCCCACAAGCCACCACATCCACATATACTTAGCCAATTTCTTAGTGAGGTGTTTGTGATCAAAATTAGGGATACAAGTTAAATCAGTTTATGGCAGTGTGTAAAACATACAGAAAAACTCCTATAGCTAGAGTCATGAATTCCACAGACTAGCTCCATTTCCATAGATACACAGACTATGGATCAACGTCTGAACTCTCATTATGCTGAGAGGTCAGGAGCATGTGTTGCTGATCCACCCCTTGCCTTCAAGTGGTTCAGCCAGTGGCCCAGTTCCCAGCAACTTCAGGCTGTTCAGACAGCCAAAAATTGATGGAGTTGATTAGGTGATACTATAGGAGCCATCCCAGCAGCAATGCACTACCAGAACCTACCTCACTCCCCAAGACGTGGGCTGGGATTCTCCCACTAGTGAGATCTCTTAAATCTAACACTTATCATCAGACTAGCTAAAATTATTGTTGCAGTAGGGAGCACTGAGTCTGATAGTTTCAAGTGGAGGGGAGTTGCTGGCAATGTAGAAAATCAGGCACAAGTATTTTAAGAAAATAAATTATAGGGTATCACTACTATATAGCTTTTTAACGTGAAACCTAGGAATTTAAGCTAATAGGGCTCCAATCTTTTTGTCCCAGATTTCCCAAACTGAGGAGTGGCACAGATCCTATACACAAAAGTATCTATGGGTTTAGGTCTGACTTACTACATCAAATAATACATCCACCTGGTGATCTGCACATACACTTGCCTGGGGCTGCTGGACATCTGGCAGCCAGACAGCTACCTTTTCTCTGGGCTGACTTATCCAGACAAATGGGAGAAATTATCTTTAACTACTCAGAGAACATTTCCAGGCAGAAGGCAGAAAAAGGGGATATATTCTGGGAAACCCCAACTATATGACACCCCAAACTAGTGACACAACCTGGTAAGTGTAGCGTTTCACAAATTCATGCTACAGTTTCATTAAGTGACAGCAAGCAAGCAAACATAGAAAGGCAGAAGAGAAAAGCCTTGAGCTCTATGCTAAATTAATGTAGGCTGAAGTTAAATTTTAGATATGTTTTCACATGCTTACCACAATTATTCTCTGTATCTAGTCCAACCTTGTCAACAAATACTGAAAAAAAAAAAAAAAACAAAAAAAAAAAAACCACATTTCATGAGATATGGGAGAATTTCTGGTGTAAAGAAAACCTCTGATGTGTGAGCGAGAAGAATGTGAATGCAGGGAGGGGATTTGAGGAGAGTGGAGGAAGGGTTAGCTTCCAGAAGATAGCTTTTAGAAAGTGCACCCAATCACTGCAATTTTTTCATAGCATGTGTTGGGAGAGGAGAGAGATGTGAGTACAGAATCCTCCAGTGCTTCACTGCCTGTCAAAAGACCTGCAGACTGTGAGCTGTAATTGCCCAGCTCCAAAGTGATTCCACACACCCTCAGCATACAGAAATCCATGAGTGTCTTCATGGGAGGTTAACATTTGCATCCAGCATCAGATGGGCACTGTTGTCTGGCCTCTCTTTAGTGAATACAGCAGGGTACAGAAGAAACTGGCAGAGGAAAATACATGTAATCCTTCTTGCTTCAGCAGGTATATTTTTAGGCTAAAAAAACACCTAGCCAGAGACAAGCTACTCTTTACAGAGCTACTCTTTACTACTTTCAGAGATATTCCTTGTGAATTTTTCCATGGCTGGAATGCTGTACATGTGATAATTCCCATAATAAAGCATCAAGGAATTATTTTTCAAGGAGTTGTATAAATATGGGAGTGTACCATACAAGGGAGGTCATGTAGAGAAGATGTGAGAACCTCTTAGTAGGATTAGCCTGAAACTTAACTTCATAGGTCTTGATTTTTTTTTTTTTTTTTTTTTTCCCTAGATTATAAAATAACACTAATATGTGTATTAATGTGTGGTCTGTGAAAGGTGTGTGAAAGGTCTCCTTGGCCCTCTGAAAGGAAAAGGCTCATCTTCTCTGATTTAGATGACTCAAAAGATTCACTAGGTGGAAATTAACTCATATAGGAAAGTATCCTTGGCAAGAAAAACATGAAAAATTTCTGTCATTGGGAAAACCTTTTCCTTAGTATGCCGAGGTACTACAACCATGGGAAAATAAAGGAAGGTGATAAACGTAAACCACGAGCAATCTGGAAACAACTCCCATATGCACAATACTCACACACACCTCTGAATGTTTTTAGAAGACTGAATGAAAGATCTCAAACAGACCAAGTAGCAAGGAGACAAACCTTATCCTTGTTTTCGTTTTCTTTCACTTAAGGTCTAGTATGAAATATTGATAGAGAAAAAAGATCAAAAGCATCAAGACAGCATACACAAGAGAAACTACATGCTCCTCAGGTCAACATTGTGCTCTTAAAACAAAAGGAAAAAGTTCGGTGTTCACAAATTAACTATAATTTTTCAATGTTTTTAATGCATCACTGCTGATCAGCCGGAAGAGTCTCCAGTGAGGTATGAGACATTTTGCTGTTTTTACCAAGCAGTTATACTGTATAGTAAGAGGGTAATATAAAACCATGCATTTTTTATAATTCAAACCCACCTTTTTTAAAGCATGCTTTAATCCTGGATGTAATATCTGCTGTTAGATGAATGGCTATATAATTATACTTCCAGCTTTTAACTGTTACAGAAGGGGCCAGTGTTCTTTACAGTTTTTGCTTTATCATGAAATATAAATATTAGATTTTCAAATATGATATTAACAGCTTTTATTTAAATAGTTTGTAACATTCTGCTATGACATTTCCAAACCTCTTCCTATTAACTTTGGAATTATTCTGTACTGCTGGACTTGATATGCACTACATTCATGAACTTCACATAAAAAAATAGATATCTTAGAGGACCCTAAAGACTTCCTTCCTATTGGGGACCAAAATACAAGAAAGAATGCCATTTGCTTGGCACTTTCTATTTTCACTAAAGTTGGTAGGACTTGAGTTTACTGTTTAGAGCGAATTTGATTTAGACAACATCTGTTCAGCCCTTGATTCTTCATTTTGGAGTTGTGATCTTCATACAAGCTGAGAATCAGACCCATTGTTTTTGAGGGGAGTGAAGGAAAATATTTTCTACATTTTCATTTCACTGGTATTCACAGTACAGAAATGCTTTTGCCACATACCAAGCCAGAGGTCCATCCTCTCTCTATGTGTCTCCACTCTCTTTCTGCCCTCCCAGTCCATATAGCTTGGTTTCTCTGTTTCTTTGTTTCCAGGTACTGTGTCCCCGTCTCTTCACTCCTGATAACACTGTTTTCTGTCCATGAGCTTCAAAGCTTACAATATTTGTAGCCTTCTCTCTCATTTTCTTTAATAAGGGTTTTCTGAGAACATCTTTATACTGTCCTTGTGCAGAGTTGTCCAAGAGGCAGCAGTCCACAGGTAGTCATCCTCCCTCCTAGCTCCTTTTGTACTGTGTGTATGGGAACCTCTGTGCTTGGGACAGCACCTGTTCTTCTGCTGGGGTTTAAACAGGAAAAGTGTTTATTTGGTGGACCTCCATCTGTACCCTGATACTCATGCAGTGAAACAAACCATCTCCCATCAGAGAGCACAATGGATTGAAGAGGAGTCTGGGTCCTTGTCCCCTTCGCCTTGCATCATTTCCTGGTGGTGACTGCATGGAAAGAGGAGGAGATGGAAGGCAGAAGTTCTTACACTCTGTCCTCAAATGAGGCCAAAGGGTGGCACTGCCTGCAGAACCCTCTGCAGCAGTGCTTCCTTCTCATGGAGCCAAGATTATAATCCAGGCCTGTCATTGTGGTTTAAACTGCACTTTTTATACTATAGAACAAAAAATTGCATTCATTTTAATCTCCATAATAGAAAGACAAATATAAATGCTACTTCAAGAACAGAGTGACAACTATCAGTAAACAGTTAAAACTTCTGTACAGAGGAAAGCGGGTTACATCAAGTTACCAAATGTTTTCTATAATACTATATTCCTCTCCTGTGCACAATTAGAAAGACTGTTCTGTATTGGAGAACTAGTGTTGACAGCACAGAGCAATGGACATTTCAGTGAAAAAGTTGCTGTTCTCTTGCTCCTGAGATCCAATAAAGATTTTATACATTGGACTTTACCTTGTTTCACTTCCACTCTGATGTTAAGTACAGAATGTTTATACTTATTTATGCTACACTGTCTGTTTGTATGAATACATAACTATAAACAGGTACTTTCTTTTTCAGTGGAAGCCATGTAACTAATATTTTCCAGTGACTTCTCACAGTGATTTTAAACGATATACCAGGTGACTTTTAAAAAGGGGCTTAAACAATAGTCATATGGCATAGCACCAAATTTTAACTGCATTTGGTAATCTGTCATACGTAATGAAATCAATGCTCATTTTCCAAAGGAATGCTAATGAGTGCCTTATTAGATTGCAAAATCACTAAGTCAAGTTTTTCTGGCCTCTTCACCTCTGGATCTCTATTCATGTAAAGCATTCTCACTGCAGAGCATCTATGCCTCTCTTGGTATCATCTTCAAAGCCTGACTACTGTCCTCTGTGACAGTTATGTGTGTGATCTCATTTTCAGCCCCGGGCCTCAAGCATTTCTCTGTCTACTAGTTCTTGAGTTCTATGTCTGTCATTGTCATCACTGTCAGGAAAGTACAATTTTTAGTACTGTAGATGCTCCTTCTCAGTTCTGTCCTGCCCAGCTTTCCCCATTGGGTGCTCCACTCCAGCTATTGACTGAGTTTATAGTTAACAAGAATTGAGGAAGCAGTAGCGTGTTTGTTTTTCTGACCTGTTTAGGGGACTGATCATGTGCTTTGGATGATGTATGGATAAGCGTAAGGACCTTGAAGGAGTTATCCAAGTGGGACATACAAGCTTGTTGAGAGACATATATCATTAATTTAGTATCACAGCAAATCTCTGGGACCTTCCTGAGAGTAAAAAAGCTGTACCAAGAAGCCTGTTATCTTCACACAACCAAACCACCTTCCAGCAGGTGAGCTGCCCTGCCTTGGGAAGGATCCATCACACAGCTCTGATCCTGGCCAATAGAGGGCAATGGTGCATACACCCAATACAGCAGGTCAAAATTAGGCATTTTACATAGTCAAGTCCATTAGACATTAAACACAGTTTAAAAATCCACTTCTGCCTCTTCATTAGAGATTTCCCTTTCCTCAGCTGAAAAAGGGCCACAGAAACATTGCAAGCAAAGATTTCTCCCCTGGGATATGAGAATGACAAAAAGTAGCTAAGGGATGAGAAGGGAATTGTAGGTGGTGGTAAAGAGGGATACCCACCCTATTGCAGTCCTGTTATAAACCCGTCTCTAGGAATTTTGCCATAGGACTATTAATCAGAAAGAATATCAACTCTCCAACCTGTTCTGATGATGCTCAAATAGTGTATTATTTGGAGGAATTTTTCTTGTTTTTTATCTATTGACCTAAATCATGTTCTGTGATTTTCAGAGTCCTATGGAACTAACCCAATAAATTGTTATGCTAGAGATAATTCTGGGAATCTGATTTTCCAGCTCATTTATGTGGGCTAAACTGCCATCACAAAGCCAGAATCCACAAGACCTTCATCTTGTCCATGAACCAATCTCGCCAATCAATCCAACAATCAAGGCCAACAGAAGTCAAAAACAAATGTGATTTCTAAGTATTGATTATACTTATTTGCAGTGTAAAACAACAGAATATCACTAAAACATTGTAGATACTGGTAGGGATTAAATGAAATTCTCCCAAGCTTTAATTACATTAAGTTTGGAAAACTTGCTGTCTTTCACTATACAGTGTATACAGAGGTCCGTTGATCTTTTCAGGGCACACAGATAACAAAGAAAACAAGAACTGAATTAAATGTAGATGCCCCACCTGATTTCTAAATCCCATGGAAAGGTGCTTTGTTTTTAAAGATGTTTTTACTACTTGGAAAGTCAAAGAATCAATTCTAAACTGCTTGGTAACATCCTTCATTTCTTAATGAGAAAAATGAAAATGAGTAAGGACTGACATGTAGGAAAGGAGGCTGAGAGAGAAACACAGGAAGGGAGAGAAAGGGAAAAGAAGGAAAAAATGGGAAGAAGAGAAGAAGAGAGGGAGGGGAGGAAGAAAGAAGGAGGAGAAGGAAGAGGAGGGAGGGAAGCTGGTTATTTTATTCATATTGCTTTAATGAAAATCAGTAGGATGTGCTAATAAAATGAAAAAAAAATGGAGCAAATGATCTTGTAGCTAATTAATGATTCTCTAGGATGATTTATCAGGTGCTGCCAACAAAAAATATTTTAAAAGGTTATTCATGGAATATATGGGAAAGCTACAGAGCTTTAGAGAAATGGAATGAAAGTATTTAAAGCACTGCAGAGATTTACTCTGTAACTCTTTGTGTTGAGTTTTTAAATACCTATGGTGACAACAAGGAGAATGGTATTTGAGCAGAGCTTCTGTTAATATGGCAGCTGCAATACATCACGGAAGGGTTATATTCAATTTTACTTACTAGGTGGTCTTTGAGATGAAGTGTTACAGGCTGGATAATATCTTCAGTGCCATGTATGTGAAATCACTGTGGCGGTGTAGGTATAATCTCTTACTCTTGTGGTGGATGAGTGTGCAGGCACTCTGAAAGCTGGATGCTGAAGGATAAGAAGGGTTGCATCCACCCAGTGTCACTATGTGTGCACTGATTCCATGGAGTGCATCATGAGTTAACTGTGGAAACATGTATATGCCAGAATGTAATAACTGTTCTCCCTGAAACCTCTGAGGGGCTGCTCTGAATCATGTCAGTGAATCATGATCCCTAAGAGATGGGTCTGTCACATCTGGTTTCAGTGGTGTTCAGTTAAGCTCCATCAGTGGAGAGAGGTAGGCACCCACACAAATATCTTTCAGGTTGGAATTAGTTGGGTCATGAGAACCGGAGGGGGAATGACTAATTCTAACTGTATGCCTAAAATGGTGGTGGCCAAACTTGATGAGATGAATCCCACTCTCTGTGCCTGCACTAGCTGCGGGATAAACAGAGCACTGATCACTTGGGTAGGTGTCTGTTACTGTTGCATCCTCAGGCTTCAGCACACTGTCCTCCACTACATGCATACCTTGAACATGGCAAGCAGTGGCAGTGATGGCAGGATATGGGTATGCAAATGCCATAGTCCTTGGAAGTTCTCCTTCAGTGAAGGATTTCACAGGATAAGACTTACTGGAACAATTTCAGCTACTTTGTGCCTCTTTAAATCTCTGACATGAAGTGCAAAGAAGTGAGAATCCTGACTATGCAATGTTATATATAGAGCTCTGAGTTTGCAAAGTTGCATGTGTAGGACTCCCTTGTCATAATTTCCTTAGAAAGCTGACAGAGCTCTAATCCATAGTTTTGTGATGGAGTTCTAATCCATAGTTTAAATCAAGCTACAGAAAGCTGAGAATAAGCTCACTATTATAATCAATTCAGGGTCCACTGACAGCTGTTGTAAGACCAGTTCTTGAGTTTGTGTCTTTCTCCTTACCATGTTTCTTTCAGTCATGTAATGCAGATGGACCTGTCAGTTGCAATAGTGTGAATCTGACCTCATTTTAGTTCATTTTTTGGGAAAAAAAACAACCGCCCCCAAAAGAAAACAACAAACACACAAACAAACCAAAACAAAACAACCAAACAACCCAACAACCAAACAACCAAACAAAAAAAGAGATCTGTTCACCAGACTCTGAAGATGTTCAGACTATGTTCATCCTTTGATCTCCAAAGCAGGCTGGGCTCACAGCCTAAGCCTCTATTGCCAAAAATTCTAGTACTCATAAGGCACCATCTGCTGTATGAGGGTGAGAGTAAATTCGAACCTGAAGTGAGAGGCATTCCTCATAATATGGGTAAATAAATACATGGGGACATACTGCAGTTAGTGCCATACGTTTGTGAGATGTCCCATCATATGGGCCACACGCAGATGCTCATACTTTAGAAGATGGGGTCAGACCCCTTGCATGTTAACACTGTATTTGTAAGAATCAACCATAGCAGAGAGCAGGGTTTCAAATGTAGCATTCACTTCATTTTTTTTTTTTCCTTTTATGATATTTTAAGTATTCCTCATTCCTCAATAACTTCTGACATTCAGAGTTGTGTGCATTTTTCAGCTATCAATTCATGAAGGAAAAAATGCTGAGAGCAAGTAGAATGGTTTTAATCTGGAAAACCACCCAAGAGCTCTCATGTGCAGCTGATGCTGGCCTAGATTATCTGACACCCATGAGTCAAAAATACCCTGGTACAACCGCAATGGAAATAAGAGGCCAGTTCCTCTCTCAAAGCCTGTGGTATTAATCAGGAATAATTATCTGGAAGGGAGAGCAGTGGTGAATGTGTAAGAGCAGCAGAAATCCCAGAATACAACTCAGCATAAGGATCAGCCCTCTACAAAACTGAGCTCTGGGAGGTCCACACATTCTTGCACACCCACTTTGATTATCTTTGAGTAACACAAAGTCACCTTCCACAGCCTGTATCTGTGTTCCTACTTCCGTTGCTAAAGAGAAAATAAAGAAATAAAATAAAAACAAGCACTTCAGAACCTCTCAGAAAGTTTTGTTTCAGCCTTGATTTTATAAAGCAAACAACAACAACAACAACAACAAAAAAAAAGGTTATTGTTTTAACAGTGTGGGATTCTTATTTTTTCTAAATCCATCTCCCTGCCTACTGAATTACTGGAGTAAGATTGTGGTAAAAATCGTAGATTTCAGACTAGCAAAACTTTTAAAACCTTATTCCTTTCTCCTTTCCTCTCAGTCAAAGTGTCAGGGACATACGTTGACACTTTATCCAGTCCAACCAACTACAGAGCAAAGATTTTCAATTAACAACTTGTACATGAGATTCTTGCAAAGCAAATGATACTTCTGCTGAGCTACAGCCTGGATTGTATTGTGCCAAAATTTCAAATCCCAGAATACAAAGTGTTGAAGTGAAATATGAAAATCCTGCTTCTGCCTTAGTTATCTCCTCATTCATGTATACCATCTTAACGTGGGTAATTAAGAAAATACACTCTAATGATAGGAGAATGACAGCCAACGTCTTGTTCATGGCTGGGCTAAATATCAGTTTTGTGGTAGTGATGGCAGGGAAGCATTAATCAAGTGTGAGCTTTGATTAATAAAAACATCACTCTGGATGTAAAGCAAAAAAGAAAGCATTCCAGCTACTTCACAGGCATCATAGGTAGTGAACAGCTACACAGCATTGCATTGCAGGGGTACACTTAGAAAGGTATGAGTGCTTGTTTGTAAATAGATTTGTATTAAGATTATCTAGTACAGACAGATAATGTGAAGTTCACTTGAACAAAGTGGTATGATTATATTTAAGATTGCAAAATAACATTTTCCACATGTGAAAACAATCGATCATTAATTCAGCAGGTAATATGTCTCTTTCCAGTTTCCTGTGTTTGTGCTGGTATTGTTGCAGTCTTTAAAGAACTCCCTCAGACTGACATTCTTACTGCCAATTTCTAATCAAAGAGAAAACAAATTCACGGTGCTGGTTATGTTGTTTCTCCATTATGTTTTTCACTCTTCTCAATAGCGTTTCACCTTGGTGCTGGGTATACTTGTGCATGAAAGAATGGGAGAGCATGTTGTAGAAATCTTTCCCAGGCTGCAGTGTCTGACTTCTGCAGAAGAGATGGGACAACATGCTCCTTATTACAGTAGGGCAGTCTAGTCACCTTCCCAAAAGTTCACAGTTACTCTAGCATGTAACTCATGATCTCTCTGGTAGATAGAGGCATGACCATATCTGGCAATGGAGCTGGGAACAGCCACATTACATTCCATATTTGTATATGATACCCGTGGAAAGCCTTGGAAAACAACAGCTCTAATTATACTTCCCACCAAAAAGCATTTCATTTTCCCATATCCAACCTTGGATTCTTCCATTACAGAGACCAGTGACAGGCTTTATTGTCATTTTGTATCCAAAGAGAAGTGCAGTAGAATGAGAGGCACAGAGCTGGGACTAAATTTTTCCATGGATCTCCCCACTGTACATGGTGGGAAGATCACATGAAAACCTTTATTGCAAAAGTTCCTCTGAGGGGTTCATTTTGTAGCAATTCCTGAAAAGCTCATCAAATTAGCTGTACTATATGTACTCTCCTCAGGCAATTTTGCTTGTGTAAGGACATTTTATTTCCTAATTAGACAGCCTGTTCTGCTGTGGATTCCAAATGAAACTCATCCCCATGATAAAGGACTAAGAACTTACCTGAAGGTTTTCAGTGTTTTTATAGCATGAATGGGGCCAAATATCACCTACAGCTTACAAGGGATAAAATTAGTTCCTTTATAGCCACTGCAATTGTTCTTCACATGTTGTGAGATGCATATGTAGAGTTTGAGAACAAGAATCTGTCATGTGGTTTTATTTTGTTGTTCTTGAGAATGCCAAGTTGATTCAGCGAGGTCATGCATAGTCTATACACCAATATTTTTGTTGTTGTTGTTATGAAAATCAACTTTAGATTTATGACTATGAACAATAACCTGGTTTAAGCTCAGTTTTCTAGTTCTGCATGCCATTTTCCAAATAAAAAGACTGTTACAGGTTCTGAGCTTTTAGACCAACCTTGAAGTTGACATAAAAATTTACATTCTGAGCTATCAGTTTTCCAGTGCTAGTACAGTGAACACGTTCTCTCTTCTTAACCCTGTAATATCACTATAGGAAAGCTACATTTCTTATATACTCCCTCTGAGTTATATCATGGTGCTAGTGACATAGTTTCTGTAGATACCCTAAACAACACCCACATTATGTTTTCCCTATTTGCCTCATTCAGGTAAATCTGGAAAGAGCAATACCATACACATGTATTTCCTGGTAGCTCTATTGCAACTGGATGTTTTTCAAAGCTCCTTGAAAGCCTTGAGCAAACATGTAAAAGTTACGGTGTAAAAGTTAATGGTTTTGTCTAAAGTTCAGTAGTACAAATCTGGAATAACTTCAGTGACCGCATGTCTGAAAATGCATATTTGTCCTCACAACCTGGTTATAATTCAATGTACCAATGGCCTATATACCCAACAGAAACATTTTACAGCAAGGTGTGGCAACTGTTTAATGGTGTGCTAGAAAGCACAATTTAGGAGAGTTCTGTTTCAGGCTCTGCTTTCAAACCAGGTTTGCAGCATTGCAATTGCATTGACTTATATGGAATTGCAACTTATTGATAAGGGTGGTTGGAGAATCAGAAAAATTACAGCCAGCTAAAATCAAAGAAGGACTTTTATAGAAGTAAATGCATAATTTTTGGAAACGGCATTTTTCATGCTCAGTGGGGTTAACAGAAATACAGTTGAGAAAACTATCAGAGACTGTTTCATGATCTCAGTGTTTGGGATGTAGATTTATGATTCCTCCAAAATGTGATACTTCCCCAAATACAGGGCCCAAAAATTCATCAGTAGTTCAAGAACCAGCTCAGATAGACTAATAGGATAGTCCTAAATCTATTTCAGATGATTTTTCTAAGGTGAAATCATAATGACAGCTGGTAAAATGGCAAGATTGCAGTGCACTCGTGTCAATTAGTGAAAAAAAAAAAATCGATATGCTAATGCTGTGAAGTTATGAAAGCACAAGGTCTCCTAAAGTAAGAATCCCTAGATTATTTTTGTCCCCTGTAATGATGCAGTAAAAAGGAATTTTATATTCTGACCAGAATCAAATCACAAAGAATCACCAGCTCAAAGAATGACTGAAGTTTGAAGGTGTCTCTGGGGTTATTCCTCCCAATGTGCAGGGCTTTTCATTTCCCTTCACTGATGTTCAAAAGATTTCTGATGCCCATTTCTCAGACTGTTAAGGTCCCCCTGAATGGCAACAAAACCATCTGGTGATAAAACACTCCTCCAAATTTTGCTTTACCTGCAAACTTGCTGAGGTGGCACTTTGTCCCATTGACCAGATCGTTGCTGAGGTTGTTAAACAGTGTTGGACCCAATATCAACACCTGGGGCACACTGTCAGGGAACCAACACCCAGCTGAATTTCTAGCTGCAGGTTAAAGCCCTCTGATCCCAGTAGTTCAGCCAGTTTTCAGCCTGTCTGATTACGTGGTCTGCATCTTATCAGTTTATCCATGGTGAACAGAGTGCTGAAAGCCTTGCCAAAGTGAAGACAGAGAGCGTTATATATTATTCCGTCACCTACTGATGACTGTGTGTGACTTTCCATATGTATATCCATGGCTGGCTGCTCCAAATAATATCTGTCTGGAGAATTAACTCCATCACATTCTTCTGGTCTGAAGTAAGGCTGAGAAGCATGTAGTTCCACAGATTTTCCTTCTTGCTCTTCTTGAAGATAGGAATGACTTTTGCCTTTTCCCAGTCCTCAACAACCTCTTCCAATAACAATGATTTTTCAAAGATCATTGAGAGTAGCTTTGCAGTGACATTAAACTGCTTCCTCAGCAGTCATGGCAGGATCCCATCAAGTCCCATGGATGCTCAGTTTGCTTAAATGCTCCTCACCGAATCCTCTTCAATCCTCCGGTCCTTCTCTATTACTCCAAGGTCACCTGTCCCTGTTGCCACCTGTTATACACTTCCTTTTTATGCTTGACTTTCACGAGGAGCAGCTTATTTATCCATGCAGGTTTCTGACCACCTTTGCTTGATTTATTTCCTGTTGGGATGGGCCAGTCTTGATTTTGGAGGAGGTGATGATCCAGGAGTATCAACCAGCTCTCCTGCACTACTCATCTCTCCTGGACTTTCTCCCATGGGGTTGTTCCAAGCAGGACTAACCAGGCCAAAGTCTGCTCTCCTGAAGTCCAGGGTTGTGGTCCTGCTATTTGCATTTTCCTGTCTTCTGAGGATTCTTAATTCCTCCATCTCAAGGTCACTGCAGCCAAGGATGTTCCCTGCCTTCACATCCACGACAAATTTGACTAATATGTAGGCCTGAGTACTAGCAGAGTGCTTCCCCTCATCTGTTCCTCAGTTACCTGTGTCAAGAATTTGTCATCAGTGCACTCTGGAAAACACCTGGATTGCTTGTACCCTGCTGTGTTCCTGCAACAGATTCCCAGTGGCTGAAGTCCTCGTGCGGACCTGGGCCTGCAAATGTAAAGATTATTCCAGCTGTCTGAAGAAGGCCTCATCTAACTCCTTGTCAGGCAGGCTGCAGCAGACACCCACCACAATGTTGCTGACATGGGTCTGCCCTTTAATCCTGCCACAAAAATTCTCAGCTAGCTTATCCTTCCCTAGGCAGAGATCCATGCTTTCCCACTGCTTTGTCACATAAAGCTTGACATCCCCTCCTTGCCATTCCACGTCTTCTCCCTGAAGAGCTTGCATATAACCATTGCAGCACTCCACCCACCTCAGTTGTCCCACCACATCCCTGTGATCCCAATGAGGCTGTAGACTCGTAACTGCACACTGTTGTCTAATTCCTCCTGTTTTTCTCCCTGGTTGGATTTTAAGCTGTTTCTAATTCAAATGCTGTTTAGTTGCAAAACCTATTAATTTGGTTTTTGAAAGAGCAGAATATTATTATTGCTCCACATATGCATATAATATGTTAGGAGCTGGTATTTTTTTCATTAACAAATCTAAAGGATAGGGAGCGCAAATGGTTCTCTAAGTGATCTCATATATCAGCTTAAAGGTAACCCCCCTTTGTTACAAGGCCATGGTGTTTTACTGTTTCTGTCAAAGGCAATCTGTCTGACCCTATACCTGTTGTAGAGTGAGCGGACCCTGTAAAACTAACATGACCTTCCTCCTTTCCCCTCACATATATACCAAGCCAGGTATTTTATTGTTGTTGGCATTATCATTATCATCATTATCATTATCATCATTATCATTATAAATCATTATCATTATAATTATCAATCATTATATATATATATATATATATATATATATATATATATTACAATAGCTGTTTTATCTGACTCAGATGTTCAGAGACCTCTCTGTCCCTGCTACAGTTCGTGGCCATTCAACAGTGTTGGAAAGTTGTTTCCATCTGGAAACTCTTTGCTGTCATATGGGAAATGCATTGGTGATGTCAGTCTTGTACTTAATGGAAAGAGATCCACAACACTCGAATTGTCACTGCTCAGACAAAAGTGGCCAAGAACTGAATGTGCACGAAGCTCAAAATATTTTCTCAGACACCAAGAAGATCACTTCACCCTTGATTGAAGCTCACTGGCAGGATAGGGCACTGTTCACCCTATTCTTTATGTATGGGTAAGCAAAGTGCTTCTGTTTCTAGGCTCCCCTTCTAAGACATTTCCTGAGCACTAAAAATGTTTCAAAAATGTAAAAGAAAACAGTTACAGAAAAATGATATTAAAAGAAAATTCCAAACTGAAGTGAATGCCTCCAGCCAAAATTTCTAAACTGGGCAGCAGAGTGAGAGGAAATGGTAACATATTTTTGCAGCATTTACACTTTTTATGCTATTGCTGGCACACGCGTTTTTTGTGCCTGTAGAGAGAGCAAAATATTGGAGTCAAAATCTACCCTGTAGATCTGAGAGCAGAACAATATTTAAGTTCAGGTCCACGGTGTAGGTCTGCAGATACAATTGTGCCCTCAGCTTGAACTGCCTGCATGAAGCTGTGAGGCGTTTTTGGGAAAATCAGCAGCAGAGCTGAGAGGAGCAAGTGAGGGTGGTGGCCCTGCTGCAGGGAACAGACAGATTCCCGCCAAGAGCCTGCAGCCAGCTGGCCAGCCTGCAGCTGGTAGCTCTGCACCCATCGCAGCACCCGTGGTGGCCAGCCCAGCATAACCTTTCAGGGATGGGGAAGGGAGTGCGAAGGCAGTGCTGTGAGGATGTTGTGTCCTCCAGAAGAGGAGCCAGAACAGGTTGGGCAAAAAGCCCTAGGAAACCCAGCATTGTTGCTTAGCAGTAGCCATAGAGAACATCATTGTTTGTTTGCTTGTCTTAAACTTTAACATGAGCACCCTCAGTCCCTTTGAAACTCATTTAGAAATGAATGAAATACAGCATTAAGTGGCTGATACATAAATCAAACCATTACTGTAACTGTGGAATGATCAGTAGAGAAAACAGTCTCTCTTTAGTTTGTTACTAGCCTGGAAAAAGCATTAATTAGTACTAATGAATCACCAGAGTTATGACTGAGCCAGGTTTCCAGCATTGCCAAAACACAAGCATGATTCAATTAATGCTGAAGTTTTTAGTTCATGTGTTTTTATGGAACAGTCTTTTGACACTAGTGTCTTTTTAATAATGCCTTACAAATCTCTTCCAATATTATTGCGTGCAGACTGAGCTTCCCAATTTACTGCAAACAATAAAGAGTCAGAAAAGCTTTTGTGACCTCCTTTTGGAAGGAATACTCATGTGGGTAATGTAATTATTATGTAAATTACTTAAAGTTAATGGTATTTTCTATTTAAGATGGATTTACTGCTGTCAAAGTTGATGACTGACAAGCACTACAACTCACATATTGGCAGAAAATTTAATGTGATATTTAATTTAATTTAGAGATTCTGAGAAATTGCTCCTAGTGTGTAAACAAAATCTTATCAAGTGACCTCCACAACAACTTGTGTTTTCATTGGTAATTTGAAATTTGGAGGCAGGGGCCAAACCATGAAGTCTGACTCAATTGGGGATAATGTGGGACCACACTAAGGAGCTTTGAGAGATGATACATTATTCTTGCCTAATGTCCTCAGAGCAGGGGGAAACACAGTTCAGCTTTTGCTTGTACTGTGCAAATAGTTCTGTCCTCTTTAGGCAAAGTCTGAGCACATACCAAGAGGCAGCATGCACTGCTGTACCTGGATCACTGAGTGGTACTGAGTGGATCACTGAGTGGTACCACTGAGTGGTACTGTGTCATTGCTGTAACTGGACTGGCTTATTCCTACAGAGTGTGATCTTCAGGGACAAGGTGACCCTGAACTGCTCAAATATTCGGATCTAATGTGGAGAGATTCACTAACCACGATTCATGAAACTTAGGGGTGACTTTGTAAAGGTGACCAAGGAAGAAGGTATAACACAATGCCCAAGGTTTATTTTCCTGCTGTGTGTCAGGACCAGACCTGATGCCTATCTATGTATAAGAGAGTCAAAGACTTTTTCCAACAGTCTCTGCTTTTCAAAAGAGACTTCCAATTCTTTGTTTTGACAGAATAAATCAGCTTGTGATCCTGAACCACCAGTAGCAGTTGGAGTGGAGACACCTCACAAATTCTCTAAATACACATACTCCTAAATTTCTGCTCAACCAATATTCCCCAAACATGAACTGCCAGTGCTTATAATCTTTTTTTCTTGTCACTCTTATGTGTCACACCTTCAAGACCCTGCACCTTCCATCTGAAACTGCACTTCTTCTGCTTCCTCCAAAGGAATTCTGAAAGATTACCCACAGTCCTGAAAAAAACAAAAAGAGCTTGCTGGCCTGGGGGAAAGTAAAAGCTCTGGCAACACAGGAGTTTTGCATTTGCCCCTGATTAGCAACCAGAATACACTGTTGAGGAAAGGGCATTTTGCATTTTATCTGGCAACATTTGACATGTCCCTTTAGCCAGATGATTTCACTGATAAAAAGATGTAGAAGCAAAATTCCCTTAGCAGAGGTAGTCTCAACCAGAAACTTTTATTTGAATCTCTTCATCTTTCATCGGTGTGAGTTTTGAAGAATTCAGTAAAACAGTGTGGCTGTAAGCAAAATCAGATTTGCAAAATTTCACAAACCAGCAGTTTCACATCCCAGATGGCCATCAGCTCTGGCCAGTTCCAGTATGTCTCGGGCTTGCAGTCATCTGCCCATCTTCTTTCTTTGTTGCCATGACTGCCTGCTGAAAGACTTTTTCTTAGGAAGGGCCCAGCAATCACTCAGTGGGAGTGTACTAGGCTGTCAGCTCCTCCTATACCACTAACACTGGGCTTGTTGTAATCTTTCTCACTATAAGCCAAAATTTCTCAGCACTTACGACCCAGATGTACACATTGATTTTGGTCTAAAACCTAAAACAGAAGGAATTAGGCCACCCAGCTCTGAGCTAAGGACAAACTTCCCAAGTTATGTGCTGTCCCTACAAGAAAAATATAGGTCTCAGTTCCAGCTGGGAACATTTATGACATTTGGTATGTCTGCACATTCTCACTGCAAAGGACAGATTGTCAAATTCTGCTTTTCATTATATGCATGCGGTGCAAATGAAATCAGTAAATGATCACATCACCAGCTTCTCCAGTGAAATCTAGAACTTTTATAAGTTTCAATAGCAGACTACTATTTTTTCAGACTACTCTCACATAAATAAAATAGGAAATAAATTTTAAAAGATAAAAAACCTTTATAAACACTGTGCAACTCAAGAAAACATCAGAGTCAAAACAGGGAACCATACATCTTCCTTTAAAACCTGTTGGCATTAGTGCATTTATGTCATAACTTTAATTGTATTTACATGCCAAATTTGAGATACTTCATGTGAGCCTGAAACCTGAGAGGACACCAAACTTGGTAACCAAAATAAGCTTCCTAAAAGCAGTGATTTACAGAATAACTCCAAGTCTAGCTAAAGTTCCCAGTATAGCAATTTCACAAGGACTACCATTTTCTTCAAGTTCATCCTCTCTCTAACCTATGAGAGAGATTACTTTCTATAACATATGCAGGTGGCTACAAGTTAGGATGCTAATGTTTTCCATCTGGATCATGGCACCACCTAGCACAGATTTATTTCATTCTGCTGCTTGGAATCAAAGACCTCCTGTTCAGTTTAGAGGGCAGCATGTAGAGTTATCAGAAATGAAGAGATATTGTTATTTATTTTCCTCTAAAATCTAGATTATTATCATGTCTTCAGATCCAGCTAGCAGCTCTCCAGAGCAAAAGGTGATTTTAATACTAGGAAAATACACACTACAGCTATCATGGGCACCACAACACTCTCTCACTCTCCCTCCTCAAAGGGAAAGGAGGAGAAAATACAATGCAAAGAGCTCAAGGTTTGATATAAGGATAGGGAGATCACTCAGAAATTATCATCACGAGCAAAACACATTCAGAGTAGGGAGACAGTAAAATGTATTGCCTATCACTAACAAGTTAGAAAAGTGAGAAAAAAAAGGAAAGAAACCAAAAACACCTTCTCCCCATCCATCCTCTTCTACCTCCCCCCCTCGAGTGGTGCAGGGGAACAGGGAATGGGGGCTGCAGTCAGTGTATAGCACTTCGTCTCCGCTGCTCCTTCACAGTCACTCTCTACTCTTGCTCCACCTGGGGTCCCTGCCACATGATGCCATGCTTCCTGAACTGATCTGGCATGAGCTTCCCACAGGCAGCAGCTCTTCAAGCACTGCTCCCACATGGCTCTGTGCCACGGGGTCCATCCCCCAGGAGCAAACTGCTCCAGCATGGGTCCCCCATGGGTGGCAGGGCCCCCCAGACCCCCTACTCCTGTGTGGGCTCCTCTCCACGGGCTGCAGCTCTGGCCCAGGGCCTGCTCCTGTGGGAGCTCTCCATGGGCCACAGCCTCCTCCAGGCCACATCCACCTGCTCCACTGGGGGCTCCTCCATGAACTGCAGGATGGAAATCTGCACCACTGTGGTATACCATGGATTGCAGGGGGTCAATCTGCGTCACCATGGTTGTCTCCACAGGCCATAGGGGAACATCAGCTCCAGAAACTGCAGCACCTACTGCTCTCCTTCTGCACTGACCTTGGTGTCTGCAAGGCTACTTCTCACTCCTCTCTCTCCCAGCTGCTGTATAGCAGCTAGTTTATTATTATTATTATTATTATTATTATTAATAATAATAATAATTTTTTTATTTGTTTGTTTTCCCTTTTTAAAATATGGCTCTGGCCAGCGGCTAGGCCCTTATCTAACATGGGGCAGCTACTAACTAGATTCTTCTCACAGAAGACACCCCTATGGCCCCTGCTACCAAAACCTTGCCATGTAAACCCACTTGCTGGAGATCACATGGCAGATATCATCAGTGCTGAATCTTTTGGATGATGTTACCATGCCATTTCAAATCCAAATGCAGTAGGCACTGCTAGTCAAAGAATTTTCCCTTGGGGGTCTTGATTTTGTCTTGCATTTCCTTGGGGATTTGCCCAGCTTGAGCCAGGCTTTGCAAGTACATGCGAAGGAAACATCCCTGTGGTCACAAAAGAGAATGATTACATTTGGAAGAACAGCATGAAATGTGGGAAAAAGGGCAATGAGATGATGACAGCTTTTATAATGAAGTACCTTTATCCTCCCTTTACAGTTTTACTACAATAAAGATGGAAAACAAAACTCCAGATTCAAGTCCAAACCAACAGAATGAAGAACCCCATCTCATCTTCAATCTAAGGGAGTAGTCAATTTTGCAGTACCCATGTGCAGCTGTTCAAAATGTAAATTTTTATCCAAGAGCTGCTTAAATCAAGGGATGGGTTGTAATCTGTCTCCAAGATGAACAGAAGACCACAGTGATCTCAGTTACAATGCACAAGTCTGCAATAATTTCACCAAAGTCTACAGAGTTCCTCTAGATTTACAAGCAATGTAACAAACATCTGAACACAAGACACAAAGCTCATTGCCCTTTTTTTAGAAAACTGAAGATATCCAAAAAATCTGTGTATAAAATTGCCATTTGAAGCTATGTAAAATCTGTAGTGTTGTGTTATTACAGAAAAGATTATCTTTTAAGTGAACTTGTAGTACTGCCCATATGTGTCTTTATGAAGAGAATCTATACTTCCACACTTATAAATGTAATGATTATATATTTTGTAGTTATATATATATAAACTTAAAAGCTTTGCAAATAAATTTTTATGGAGGCCTAGAAAATTCTGATTTGCCAGTTCTTGAAATCTTCCCAGTTTGCAGCAGTTATCTTAGTGGAAATTTGTGGTTTAGAGACATTTTATTTTAAATACCTTTCTTTTGGAAAACAAGGGTCACTCCAGGAAAATCAGTATATTAACAGACCTTTAACAGTGACTTTTAGTTTCCCGTGACTAAATATTACAAAACAGGACATTCTATATGCTATGTGTAGGTACCATGATACTCATGGAAATAGCATCTGGAGGACATTTTTCATGAGGGCATGCGTAATATGTAAAAGCAGTGAGTCTCTTGCATGTTGTAACTCATTTTAATTCTAGAAAGTCCAAAAGTTGTGTTAATGTTTTGTTAAGCACATTATAACAAAATGACTAAAACCAAGTTGTTACTTTTTCCTCTTTTTGATGCCTGTCAATATACTGTAACTGTGTGCCACAGTCAAATCTACTGAACCAAGTACTTCGTGAGTTCCAAGATGAGGAAAAATGCACCATAAAATTTTTACATATGCTAACTGATTGTAAATGCGATTGAATATGTGGGACTTCCTCCAGCTTTGTTCTTTGGTGGATTGCTATTAGCTTACATTTGAAATCTCTGTTGGCCACACATTTCACATTGTTCTTCCAAATGTAATCATTTCTTTCTTTTATCTGATCTCCGACAGTCTCTCTGTTTTCATCAATATTTGACAGCAATTCCCAAAGATACAATATAGTCCACTCTAATATCCTTGTGCATACTCTCTTCTCCCTTTGAAATCCAATACCTAAGCAGTGAAATAATTTATTGTGCCTTATTTAGAATTTTATTTTTTGCATATGTTTTGGTACTGTCCCTTTGAAACAAAAGTTATTTGGAAATTTAAACCAACTGTTCTCAAAAAATAGTTGTGAAAGATTGTTCAGAATCTCCTCCTTGTTTTCAAAGATGTGACTTTTATCTTGTTTATTTTTTAATATATGGCTCAAATATTTCTTTTCATATTTGAAAAGAAATACGATCCAAATCATAATTTTATCAGAATGCACAAAAGCCAATTTACACCAGCCACATACAAAGAAAGTATTAAAAAAAATTAATCATCCCTATATAGACCACTGCCATCCCGAAATCAATAGAGCTTTCAGAGTGAAATACTAACACAGCAATAAGTTTGGGTTATATGGCATTGTCTGGCAACAAGAAAACACCATATGTGAAAAGGAGAAATGAGTATTCTGAATGAGCATAAATAACATCATTATCCCTGAGTGCACAAACTTAACAGTGAAGATTATAATTTTCAGACAGCCTAGAGAAAACTGGTAGATTTTCCATGCCACTAGGAGAGGCAGACATTAGTAAAATGCAAATTAACATTTTCTGTACAGTGATAAGATAGTGAAAATATCTGTCTGAAATGTAGAATAAGTTATTTAGAAATTTATTGATATTTCTTGACTTTAGAAAATGCAGGATTCTGGATCCTACCTTACCCTGAGCTGCATCACAAGAAGTGTGGCCAACGGGTCAAGGGAGGTGATTCTCCCTCAACTCTGCTCTCCTGAGACTCCACCTGTACTGTATTCAGTTCTGGGACCCCCAGCATAAGAAGGACATGGGTTGTTGGAGCAATTCCAGAGGATGGCCACAATGATGACCAAGGGGATGGAGTACCTCTCCTATGAAAACAGGAGGAGAGAGTTGGGATTGTTCATCCTGGAGAAAAGAAGGCTCCAGGGAGACCTTATAGCTGCCTTCCAGTACCCAAAGAGGGCCTACAAGAAGGGTGGGGAGGGACTCTTTGCAAGGGAGTGTAGAGATAAAGGGGTAATGGTTTTAAACTAAAAGAGGGGAGATTTAGATTAGATATAGGGAAGAAATTCTTTATGCAGAGGGTGGTGAGACACTGGCATGGGTTGCCCAGATGTGGATGCACCATCCCTGGAAGTGATGAAGGCCAGATTGGATGGGACTTTGGGTAACCTGGTCTGGTGGAAGGTTAGAACTAGGTGATCTTTGAGGTTCCTTCCAACTCAAACCATTATGTGGTTCTATGATTCTATGATTCTATGATTCATTTAGGAGAATGCAAGCTAAAAATCTACTGTGTTTGAACTATTAATAACAGGCCTATTAATTTACAGAAGTAGAAATAATGATGAATTATATCTCTTAGTGCACTTGGCTAGATTATAGGATTGTTAATGATTAAAAAATACACTTTTTAGTTGTGAGGGAAGACCGAGAATGAATCAGTGTTAATGTCATCTCAGTCTAAATTTAAATAAAATTAATATACCGTTCAGCATATGAGAGAAGCCAAAGCACATTGCTGCAGTCAAGAAATACAGAAAATATTCCCAGCATGGCTGAATACATTTACTTTTTGCTCATAAAAAACAGATAGAGACCTTAGGAATTACTCTTAAGAAGAATTTATGACAAAGTAAGTTTTTGAAGAAGAATGTAATTTTCTTGTAAAACCAAATATGTTTAGATATGAATTTTAACTGAAGCTTGCTTTAAAATAAATAAATAAATAAATAGATACATTTCAACAATAGTGTCTAAAAAATCTCCTGATTAAAAAAAAAAAAAAAAAAAAAAAGGAACTTTTAAACAAAATTTTTGTCTAAAAATATAGTTAAACTGAATTCAAACATTTCTGAAATGCATATTTTGCATAAGTTTTGAAGACTTCTTCCTTTCAAATCAGCAGAATTTCCTAGTTAATGATGGTAAAATTCCTGTATGGATTTGTATTGTTCCTTGGCTTAATGTCAGAAAAGAATTTCACCCTTAGTCATTAAAATTAATTTAAAAAAAAAAAAAATGCCTTTGAATTTCACAAGAATATTTGAGATAAGGATGAAAAATGTCTTGCTGCATCACAAAAGTGTTAAATTGTACTTTTATTGCCAGGTTTGTGACAATCTGTTTTTCACAGAACTCCAATTATGAGTGATTTCTTTTGTCCCGGGCACCTGAACACATGGCTGTTCTGCATTGTGTGGGTGTGCTGGCTGCTTGGGATAGGAAGGATGATTTTGATTTTCTACAAAGAAACATGTATTTCCCAGGTAACGTATTGAAGCTCCACACTGACTGCAAATGCAATTCTTCCCCATGTGCCCCTCCCCAAATTTGACTAACGCTAAATGATCTACTTTGAAGCAGGTTAACCCATTTCATCTGTTCATATGTGGTTTAATTTCTACTCTGTGCCTTTGGGGCCCACTGATCAACAGAGCTGGAATCAGATGAAAAGAGCTCTTCCTGGAAAAGAAAAACTATTGCATCTGCAATTCTGCACATTTGAGAAGTAATGAGATGATGCCCATGGATTTATCCATCGCACATTTGAGCTGCAAGGGGTCCTGATAGTTTGAGCTGTGACATTCTCCATGTGTTTAGTTTCTGTGAATGCTGAATATTCCCTTAGCCGTGTCACTGCTGTGTTTGTCTGGGTTTGTTACCAAGATGTGATGCATCTTCTTGTCTTGTAATTCTTTGCAGGCAGAGAAGATTAAATATTCTTTTATTCTTGGACCATTTTTTTTCCTCTATGGTTTTCCATATCATACCTCCCTGAAGACACTGAAGACAGAGGGAAGATGTTGGGTCTAGGTATTTAAAGGGTTTCATAAAATTGTAACTTCTGTAATAATTCCTGTTACAGAGTCGGTTTGTTCAACAGAGAATCTGACCAAAATTCCTATTAGCACAAAAGGAAGCAAGAGTTTGTGAGAAAAGTTCTAAAATTTGGTCTGGATATAGTCTAGGGGATATCTTCCTTCCCTCCATTCAAACCGTGTGGCTCTGGTGTGAAGAAAAGGGATGAGAAGGGCTGGTGTATTTATACTCTCTGTTCTTTCCTAAATTCTTTGGTTCCCTTTTTCTTGGGTTCTTCTTTTACCACTTTATTGGTCCTCTTAAACACTGCAGAGTTTGGGACAGTCAATTTGCACATTTTAGCTAATATTTGTGAAAGTTACCATTTCTTTATGAACTAAATGTTTCCTCTCCCAGAGGAAAGATATCACATGTACACATAACTTCAAGGCTATTTTTATTCACAGTGATCTCAAGTGACAGATATGAGCTTGTTGACTAAACTGTGTTCAGGTACTTGATGAACATTGACATCAAAGTAGGGTGAGCCATCATTGTCTGACCATACCATAACAGAACATCAGATTTTATAGGACTCTGAAAGTTGGTTCTCAATTTTTTCTACCAGAAGTTTCCAGGACTTGAGCTCCAGTTCTATTTCCTTTGCACACTTAGGTCAGTGCCACAAAGATAAAACTTCGTTACAGTGCAAACTATTGCATCTCATAATATCACTCCAAACATCAGAAGTGCTCAGCTTTTCCAGCTGAAGAACAAAGTAAATTATTACCTCTTAAAATGTAAAAGCGTACCATTCGTTTTAAATATATCATTATATTTAAGTAAACAAATGAACAAAGTGTTTTTCCTACTTTTTTTCCTTTAGGGAGATAATGAAATAAAAAATGAATTGTGTATGGTAGATATCAGGTTGTGAACATCACTTACCACTCTGTGAAATAAGAAAGGCCACTCATGATGCAGTTAATTGTCTCAGTGAAATAAAACAGGGGAAAACATTTGGGATTAGTGTTCGGCAGACATATTCAGAATTTTCCTAGGAACAAAAGGCATACATGTAATTCCCAGCTCCGTGAGTCTCAAGACAACATAAATTAACAAAGTCTGGGGACTAAGTATATGAAAACAGAGATAATGGAAAATAAAGTTCTAAATGGGAGAAAAAAAGTGAATGCTGGAGTGAGACTGGCACTGCTGGCAGAAACAAAGGTACCGGTCATGAAGAGACAAATAAAGAGTCTTCTAAGAAAGCATGTGTGCAATGTTTATTCTCTTGTCCTAGCTGGCTGGTTTAGAATGAAGAAATATAAAAGTGATTGAAAATGAAAGAATAAACATTCCAAATGTGTAAGCACATTTTGAGCACCTTGGAGTAAATTCTTGTTTGAGATTCGGGTTTGTTCATCTTGTATCTGAATGGGCTGGCCCACCCTTAATTTGCATCACATGTTACTGGTTGTGTCCAGTGGAAATTCTGATCTGAATTACATATTGCATAACCTGACTGACATAAACAAGACATGGAAAAAAATGTAAAATCTCTAAAAAAAAATAAAAAATTAAACAAACAAACAAACATTTTTTTCATCAACTCAGGATTTGAATGTTAACTATTCAATACTCAAGAAATTAAAATTAGTATGACATAGTATGGGCTGGTGTTTGATATGCACATTCAGTTAGTGCTGCATTTCCTCATGGAATAGAAGGCTTCTACAAAACCTTGAGCTTATATTTTATACCATTTTAATGAATTCACCACCCAGCAATTTTCAAAGTTCACAAGATCAAAAAATTCAAAAACATGTTATTTTTAAAGTTCATACTCTGACACTAAACTATTTACGACATCTTTTTCGAAGTGAAATGTTGCATGTGTCTATAAAAGTATCTTTTTTTTTTTTTTTTTTTTTTAAATTCTAATTCCAAAAGATAGAAAAGGACTGCATATGAGGAGATACAAACACACACCAAAAATTTGTTCCTAAAATACTAAAAAATTTTCTTGAGCATGGTGATGGTGTCAAGCAGCAGAGCACTATGTTCTATTCTGTTTACATAAAAATAAGTAAAAACCACAAATTATTCTGTTATTTAGTAAGCTTAGTTATGTGTGTGCTTCTCTATGTTTATATGAATTTGTGAGACTATAATCCTTTGCTTATCTGGCTTATGCTAATTAAAGTGAAATGGTTTCATTTTCACACTATGGTGTGAACAAAATATTTGTCATATCATGGGTTGTTGTGCTATAGAGGAAGCTTTCTTGTGGAGGTTAGCAGAAAGTCCATGACAAAGTCATGTTGTGAAGTCCTCCTATACCTCCCATTTTTGCTCTACATTGGGACATTGAGTCATGCTAAACATCTGTTTCTGAGGACTATCAGAAATCTTCAGTAGCTAAGATTTTTTTTTTTTTTTTTTCATTCAGTAAAGCAAGATTTTGGTTCTTCTATTATTTTTTTCCCCTCTGAAGTACAATACACAGAACCATAATTATTTCAGGCTCCATGTAGACTTGACAAGTGCTTAAAATACATAAAGTACAGAGATGAAATTTTTTAAATAGTTGAGGTATTTCTTTTTTAGTTAGAGAAGCTTGCAGGACTGCTGCAGGCATATCATGGCAATTAAAGAAATTAAAAAGAAAGGGAATATGGGCAGCTGCAGAAAAATTCCCAAGAAGAAGGATATGTCTTACAGAGAAGATTTTTCTTCAGCATTAGATACTTACAAAGAACTGGGTCTCTGCCAAAGCAGCTTGCATATGTTTCCCAGACCTTGCAAAAGACACACTCTTACCCTACATCAGTTTCTCAGGAAATAAAGCATACAAGGTCTGCTTCTACAGATTATCAGTGCTCTCTAACTGAGGTGTTGAAGATAAATGGGTTCAAGTCAACTGGAAATGTCTCAAAAAAAATTATACAGTTCAAAACAAACCCTGAACCCAGATAGCCAGTGTAAACTGGTTTTATGGTCATTGGTAGGCTACAATTGATTTACATCAGATGAGTATTTGGCCTTTTGTTCTCTGATGAGTAGACTTGTTAGACATAGTCTTTAACAAAAACTAGCAGTGGGCACCATGATGTAAATAGTTAGGGAAATGATGGAATAAAATCATCCAAATGTGTTAAAACTCTCCATGTATCGAACCTTCTCATTATGAAGGTAAGTCAAATATCATGCAAGTCATCAAATATCATGCAAGTCTTTTCCCCAGCCTCACCAAAGTGTGAGAGAACAGTCAAAGCAAAGTCAAATCCACAGCCAACTCTGCTCCAGCACAGTCTTTACTTACAAGATCTCATGAATTACAGGACAAAAGCATATACAGTCACTGGCCCTTGAAACACGATGTGTTTCCTTTAAATGGATTGAGAAATTAAACATTTAATGTATCTGTCTTGCACATAAAGTGGAGCTTCCTGACCTGTCCATTGCAAAGTACCTGTCTTGTACACATCATCTATCTTTCTGCAAAAGAACTGACTCCAGTTTCTGAGCAACTTGAATAACTGACTTAAACATTTTGTGGAGTGGAATCTTGGCTTTTTATCCACAACAGGAACAGGGATTACTAGAAACCCCAGCAGCAGCAAAATTTCAGTCCTAAAGACAATAAGAAATACACCTAAAGACAATAAGAAATACACCTTAACTCCTTATTCCAGTGAAAAATCACACTGACTTTTGCCCAGCTCTCCAAAATCCCATAACAGTTCAGCAAAAGCCTTGTCTCACCTATCACAAGATGACATAGGAACAACTTGGTATTGAGCAGGGTTGGGCCCTGAGAAAGGAAAGCAGAAAAAGTGGAAAAATAAATATTTGAACTGCAAGACCCCTCAACATCTTGCTCAGTTCTTGCCCTTCATGATCAGGCTATAACAATGCTTCAGGAAACCAAAAATTTGAGAGTTTTTTTTTTTTTCTTTTTTTTTTTTTCTTTTTCCAAAGGAAGTAACACAGGACATTTTAGAGATATATAACCTTTTCCTAGCTGCTCACAGAGGAAATGATTCTTAAATGATTCCCTTATCTTAAAATTAAATAGGTGACGATGGGAGAGAAACAGAACAGCTGTTTAGAAGCTGTCTTGAAAGAAAACAGAGAGGATTGTGTTCTTCGATGTGGTCCTGCTGCTTTAAAAAAAAAAATTTATAGGCAATTAAAAAGTGAAGTAATGATAATAGTCTGACAAAATCCTTTCTTATCTTTGCTCCCTGACTTTACCTATCATTGCAGAAAGACCAGTTCACAGCTTGACTGTATCTTTGGTTGCAGCATATGAATCACTATTCTCCAAAGAGGTATTATTTACTTAAAAGTGATTAACAGGGATAAGAAGGGTCAGGGTGTTCCACTTTGTGCTGTTAGATGAACTAACTTGATGATAGGCATAATGCAATGGGTCTGGGAGAGCTGTACTATGTGCCAAAATGATCCCATGCATTATCAGATCTTACCTACCCTTGTTTAAACTAAACAAAATTGTCAGCTACTCAGTTACATTTTCCATATGGTGCAGTATCTTCTGAGCAGCAACTTGAATCAATCCTTGTGAAGTAATTTTTGAGTTATTTTCCTGTTATTCACATTTCTCTCAACAGTGAATGTTGAGAGCAATAATAAAAGCTATTGTTATTAATGGAAGGCTCATGTAATATCCAGGGGGAAAAAAAAAAAAAAAAAAAAAAAAAAAAAAAAAAAAAAAAAAAAAAACTTTGAAAGACCATTTCATTTTAAGAAGGCAAACAAATGACATCATTTCATTTGGAAAGAAGAAAATAGATGGTCCTCATTCTCCACTCTCCTGTGTCATTTTTCTACCAGAGTATATCATAGCTGATGTTACTTTCCCTAATTTACACCAAGATGAAGAACAGATCAGGGAAACAGACACAGGGTGTGTATTTATGCAAGTCTTTCAACATCAGTTCTGTACTGGGAGGGTGATCAGAGTTTGGAAGCTGACTCTGGAAGCCTTTCTAAGGACACGTAGTGTGAGTACATTTGCTCAGCCCATGTAGGGTGGCTATTTGCTGGAAGAAGGACAGGAGAGAAAGAAATAGAAGAAGGGTGAAAAAAGGTTTAGAACTGGAAGGGATGGGATGTGAAACACATGTCACAAGATGACACTGTGGGATGATAGGCTGGATGAACAATGAGGAAAGGAACATAGGAAATAATGAGTTAGGGGACCGCATTTTTTGGTTGGCGGGAGCTTATCCTTTATTCTCTTCCTTCAAGCTTCCTTCCCAAACTCTGCAGGACCATATCCTAATTTCAGTACAGCTCCTCAAAAACCTGGAAACATCACTGGAAAACCAGATCATTTTATCCCCTCACATGGGAACTGGCTGAAATAAAATGTACAGCAAGCCATTCTCCAATGACTTGTGATGTGAGAACAGGGAGTATGGGGAATGGGCAACAGTGATGGATTCATTCCTTGGCAGATCTTCTTGGCCATTTCCTTCCACACTCTACAACCCTGGGGAATTTGACAGCTCAGCTACTCCAAGCCTCTGGAAATTTTGTTGGAACAGAAAAAGTTACACCAATTTATGTTCTTTGCTACACCAACAACTGTATATGTTTTCATCTACAGCTAATTTTGATCCAGAGAGTCGTCTTCTTTTAAATTATCTCAAAATATTTTATTCTACTCAGGGATTCTAAAGATGTTGCATGTTAATTCCACAATGATTCCCATTCATGAAGATTTTTATTACATTTTCCTCTTTATCCATATCTGGATACAACATTTCTGCAAGTTACTTCTGACGCAGGAAGATGTTTGCCAGGTCACTGAGGAAATCCTTCTTATTAGGTTTGGTTGTCCATAGCGTGAGAACTCCACCTCAGAAGCACCTCTACAGCCTGCTTCCCTGTCTTTTTAAGGGATGGGGACATGATTTCCTGACTCCACTTGCTTGTGTTATCAATTAGGCCAGAAATGTTAATGCTTTTTGAATAGATCATTTCCTTTAACTGGAAAGAGTTTCTCTTCTGCAATTAACAGTACAGGAAACAGTTTCACATTGATATGGATATTTATTATTTCCTATTAGTGAGCAACATATCCTGTGATAGCTTTAATAATTAATAGGTCAAGCATAAACATCATCAGAATGCACATCATAACCTTCAATTTTGGATGAAAATGTTAAATATAGAATTAGTTGGAAGTCAAATATTCTTGCCTTCAAACCATTTTTGCATTTTATTTGGCTGTGTTTTAACAGTCTTATTTAAGTATAAAATAACAGCAGAGATGTATTTATCTTGTGTTTCTATTACAGTTCTCCTTGCAGGGAGATAAAGCGATGGAAATAGTCCTATGCCACTTTTCACTGTCTGAGGGATAGGATCGAGGATAGAAGGGCACATAATCATTCCTTCAAATACAAGACTAATTACTACACATATTTGTGCTAATACTTGTTTATATTTAAATATCTACCCTAATTAATTCTATAGGTCAAATGAGGATAGGATTCATGACAAAGTATAGGTGGACATTTTGGACTCCGTCCAGCACCATACAGAGTAGAAAGAAATTGAGGTATCGGTTCTGTTTAAAAGTGATAAAAGAGAAAAAAAAAATAGATTATTTTCCTGGAATTTTCAGGCACTACTTTTTATTTTGGAAAGTTGTAATTAAAGTTGCACACACAAGATGTTTGTGGTCAATGAATTCAGCACTCTATCTTCAGAGCAAATCTCTGGATTCCAGTTCTATACAAGGCAAATAGAATACAGTTTCTTGGAAACACTTTAAAAAATAGCTCTATTTTCTCAATATTCTCTGCTGAAAACCCTCCATTTTTCAAGCAGCTCTCCTTCTCAGTTTTGTGGAGGGGGACTCTGCATGTTTGGATTCATTTCACCTTGGGATTGGAGATATGTCCATTTTGGTTGCTCCTGTTCACTCAGGGTAAGAGAGCCTGGGTCTCCAGACTACGCTGTGGGGCCAACTCATGGGTTGACTACATCCACCTCCTGCGTGCACACACAGTTATTTAACGCTTTTTCTAGACCGATTCTGCCAGCCTTTATTTATTTGTGTTAATTTTCTCAGAAATTTTTTAACACAATAATGTCAAAAGCTGACTGTTAGATTCTAGGTATTATGCCATTGTTAGTACTTTGCCATTTAAAAAAAAGAAAGTTTCCTTTTTTTTGGCCTGTGACATGAATTGTCTGTAAATGCATCCCATATTTGCATGAGGCTTTTTGCCATTTTAGCAGATGGAAAGTTCATATCTAATTTAGTGTCCATTAGGTCTCTCTCAGTACCATTGCTTTCCAAATATCTCCCTCCTATGAAATTAGTATTAGCTCCTCCCCCATCCCAACACATACAGCACCACTATAAAATTATCCGGCCCTTCCCCCACTTAAATCTTATAGGGCATGTCTTTAAAGACATTCAAACAAAACCTGGAATTCAATATGTGAAACCCAAACATGCAAGTTTGGTGTTATACTCTCACAATGCTTGTACTGGATCGGCTGACAGCTGGTGAGTACAGGCTGTGCTGGAACCAGTGACGGGTAAACGAGAGGTCTGCTGCAGTCCTTGACTGGCAAAGGACCATGCCAGGACTGACACCAGTATTTCTCAGAATATGGAGCAGCAATTCTATCCTTGCAGGGGCTAACAATGACAGTGAGTGCAATGAGAAATGTGTAATGCTGCTCCTAACTCTCCTGCTCTGGCCAAGATGGAAGCAGATTTTTTTCCAGTTCCTTGCATAGCACAACTGCTCCGTTAAATCAATAATCTGACCCTTAATGCCATGAAGTGCAGAAGAGGCCTTTGAAAACTGACTGATTTGAGCACACGGTGAACTCTCAGCACACATAGACTATTCACTCCTTCAGTGAAATCATTAGGTAGCCCCCCCTTATATCTTGCTCAATTGGAGGCCAGTCCACAGGCTGCCAGCAAAAGCTTGCTGGGGACTGGCTTGCAGACACAATTTTAATTCCCTCCTGCCCCTGCCTTTGTTAGGCTGTTGTTTCTCTTGCAAGGGCTGAGAGATTCCAGAGAATGCCCTGGGCTGACACACCTCACTGCCCCCAGGATGGTGGGGAAAATGTTCACCATGCTTTTGAACACAGAATAGGAGAGGAGATTTGCTTTGTACAAATAACATTAGAAAAGGAAGGGAAAAAAATTCACATCAGTCAAGCACTGGAGGGACAAATGATCCTGTTGAATAAGAAGACTCTTTTTTCTTTTGCTCAACTGTAAGCCACAATCATACAAGAGAGATGTTTACAGGTGACTGTGTGGAGGATGAATAATAATAATAAAAATAAAAATAAAAAATATTTGTTTTAAGGTTTAGAAATAGATTTAGAAATCCAGGTAGGGCCACATTAAATTCCAGGATGTTGTTTAATTTGCTAGTTTCCAAGAAAATCCTACATTCTGCTATCACGGTATTAGTGAAACATGTATTTTCTTTAAGATACAATCCTGAAAGTCAAGAACCAGCAATTCATGCTAACATCCCACCTTAGAGGGGCAAAATGGCAAACCTGAGTGATAAACAATCCCTAAAAACCCTGTCTCTGGGAAGAAAGCCACAGCAGAGATGCTACACCCTGGATCCAGGTGCATTACCTACCTTGTTTTTATGGTAAAGGTGAGAAACAAGATCCACTTCAAGACGCCTAACTGCATTACTTGCAGTTCAGAAGAATATCAGCCCTGGGGTTTAAATGTTGAATTGTTGTATGAAGTAGTCAACATTGAATTTACCCCATAATTTATAATTACGGAAGATCTTGATTTACCATTGCTGGGATATAAATGTTGCAAGAACTCACAATTTAACAGAAGGACAGTGAATCTGACAAGTTATGAGGGTTACTTGCACATTTCTAATCCAGGTTGGAAGTAAATTTCTCCAGCATCCAGGGACTGTTTGGATCCAGGGTTTTTCTCCTGGCCCATCTCTCTCTCTCTCTCTCTCTCTCTTTCTCTCTCTTTTTTTTTTTTTTTTCCAAATGACTGTTGTTTTCTGAAATATGACACTGTACAAATAAAAGTGAAGCCATACTTGAATGTCAAGAAATGCATGGAGACCATCAGTAATGTAGAGAATATATACTCAGGGAATAAGCTTCAGCAGGAATGCTAATTTAGTTATAGTTTTTAAAGCTGACTGCAAACAGCTGGGTAGCATTAACCATATTAGGGAAACAAGAAAGGTGGAGCAAAATGTAGGGGACTAAGGTATGACAGTGCCAAATGTATGGAAAAGATTTGGAATATGTGAAATGTGTTGCTGCTAGACCCACACTATTTAATAATGGTGATGTGGTATACAGATATCTCTGGGACTTCCCAGCACACTAAAGATTTGTAGAGCAAAGTCTGTGGCTTGTGAAAGGCCACTCTCTTGATAACATGGCAGTAAAACAGAAATACAAGTTGAAATAGGATGTGCTGTGTGCTTTTATAAAGGCTCTGGTCCCACCAGAGAGGAGATCCTGACAATCCTTACATTCACCTTTCACACACACGTTGCTCTATTCTGCAGCTACTCAAAAAGTCTGTGAAGCCAAAGTAGGGAGATTAAGTTTAAGCCACATCTGCTCCAGCTGCATAGCACATACTTCACACTTTACATTTTCCAAGGGCCATGAAAACGTTCACTAATTAGGCTGAACTTTAACAACATCATTGTCACAGTGGTAAGAGCTTTTATCTTTGCTTTTTATGAATAGATGGAGGCAAACAGAGCTCCAGCAATAGACTGCAAAACCGTATGTAAGTAGACCCATGTCCAAACTGCTTCCATAGTTCAAGATTGCGATGTTAAGCAGAAGTGCTTTGCAAGGAGCTGGTTACTAGAGTGAGCAAGATGTTCAAAATACATCCTTTTGTGACTTGCCCAAGACCACACAGTGAGCTGGAAACAGAGCTGGGATTTCACTTCCTCTAACTCTGATTTTCTCACAGTTGTGGTTTCATTGCTAAACTTTTGTGTAGTTTTCATATTTTTTGTATGGCTTGATGTCTTTATACCTTACGGCAGATTTATTTTTAACCTTCTCATTAAAAATGGACCTCAAATGAAATAGAAGGCTTGCTGCTTCTTGAATCTCTGGGGACAGTGAAGTGTGTGCAGATTTTCACCAGCTGACCATTTGTCTACATGTGGCAGTGGAGAATGGTGGGTGTAACAACCTGCTGGATGTGGCTGAAGCTCTAGCTCTTCTTCAGAGCTAGACAATTAATAGTGGTTTATCTGCTGGCATTGATGCATTTATCTTCCCAAGTTTATTCTTATTGCATTTTATATTCTTCATGCATTTCTTTGCAAAAAAAAACATTTCAGGAAAAAAAAAAACATTAGGAAAAAAAAAGCTTCTGTACAAAGTTGCACAGTTTCTTAGATGGTTTTACCTGAGTTCCCCAATGAGATGGTTTATACAGCTCACAAAGAACTTTGCATTTTTAAGCATGCTGTCAGACAAAGCAATGCACACAAAGTGCTGCTGGTCCCTTCCCCCCTGCCAGAAGTTGCTGTCTTTTCAGATTAAATAATGATATAGGAATTTCTTTTGTCTCTGGCCTGAGTTAAATTCAGTTTCATTTTAGTTAAAAAACAAACAAACAAAAAAAAACCCATACCAAGCTATGGTAAATTTCATGTTACTCTTTGAAACAGTAATTTCACAGACCTGAGCTAGAGAGAGAATGGAGGTAAGGCTGGTCAGGCAGGACTCTGAGCTGGAGAGGGCTTCCTTTAGCAGCCGTGGTGGTAGGAAGGCCTATGGGAATGGCACTTGCTGTAGCTGGGTCAACAGAAGCAGTCTTAGGTAGGCCAAGCCTGCCCAAAGTGCATCGCTGAGTGTAAAATTCATATTAAAATTTGGTTTGGAATTTGCCTTTGGAAAACAGTTGAAAATTCAGTCTCTAAAATTAGTTTTTAGCAAGTATTTCTGTTTATAAAGTTCATTCACTAGCCTGTTTATGGAAAGTGAGTCCAGAAGGGAAGGAACGCAGTAAAAGTACATTCATTTAAAAATTCAAATAAAAATATTCGCTTTGAATCAGAGGCTTTATATATATATATATATATATATCTTTCTGTGCTGTTTGTCCAATCTGTAAGTACTTTTGTTGTCCAGCAAAGCAGAGCCACTGTCTTGAACTTTCCTCTTATCACCAAATAGCATGTGTGAGGTAAGACTCATGGCTGTTGTGTAGAGGAGTTGTTGGTTTTGTTTGTAAACATGGAAAATCACTGTTATTTAAAAAAAAAAAAACAAAAAAAAAAAACTCCCCCTCCACCCCAAAAATCACACTCCGTTTTGGGAATTCAGGTGGCAAGAACAGCTTGGAGCTGTTCATGATGCACTGACAGTATTGATAACACCAAATTATTATTATTATTATTATTAATAATAATAATAGCAATAATAATAATAATAAAATTATCAGGCTTTCACAAGACTGGCCTAAAATAATGAGATTTTTAAGCTAATGCTTTTTTTCTTTGTCTTCTGGATTTTGAGACAAGCTCAATAAATACTAATCAGCTTACAGGATCGCCTTTTTGCTTTCCTTTAAATTTCTGTTACTGCTGCCAGCTGCTTTTTCTTGTATCCTGCCCCTTGGGCAGAGCTCATGCACATAACCATCCCTGCTGGCACAAGGGAGGAGACAGAAAAAGGGTGTGGAAAGAAATGGCTGGAGAAAGGGGGAAGGTAAACTGCCTGAAGCTGAAAGAAAGCAGCTAGGGAGGCAGACCAACAGAACAGTGGAAGTGAAAATCATTGTTGTTCCTTTCCCAGTTCATTACACATGCTAACACTAATAAGATATTGAATCACATGAGCATTCACTTCAGATGTTTATGCACATGGGACTTGATGGTAATGTACTTGGATTATGGGGAGGGTTTAAATTCAACATCACTGTTATGTGGAATCCTGTGAGGTGGCATGGTTCAATAAGGGAGCCCCAAAATGCATGTAGATGACCTCTCAGTGAAAAGAATGAAGGCCCTTTAGTTATGCTGCCCTAAGGTTCAGTATCTGGATCAAAAAGTACTTTAAACA
Organism: Heteronetta atricapilla; assembly: GCA_011075105.1. Taxonomy (NCBI): domain Eukaryota; kingdom Metazoa; phylum Chordata; class Aves; order Anseriformes; family Anatidae; genus Heteronetta; species Heteronetta atricapilla. The sequence goes on from CM021733.1 coordinate 20,137,472, forward strand.
CATCATATGTAGAGAGCCACAAAAGTGCAAATGCAAAGTCATTCCTCTGACTTGAGAGTATCAACTCAGCTTGAAGCCAGTCTCCAAGCCGTTAAGAGTTAACCTTGTTATCTCCATTAATTACTTCTATTTTGCTTACTTCCATTAAAATGCATCAAGCCTATCTTACTTCTTATCTCTACTATTTATAGAGGGAGATGATGGGTGAAATCTCTTCACAAATGATATTAGAAACAAATGTTTTCCACCAGCTCAGCTTTGATCATTTTACATTGGCACGTTCTTTGTTTTCATCCTTTTAGGCAAGTAAGATCACTGTGAAATGAGAAGGACGTGAACCAGAGCTGCTGATCTGAACACAATCTGAACACATCCTTTTTATTTATTTATTTATTTATTTATTTATTTATTTGAGGATTTTGGATCCAGAAATTAATATCTAAGAAAAAATAAATACACCATGAGGAAAAGACAATCTTTGATCTGAGCCTGCATCAAACTGCAGAGATTGAGATGTGTAGGTGAACACGGGTCACCTGGTTTTTCTTTGAATGTTTTTATGAAATGAACTTAATGGATTTGGCTTACTTTGCCAGATAGGCAGACCTGCAAACTACCCAGGAGGTGATGTGGGAAAACTGGGCTGGCAGGGTCTTTCCCATCTCTATAGATGTCTGAATCCAGTACCTTTCACAAGCACTATAATCATGTAATTAAAAATTTTAAAAAGTCAGTCAATCAAATTCTTTCCCACATTCATGTGTTTAGCTGTGTGTGGTAGGAAAAGGATCCAAAGAGTTTTCTCTCATGTGTTTGCTTCCATGGCAATGAACCGAACTGTTCCTCAGAGCCTCTGCTTTGGGGTTTCATGGTATTGAAAATTTAGTGGGCTTTATTTTGGCCTTGCCTTCTCTTGTGTTTAAAATGTGCAACAGTCACTCTTCAAAGGCATATTTAAAGTTCTCATTTTTTAATGTAGGAACTGGTGAAAAAACATAATTTATTGTGGAAATAATTTTAAATTCCAAATTTTCTTCAGTTAGCCCCTTGTTCATTTAGTAGCTTGACTTCAGAAATGTTACTTCAGAAGACACTGGTAGATTTGTGAATGTTTGTTGTTCATATATTAAAAATAAAATAAAATAAAATAAATAAAATAAAAAACTGTTCTCACGTGGCTATCAAGGACAAAAACATTTACCTGTAAGTTCTTCTTTCTCTTATCCAAAGCCACCCCCATGTTTAATTACTCACTAGATATTTACCTTAACAACTTTGAATTTCATTTTTTTTTTTTTTACTATTTTATATTTTTTTGTGTTATGCACTGTTTTGTTTTGTTTTGTTTTGTTTTGTTTTTCAAGGATTTTAAAATGCTTTACAAAATCTGCTTTGTATCATCCAACTTATCCCTTAGTTTGAGAAACTGAGACCACAGTTTTTAAAAAGGAGCTAATTTCTAGGAGAATCAAGATCTCTGGACTGCAGACTTAGATATCTTTAACTGGACAAAGCCATCTCCTTGTTTATACCACTTCTATAATTGTCACAAGCCCACAGTCATACTGTTACAGATTTTCAGCCACCAACAAGTGTACTTTTAGTACAATGTGAGTGCTCAGCATCTCTCAGGGACAGCAAAAAACTTTATTCTTTGAGTTTCTCCATCAGAAGTGGCAGCATATTTTTCTCACTGGTGATGGAAACTGGAGACTTTTTGATTTTTATTCTCTTGTCTGTCTTGATTTTATCCAGCTGATAAACAGAAGGGAGTAAGTCCTTCACTGCTACAAAAGTAGTCTATTTCTGGATGAGAAATGAGTAAGTTACTTATGTTCCCCTACTGTGCCTTCCTTCAGAGCTCCCTCCAAAACATATATGTAGTCATATCTCATGATTTCCTGTCTAATGGCATATATGCCTTGATTACTTCACTTTAAAAAAATAAAAGAAAAAAAAGTCTAATTTTTTAATGGTTATATCGGAAAGATTTTCTTCAGTTGAATAATCACTTTTGGGTTCCATCCTTTGATTTCAGCTTCAAGTTTCAACTCCAAATGAACCCCAAATAGCAAAAATCTCTGAGTCCCACCTGGTTTCAATACAAAATCATGTCTTATGTTCATTTCAAAATAGGCCCAGGTTGGTTCAAAAGATTCGTGAACCTTGGCAAACTTTTCAATGAGCAAGATTTAAGTTTCTGTGTTTGTACTGTGTGGTTTTATTGTGAATGTTTCTCATGGTCTTAGAAACATAATACAGATTCACTGTAATATCAGCTACATGATATCTTGCCTGCATTTGAAGGTTGATACATATCTACAAATATTCTTATATGCACAGCTAAGAACTTGGTTAACCTAAAAGATTGCCTTTCCTGAGATCAATTAAGAATTTTGTTTCACTTGTAAAATAAACACATTCAGAATTACAGATGGTGAAAAAGAAGTCTCAGGGAAAGGAGCTTAAGAAGTTGGCAGACTCTTAGAGGAAATATATTAAAGAAACAAGCATAAACTCCCTAAAAATGGAAGGAAGAATTAGTAATTTCAGTAAACAACAAATATGGTTAGATTATGAGATTTTCAGAGCCTCAAAAAACAAGAAGGAAAGGCACAGAAATCTTTCACCCATTCTCCTTGTCTCTAATTTCTAGGAATGAGGTCATATGGGGGGTGGGGGCATGGGGATAGTTAAATAATATTTTTTGATTTTTAATATTGGCAAAATAGAGCTTATACAGTTTCTCAGTGCATGACGTTGAATATCAGATAGGAGCTGGACACATTTTTGTTCATTCCACAGAAGAATGTGTTTCTATTATATATTACTGCATCACTGGAATGACCTATGTCCTGAAATTTAGGCTGTTATCCAAATTTCCTCTTCATTTATGGAGGCTTTAGATTTTATAGCATGATTAAGATTACTGGGAGGTGTTAACTGTTAATGATTTTCACTACTGTATTTCTAACTTGAAACAGAGTTCAAAATATAGAAACATGGGATTTCTTTTGTGTTTTTATACTTCTGTTCTTTGATACCACATTTCCTTCCATTCAAAGTTCTGCTATTTAGGTACTGCTTCAGTGAGAAAGTATGAGAAATAAAATCACATTGAAATAAATCTATCTTCATCTTATTTCTCTCTGCCATCACATGTGCCATCTTAATACAATAGCTCTTTGAGCTAATGGACCTGTGTGGAGCAGCAGCTCCAATGACCCCAACTCTACAGTGTACAACCAGCAGAGACTCCATAGCAACTGCAGAAAAAAAAAAAAAAAAATGTAAAAGCTATAGCTCAGCTAAGGTACACTTTAAAAAGTACACTTTTATTTATGCAAGCATGTGTGTACATTCCTTGAGACAGCTTTAAAGCTGGAGATTTTGAGATTTCACTGAAGAGTAGATCAGTCATTATGGTGAGGCCTGGAAAATTGACTATATCAAACCAGTCCCACAAACCTACCAAGGAAAATGTTACATGGTAGATGCAACTACTGGGTGGATGGAAACATACCCAGTAAACATGCTTGGAAATGCATTTACATAATTGTCTGCACCACATGTAAGTTGAGGGACAGTATGTTATAGGATTCATCTAAATATCTTAGCTGAAATAACCTCCTGATTCAACTAGAAGTGGTGTTCCTTTCTGCTGGTGTTGATGATTCCTTATGGTTGCTGGCTCTTTTTCAGTTAGAACTATTTTTGAAAATTTTCAATTTCGTACTTTTTTTTTTTTGCATAATAAAATAGGGCTTCATCAGCAATTGCATTTGTCAGAAGGAAATCTGGAGGTGGAGAAACAGCTCTTCAAAAGAGAAACATTTACCAATTGCTTCCCTTATGCAATTTCCAAACAAAAGCATTAGCTCTGTTTTTGGAAATTCCATGGGAGTTTATGGGTCTTAGGCCAAAAGCTTGTTAGAGGAAAAAGGCATTTCACATGATCACAGGCCTCCAATGAAAAATAAAAAGGAAAAGCTCTCTGAATCAAAACCTGTGTGATCTGGAACACTTTTGAGGTAAGATGACACCAATGAGAAATTGCATACCAGTAGTCCACCTGATCCAATTATTTTCAAATTAATTCATCTAAATCCCAAAGGAAAACAAACGAACAAACAAACCAGCAAATCAACCCTATCACCTCCACCAACACCACCACCAAAAAAAAAAAAAAGAAAGAAAAAAAAAGAAACATTACAGAAAACTTATTATTATTTAGATAAAACAAATCACAAAGTAAAAATTTTAATACCCAATGCATAATTAATCTACTATTCTTAAGAATGAACTTAGGGACACCTTGCAGTTTTGAAACTGCGAAGTTTGGATGCATACTTTGCTGGATAACCTTTGAAAATCCCAAGGGTATAATCATAAAAATGTTCCACCGAAAGCCACAGGCACTCCAAAGCCAAAGATGCCACCCTCTTGGCCAAAGAGCTCAGAGGTTCATAAGGGAGCAGACCACCCTATTTCCTGGAAAACCATTTACTGGTGCAAGCAATAGGAGAAGAAAAGTCTTTTTAGTGTCCCTGGAAAAATTTAGACCTAACCCTATCTTCTGCCATCTGTAAATTGGTTTTGTCAGGAATTTGCTTGGATGAACCATCAAGACTGCAGGACTTTTTTTTTTTTTTTTTTTTTTTTTTTTTCCAAGAAAAGAATCCAGAGGAAAAGATGGTAGGTTTAAATAAAAGTGGATTAGCAGTGTAAAACCATGTTTTCACCAGTATAAATAAAAGCAAAACGTAGCTTGATACTTCATTAGTTTTCCATTTTATTTCAAGCTGCGTAATATTTTCTGTTCAAAAGTAGTTTCAAGCCAATAAAGATTCATTAAAACACTTTAATGGCAGCTTAAGAGTACCTTATGAACCAAATTATTATTTATTATTAATCATGTGTTGGTGAGCTGAGAATTTAAGAGGTCAAATACAGTTGGCATTTTATAGCTGTTTCTCACTAAAAAAAATATATAATAAAAAAATCTTCTTCTTAGCAGACTCAGTTTGTAATGAAAATTAATTTTCAGGGTGAGCTGTTATCAGTTTGGGAACTGATAACATGATATGACTCTTCCATTTTTCAAAGCTGAGAAGGGAATGTGGAGGGAACACTGACTACCAGCTGAAATTCTTTATTGACTTACTCTGTGATGTACGTTTGCTCTCACTAGGATAAGTAGTGTCACACTTGTCAGCAGTACATAAAACAGACAAACTTTCTTTTCCCTTCCCTTATGTTACTTGTGCCCCACCAGTTCCTACTAGCTCAGGATCTAACCCAAGGCTGGCAGCATTTGTCATGGCTGTGCTTTGCACTTCTGCAGTTCATGGCCTCTGGGTTTCTCAAAGCATTTTACGTATGCTCAGGATTAATTACACTTTACAGTATTCCCAGGAAATATAAAATCACCCTTTCGGATATGGAAATGGAGAACTACATGTCAGAGAAGTCTGAAGGTTGTGCTCATCAGACATTCACGGCAAACTCAGAAATCCAGTGATGTACAGAGTGGATTTCCTCATGTAAATGTGGGTTTACATCTTTCAGCATACTTTTTATCATGTCTTGGCTCTCTCTCACCTCCTTATCAGAGATGTTTCTGATCTAGCAATTCAATAAATTCACAGTTTGGTACACCGGAGTCCTTCTAAGAGACAAGATGTATGTAGGCATAAAATACCAAAGGTGAAATCTCAAAGAAAAATGTAAGGAAATAGATGCCATCTCTTTTAGTGACATTTTTAAAAGCTAAAGCTAAAGTCTGGAACCTTTATTTCTTAGCAAATTCATTCTGTCTTAATGTTTGTAAATATTTATATATTGTTGAGTGATGTCAAAGCCAAAAGTGTTGCAGGTTGCTAGTGAGCACAATTTAATGAGTGCAGATGGAAGGCGGGATCTAACCCTTTATTTCAGGATTATCTGGGAACTGAGCTCTATGCTGGAATGAGCAAGGAGCATGTGTGCATTCAGCTGCCACTCAACACTAATTCCAGTGACACCTGTGAGATGCACGCAGTTACTGGGCTGGTATGCCTTTTGATAAAGCAGATTTAGCAGAGAAGGTACAGGTCCTAAGGTGAAGACACAGCCTCATTACGGCAGCAGAGCTGTGCAGCAGTGGTCTCAGATGCCAGACTGCATTAGACTCTCAGGGGGTGTTTGCTAGCACAGCATGTTAAGCTGCAGGTGTTCTGCAACTCTACAAAGCCTTCAAAGATCAGTCTCAAATGTTTCTGTTACTATAAAGAGGATTAAAAGGTTGTTAAACATAGTGGGTTGGCCTGGGTGCGGGTGAAATTTCCATCATTTAGTAAGAAGGGAGGGAGGTTAGAACAGTGGGGAGAGTGGGGTTTAGGGTTTGGGGGGAGGGGAGTGGGGGTGAGATTATGATCCAAATGTGGATCTGCAGCACTTTCAACTCAAACTCATTAAGAATTCATGGAGCAGAAAATACGTGAGGTTCTGGAAATGAGGACTTTGGAAGGCCGAATATGAACTGTAAATAAAAGAGAATGGATATTCAGTTTTAGGTGTTAAATATCTCAGAATGTTTTCTCAGATCAGCAGATCAGGCTTTTAACTGAAAACTTCCCCCTAAAACCAAAGGACAAATAGGAGGAATTTTGCACTCTCAAGCCAGAGAGTAGATAAAGACCATAAGCAGATACTGCACATCTCAAAAATAAGAGAGCCTATTGATTAGAAATGCTGAACAGCACCATTCATCCTGGCACTGACTGAGCAATGCACTGAAACGTGTTTAAGCATGTTTTGAAATCCCATTGACTTCAATCACCATTGACCCCTGTTACTGAAATTGGACCCTTGGGAAGACACAGTTTTCCTAAATATTATTTATATAAACAAGAGTATCAGGAACACCCACACTTGAGAGAGCCAGCAGCTTAAGCAGATTGTACACTAGTACTCCGTGAAGCTATCTGGACCACTAAGAAACCACCCCCTAATTTCATCTATTACATATCAGTAATGCTAGAATTCACACTTACTCTTCACTGCATTTTCTAGCGACCAATAACTTGCAAAAGAACATTTTATCTGCTGCTATATTTGTCTGAGAGAAAAACTTCCTTCCATTAATTTATTATTGTTGTCTTATTATGCAAACACCAAGTCATTTCAGGAGTTTGGCGATAAGAGTGCCTGTGCAAATAAAACATTGTTTTGGACTGGATTTATAGTGAACCTCTTGATGAGCTCCTCCAGGAAAAAAAGATGCAACTTATCATATCATCAGTTGAATTATAGCCAAAGTAACTTCACACAGTTTTCAGCCTCATTCTTTCCTTTTGCGGGTGCAATTTTATGCTGGTGCTGGTATTTAAACACAGCTGTAACACTTACCCTCTTTCTGGTAATTTTCTTTTAACACCTTGGACTTTTTTACCAGATATGACTTACGCATAGTGTGCTCTTCTCTTTTGCTTGTTGTGTTGGATTTTGTTACTATTGGTGTTACTTGTTGTTGTGGTTTAACCAGGCCATCAGCTAAACACCACACAGCCGTTTGCTCACCCTCCCCCCTCCCTCTCAGGGATGGGGGAGAGAAATGAGAAAGTGAAGCTTGTAAGTTCAGATAAAGACAGTTTATTAAGATAGGAAATAATAAATAATAATAATAATAATAATAATAGTGTGTATGAAACAAGTGATGCACAATGCAATTGCCCACCACCTGCTGACTGATGCCTAGCCTATCCCCTTGCAGCTGCCCTCCCCACCCCAGCCAGCCACCCCTATATATTGTTCAGCATGCCGTCAGATGGTATGGAATACCCCTTTGGCCAGTTTGGGTCAGCTGTCCTGGGTCTGTCCCCTCCCAGCTCTTGCTGCATCCCCAGCCTGTCCACTGGCAGGACAGGGCGAGGAGCTGAAAAGTCCTTGGCTTTGTGTAAGCATTGCTCTGCAACAATTAAAACATCAGCATGTTATCAGCACTCTTCTCAGCCTAATCCAAAACATAGCACCTACCAGCTACTAGGAGGAAAATTAACTCTGTCCTAACTAAAACCAGGACACTTATATTTTTAAGTTACTCATGACTCTTTAAGGATAATTGTCCAATCCATAATTTCAATGGTGTAACAATAGCAAATGAATAACTGATAGCAAGATGTTGATCCAAGGTGCAGAATAAATAATGAGAAGAAATTGCAGCAGATCTAGAGGAAGCAAGACCTTTCTGTACACTATGTCAGTCAGTGGAGAACATAATTTAATCTGAAGAAATATAGGGTATTTCCAGATAGAAATACAGCGTATCTGGGAATAATAAATCATAAAAGGGAATAAAGTCTCTCCTTATGGGAACACCTGTTAAAAGTAAACTCAAGTTAAACAAACAGTTTGTCAGAGGAACTGATTATTGCCTATAATTTTCAGTAGTGTTTTTTCTACCTAAAAATACTTACCAGCTTGCAAGAACATTTAAAAACTTTACTTTCAATTTTAATGCAAATATTATCCACTCTGGTCAGTCTCTTCAGTTCCTGTAAGAGGTGAGGGTGATTAAATATATGAGAAAATCTGCCAAACGTTGGAGACTGGCTAGATACAATGGAAACTCACTGGAGTTTGACTGAGATCTCATCAGCTCTTGGGTAGATCCATTACTCAACACTGTCTGAAAAGAACAATATCCTCCCTAAAAGAAGAATGTAGGCAGATGATGCCTCAGTGAGCAACTGCCTCTTTGAAACAGTATGAAACTTGATTAATATCTGCAAAAAATTCCAAAGACCTTAGAAGGATGTGCAAATCACAGGAAGGATTCAAATGTTACAACTTGTGTTAACAAGTATAAGCAAATTTATAGTGCACCCTATACATGGAAATTGCTTTCCAGTAAAGGCAATTTAGCATAGAACACAACGGTGCACCTTATCTTTGTCTTGTTAGGTAGACATTTGCTCTTAAGTACAAGGGGTTTCAAATTTGGGTTATCTGCAGTTACCAAGAGTTCATGACCATGACAATTGTCAGAAGTGTCAGAAGTTCATTGCCATCTTATACCTCAGTTTTGGAGTGATTCACTTGTTATAGTTAAACACTAATGTTTTATGTTGTTGGGGAATTATGACTGCAAGGAATAAGAAAATTTTATAGCTCAAGATTTTAAGCCCATGTGAAGTCATTAAAAATCATGTGTCAGAGGTAAAGTTTTATAAAATAACTGGAAGTTCCTTTCCAATTCACAGAAATTCAGTGGGGTGCTTGGCAATGTTATAATTACACACACACACAAACTAACAACACTACAAGAATTCTTTTCTGGTTGCTCTTTGCCTCTTGTAAGTGCATGCAATTTTGATAAGAACCTCTAATGGGCTTTCTGAAAGCACCAGTCTGTGATAAAAATTATAAGACACCATTTTCCCCCTCATCTTAGCAGACACTGCCTTATTACCAGAACACAGAATCTGGTTTTATCTTGGAATACGTGAAGTGATATGTTTCTGGGTTACTAGTAATACTCTAAATATTTCAACTTTGTATTTTATCTTGCTCTTTGAATAGAATTCCCCTTCAGATGAGCTCCTTTCATTGGCTTAATATTACATCACAATGCTCAGACACCCTAACTTTATCTTCAGGAGGCTGTATTTGTCAGCTGACACCTGCCTATATCTTTTATTTGCCACTTGCATATTATGCTCTGCATTCTTCCAGACAGGCTAATCTCATTCTTTATATCCTTTCCTCTGTCTTGGATTTACTCTTTCTTCATGCTGCCCCTTACTCTTGAACAGATGCTTCTGGTAGCTCTTAACTCTTAGTTCTTCTTTCATTTAAAATAAAGTACAGCCTTGGGTTGATTGCTGTTAGTACCTTCAAGGCTTGAGTAGCTAAACTGAAATCTTGTCTCACTTAGCAAACTCATTCGGGCATGAGATGTCTCATCAAATAGTTTGCAAAGTGCAAATGGAGATTGAACTTTTTACCTATAAATTCCCATCAGAAGAAAAAAATTCAAATAAACAAGCAAAAAAAAAAAATTAATTAAAACATAAAAATATCCATCTTTCCAACTCAGATGGCTATTTAATATTCTGGCTTTTGTATGCTTGCCTAACATAAGGACTCATTTTGCCACACTTGCTGAATCTAGATATTGTAAGAAACATTAACAGGCTTTGCAGAATAAAAGATTTGATTTTCAGATGATTGGCCACTGGGCTCCTGCTGGGTATTTTCATATGCCAAAATAAATTTTAGTGTTGAATAAATAATCTTATTGTTCATTTAACAAAATCATTGGGTCATTTAAATATTCTCTTTAGATGTCCTCTTAGTTTTCCTAGAACTATTCCTGCATATAAACTGCATATGCCACAAAAAAATACCTCTTTCTCTTTCGGATTCTATTACCTGGAATGGCAATATATATGCTGAACAAATTGATCAACATGTCAATCCCTTAAGCATTTTACTATTATCCTTTTTGCATGCTTATATTATCACTAACTTGCTCTTAGCTTCCTGCAAGAGCAAGTCAAGAGGGGTATTTTTCAGTCAAAAGGGACATAATAGGAAAATACTGCTTGAAATTCTGCTGTTGCTTAAATAATTTTCCCCCATACTTTTTCTTTTTTTTTTTTTTTTCAGTTTTTATAGCAAAAGAGAAAGTGTTGTTTCTCAAAGCTTCTTTTTATTCTAAGAAAATATAAAACTGGAGAGAAAGATCAATGTTTCAGTGGTTGGCTAAAGGTCTCTTTTTCATTGTCAAGGTTAAATTTTGAAGAGAAATATGAGAAAATTATAGGCATCCTTCATTTCTGACTTTTAGCAACCTAATTCCTCCTAACTCCTTCTTCCAAAACAGTCTTAAGTGTTGTTCATAAGCCGTGATATTTTAGAGCACTGATTATCCTTGAAATTCTGCCCTGAATATTCAGATTGCTTGTATTGCTAAAAGCATGCTATATGTACATAAGCCACAGATCTGATATTCACCACAACCCCATTGCAGGGATTAAGCATTGTGCTGAACGTGAATTACACTTCCATTTTATATCCATTAATTATGTTCATCAAAGCCTCTTATGTCTCTACTCAATTGTAAGAATGGGCTTATGCAATTTTCATGTTCAGGACTTGAATTTCTTCTCCTTTTTTACTTAAACGTGATTTTACCTCCTCTTTTCTTGTCCTGCATGCTAGGTAGGATTGCTCTGTGGCAGTAAACAATCACTTCATTGTGCTCTGGATGATTCGGTCACTGAGGAACAAGTTCTAGCCTAGCAAAAACTTTGCAGAGAGCACTTTGGATCAACCTGGATGGGAGTTACAGTACTAATTTTGCTTGTCCCCACCACAGCTGGCAAAGCACACAGAGCACTCAGTAAATTCACCTCTGAAGCTGGACAGCTGGCTGGGCAAACATGGCAGAGTTATGCCTTTTCTGACAGGTGAGTCAGAAGCATAACCATGGTGACAGCACTAAGGTGCGTATATGTTCTTCCTTCTTCTGGGGTTTGAAAGAAAATCAAGTTGTGAAAGCCTAACTACAGGCTTGTATTTCCTAAATAGACCGGAAAGCTAGCTGTGTGTAATGTTGTTGGAAAGGCTGCTAAGGTTGTAGTAAGGTTTTGTATGCCTTGTGGTGTTCTTTATCACTCAAAGGCAAGGAGGAATTATACTCACATGTGAAGCATTCATAGAAATATAGATCTGCATCTGCAGGCACTAAATTATGGTTTAAAAGTGTACCACCACTTGCAGCTTTGGTTTTGTTTGTTTTGCCTTGAAATAATTGTAAGCTTTTTGATATTTTTAAATGAAATCATTGACAATGAAATGGCTGTTTACATTCAGCCAGGTCTTCGGTGTCGACAGTGTGAATGGGGAAAATTGGCTACTTTTTTTTTTTTTTTTTTTTATGACTGCCTTGTTACATCATAGGTTCAAGTTGAGGGCCTTCCTAGAAACAACTACATGCAAAAACAGGTGAGCAAGGGAAGATGAAGACATGAACAGGTCAGACCCTAGAAAACAGTACACAAGTACACAGTGGTACACAATTAGAGAAAGGGAGAAAAAAAGGGAGATAAAAAGGAAGGAATTATGATTTACCACTAGTTTATTTCTGAACCTTTATTTTATTATTTTTTATGGTAGTTTTACTCTTAGATTTAGAACATTCTAAAAATAATGTGATTTTACTTGAATTTTCCATTTGCTCTTTAAAACTGTTACAGCACCTGTGAAGGTATAACAGACCAAATACTTCAGAACTTATAAATTTAAGCCTTAGAATGGGTGGACCTAGATGAATAAAAGCAAAGGCTTTGAAGGGTATATTTTATTGAAGGGTATTTTTTATGATACAGATATTGATGTGTTTTTTTTTTTTAATAGTTCTGTTTCATCGGTCACTGCACCGAGCCTGACTGAATTTAAGAAGAGATTGGACTGTGCACTTAGTCACATGGTCTGAACTTCTGGGTAGACTTGTGCGGTGTCAAGAGTTGGACTTGATGATCCTTAAGGGTCCCTTCCAACTCAGGATATTCTATGATTCTATGATTCTATCAGGAAACTACTTATAGGTACCACAGTATAAATATTCAGGTACATATGAGTAGAAAATACTAGCAAAGTTACTATCAAAAATATATTTTTTAAATTTCACCTGATATGTAAATGTGGGGGGAAAAATGAAAAAGAGAAGAATGTAAAGATTAACCTTTTGGAGAGGCTAGTGCTCATGTTCATGCACACAAACCCTCCTAATTAAAGCACCTGCCTGATTGTTTAGAGCAATATCTGATGACGCCACACGTCAAGAACTGACTTAGCCATTTTTGCGTTAACAAGATGACATAAATAAGGGGGAATGGTAATGAAGTAGAGCCCACAGGGTTCTAGAGGTGCAGATTACAGCTCTCTTATACAAATATATGTCTACTACTGAGATCTTTAAGGACAGTGCCTGAAAATGGAACAGCAAATTAATATCACTAGCTCCTGATGTACTCTGATACAGGAAAGGAAATGTACTGTAATACTGTAAGGAAAATATTGGGAAGTTAGTATCTTTAATTTTTTGAAAAGATTATTAACAGCATCTTGGTGGTAAATGTATCCCATCAAATACATTTTGATGTGAGCTAGGCACCTGATTTTATTTTTTTGTCTGCACATGCAGCATACTAGAAACTTTAAGAATTTAGGAATAATAGGACCAATGTAACTCTTATCTTCCCAGGAAAGAAATCAGAGCAATTAATGTGTTTTGAGGGACTATATTTAGACCAAAGAGAGAAAGAATGAGAAGGGAAATATTCTACTGGTCTGACTGTGGAAATGTACAACACATACAGGGCCCTCTGTTCCAGGTTGCACCAGGAAAAACACCCATACTGTACTGACAGTATAGTCAGAAGTGATGGAACAATTTTTCATTTTAAAATAAATTTTTGGAAACATCTGGATGTTTCCCACTAAAAACAACTAGGGAAAAGCTAGGAAGGAAGCAGAAATCTTTGCAACATCAAATTATTAATTTGTACCCTCAGATTTTTCTCTTGGTCTCAACAGCTTGCCTGAGAATTCATATATTCAAGGAAGGATACAAGTGAGTAGCTGTGAGGTTTGTTATGATAGCCCCAGAAGGTCTGCAGTCCCATTGTTCAGCTATTTGCTGAAAAGGGAAAATAGAGTTTACAGCCCTCTAAGAGGTGAGAGTGCAATGGAGACCATCCAGACCCTCTGATGACTTTGTTGGTCCCTGGACACCCTGGACAGAGTGGCCTACTGGCCACTCTGGCACTCACCCACCACTGCCACACTGTCTCAAGCATCTAGACACACTGGCTGTGGGGATGGACACATCCCTTTCCCATTTTCTGCCAGCCTTCACAGAAGCAGTCATCACCATGCATGTTGCTGGGCACTACAGTGGCATGCTTGAGGCCACATGGGCCTCTTCCCCATCACCAGAAAAAAAACTATTTTCAAGTTCTGTCTTGAAAGCAATCAGAGCCCTTAGCAACTGGGTGCCTTAAAATGTATTTATTACAGCTCCAGAGAAAACAGTAGTTTGCTTTTATATATGGACACCATAGTGACATAACAGTAAACTGACAGCAATTCTCTGTGTTACTTTCATTTACAGTGGTTGCCTCAGGAACTGCAAATAAAGTTACATGTTTTATTTGAATGTTTGAAAAGGGTTGCTGTCAAGTAACTTAGAACAAAAAAATTAAGCTTTGATGGGAAGTGAGAGAAAGTCTACAAAAGGCTCTGTTAGTAGAAGACTTTTAAAAACATAGGTAAGTTAGAATTACTTTAAAATATTTTTCTACATTCCCGTGCAGCATTTGCATTCCATCACCAAGGGTGTTGTATTAGTCACAAAGCCAGCAAAGGAAAGAGATGGGAAGAAGAAACAAAACCGATTATGCCTTTTGGTTTTCCTGATTGTCCCAAAACTTCAGCAGCTTTGCTGTATAAATGTAAGTGTGATTTTGTAAATTTGAATGCCATTCAGTGAAATGGAAAAAGAAAGCATCATGGAGTTTGGGGTTTAGCCAAAACTTTTTTTCCCCAGTTTTTATACCTATGCTGAATTTGCAGCATTTTTTCTCATTTGCAAATTTCAGTGATTTGATTAAGAGAGAGAGCCCTATGAGTTTCACTGAAGAACACTAAACATTTCTGTAATGCAGACATTGACCGTCTGATTTCAGTGTACACTTCAGATCAAATTCCACTTGGTTTGCCACTCTAAATCTACAGTGGGTCCCCTAAGTAGCAAGCGTATGGATGTTAGTATGAGCTGAAAGCAGACTTGGACCAGCATGTTGTAGGAAAGGTTTTAGCTGTGTTATATACTCCTGGTTGGCAGACTCATTGTACATGCATAGGCTCCTGCCAAGCTAATGAAGTTACTTACATTAGGTTCAGAGAGTGAAATAGAGAAGACTAAGGGAAAAATGCAATTGTTAGTAACTCCCACAAAGTATGAATCCAAAAGACTCATGAATCCAACATTTTGAAGAAATTCATCTATATTTTAGATTGGATCCGTTCTACAGAAAAGGACTTTGAAAACTAGGGATTGAAGGATAAATTAGCTTGTAATCTTTCTGTGAAGAGATGGATAAATAAAGTCAAACACTACACTCTACACACTGCTACATTAAAAACAGCAATTAACCAACAGCAACTTTCACACATTTCAAGGAAAAAAAAAATAGAAGTTTCTACTGTTGCCTTATGTGTGTGTACCTTTTTTTTTTTTTTTTTTTTTTTTTAATGCTGGATATTTTAAAGTAGTTCTAAGTGAAGGAAAATCCATCTACTGGAATGAGAGAAACTGCCTTTGCATCCATATCATTTCATGAAATTGACTGTGAAAAGCTGCATAACAGATTAACTAGCCACCCACTTCTTCAAAATGCAAATTGGTGATTAAAATTTTTTAAGTATGTGAACCTAAGAACAGTAAGGATCAATGACCTTACCAGTGTAAACTGTACTGAAATTATCTGATCTTCTAGCCACACATTAGTCTCTTCTGCAAGGACTAGATACTTGAGTTTCTTTTCTGCTCTAAAAAGGAAAGATAAGAGTTTCAGACCACCCATTCAGCAGACTCACTGTGACGTTTAGGGCTATTTCCACATTTGATGATAAAACTGTAAGGTATGCATGTTCCACTATGATGACATGTGGCACTATTTTAGAAAATGCTTGCGTAACTTTGACCACTGAAGTATACAGAGTTAAAAACAGGCCAGAATTCCAGAAAATCCTTATTGCTTCATATCCACTATGGTTTTATTATGCAAAATGCACAGAAGTTCTGGCAAATAAATTAATTTATTGATTTATTTTGAAGAGAGAAGGAATGGGGATTGCTTGGGAGGTATGAGACATACAGACATGCAGAATTAGGCTATCAGATATTACACCTCCTTACCCAACTGTAAATATTCTTCTCACAGAGTAAACAGAATCCAGAGAGAGCTAGCTATCAGATGATTCCCAGGAGAACAAGGGGAAAAACAGAACAGAACAAAACAAAACAAAATATAAAAACAGAAGATGATCCAATGATTACAGATATTCAAATTGATGTGTTTGTTAGAATTCACTGAAATTTTTAGATCTGCTTGAGCTTTGCTTACTTTAAGATTTTTTATTATCTCAGTGGGAAAGAGTTGGAGGAGGAAGTTATAGTAAAGTCACAAGGCTTAAGCTGTCCCTTTTACACTTTTATTATTATTAATAATGAAATATAAGGAGGGGAGAGTTTTTGCTTTTTTTTTCTTTTGCCTTTTTTTTTAAGAAAAATAAATGTGTAAGTGATAGTTTGTCTATTCCTTTTAGAATGAAAGTGACCTGTAAGTCACGCTTTCCTTTCTTTTCTATATTCATTATATTATTTTTTTCTCTGTTTTTTTTTTTTTTTTTTTTTTTTTTTTTTTTGTGTGTGTGTTTTCCCATGTTGTATTTTATTGTGGAGGTTGCACAACACTTTTTTCTAGTCTTTGTTCTGCAAGTCACAAAATTAATCTTCTGTTTCCTAGAGGTGGACACCACTACAATAACACTAATTGCCAGTATCTCCACTGTAAGCAACACCATGATGTTCCAGTTGGGTACCATTTTTTTTTTCTAATCTGTTTTTCTTGTATGCTGATGAGGAGAGAATATAATTCACCTTCCACACAACACAGGTCAAGAGTCAAGCTTGACTCCCCAAACAAGGCTGACTCTGTATGTCCTTTTCATACCTATATCTGTAAAAAGAGGGGTCGTTAAAAGCACTACCACCGTTCGAGTCAAGCAGATGTTGTGCTAGGTACTACATAAATAAATAAATAAATAAATAAATAAATAAATAACAATAACAACAATAAGAGATGCTGCCTAAACACTCATATTCAAGATATTTGTTAAGATGAGATCCAGAACAACTCTAAAGGTTTTTTGTTTTTGTTTTTGTTTTTTTTTGTTTGTTTGTTTGTTTGTTTTAAAAAAAGAGATCACAGTATGTCAAATGTTTAACCAATAATGAGCAGGAATTAATTCTGGAAGCATGACAGCCTTATTTCAAAGATGATAAAATACTGACTTCCAGGATGTAGATGAAGTGATAGGAAGGTGCTTATGCTTGGAGTAGACTAAGAAACGGGTGAAAGCAAACATTATGGGCATGGAGGAAGATCGGAGGAAACCACTGTGTTCTGGAGGATCTAATAAGAGATAAACACTGTAGAATTTTACAAACAAAGATAATAAGTTTATTTTTAATACAGTAATGGGGAAATAATTAATAAAAGAATGCAAAGGAAAGAGCACAGACTGCCAAGTCACGAATCTGATACTATCAGTAGTCTTTAAGTGGATTTGGAGGAGCATGCAGCAATATGACATTTTTTAAGCCCTCTTCTCCCCTAAAAAGATGAATTTGTAATGCAAGTGGAAATAAAAGAGAACTTTAACAAGAGGCCTTCTTGGCAGACAGAAAAAAAAAAAAAAAGAAAAAAGAAAAAAAAAAGAGTATTTGGTACAGCAACAGAAGTGGCAAGATGGGGAGAAGGCCTACTGTGGAGGCATCTGGTTTTCTGGCTCTAGCACCTTCTTGGAAATGCTGACTGTAGCCTCTTCAGAACCAAGAAGAAGTCCATTACCCTCCATTGGGATCTTACATTAGATTCACTGGCAGGGAACAAAATACCATTTTGTAGAATGCGGAAAGTAATACTGACTGTTACACTAAGCCAGTCCAAAACAATATCATTATTTCAACATAAATACATATGTTTTTTTTACAGGAAACAGAAAAATCTGACACCCTTTTTACTGTATAAATCCAGCAAAATCAGGATGAATAATAATTCTGGTCAGTGTGCCTTTGGCTATTCTTCAATTCAGCAGAAACCATGTCTATCACAAAAATGTTTCATTGTGTAATACTTGAGTGCTTTTATCTATTTATGCCACACACAGAGCAGTAATAAATGTTTAAAGGAAAATAAAGGTTCCAGTAATACAGGTATATTAAAAAATATCAGCTGAATTCTCCCCCAGTTTGCTTTCAAAGTGAATGTGATCTTTCAGTTTCTTGGAACCATGTTATGGCTGTTGTGTTAACATATTTAAATAACTTTATTGCATGTTTACAAATATATATATATGCAGAGTGTGTAAATGTGCTAAAAATATAGGGATTTTTCTAAAGATGTTTAATCTATTGAGGATATTTGTTAATGGAAATAAAAATGCTTCTTGAAAAGGCATCACTATTATCTTTTACCATACTTAAAAATGTTTTGAAGTCCCCAATTTACCTGAAAACTCTAGATAGTTTCAAATAAATGTTTACATTAAAAAGTGGAAGGTTATTATATGAAAAGAAAGATTGCCACAACAACCTCAAAGTTAGCAGGACATATTTTGCTACAGGTAGTCTCTGTAGAATGTCTGAAACACTAAATCAAAAACCAGATCTTATATGGCATACAGTCTGCAGAATATGACCCTGCTCACTTATAAGTGCAGTTTATTTCACAGCCTGCAAGGAAAGGAAAGGAGACCAGTGTCTCCTTTATAACAAGCCGTGGCCTGTTATACCCATCAAAGAGTTGTGCACTCAGATAGGCTGAGTGCACCT
Organism: Heteronetta atricapilla; assembly: GCA_011075105.1. Taxonomy (NCBI): domain Eukaryota; kingdom Metazoa; phylum Chordata; class Aves; order Anseriformes; family Anatidae; genus Heteronetta; species Heteronetta atricapilla. The sequence continues at coordinate 20,156,142 of CM021733.1, forward strand.
TTAACATTCTTTCCTGTACAAGGAAGCTACCATGCCACAGAACTAAGTCCCCTAAATTCACAAAAAAGTAAAAGGCTGCTTCCTAATTGCTTCAACATTTCCTTTATACTCAGAAGCAACCAGATGCCCAAGAATAAATAACAAAGGAAAAGCAAAGTTTGGGATCCCATTCTAGAAGAGAGTATTCAAAAGACTCCCCAAACGAAAATTACTTTGGCAGCAACAGAATATGAGATTTATATTGGATATATTCTATAGCTGTATTTTATTAATTGTATGTGTTTCTTTTATAAATATGCATCTCATTTAATAATCAGGGGCTTTGTTTCATGAGAATAGAACTGTTTTGCTTTGTCTTATGCTTACTCATTTAAAGACAACAGACACAGGCACCTAATTTTCATGGAAAGGTTACATCTCTACATACCAGTACAGCAGACAAGTCTTTAGGAGCATGCACAATCACTAAGACAGCCGAGGAGTTGTGTTTTATTCAAGCTCTGTGGGGACTGATTCCATGGCAGAAGTGAAGATTTTTCCAGAAGAACATAGTTCACTGGCAAGGACCTGAAAAGGAACGCATGCCTTTTGGAAAATAACTCACAGAAAGTTTGTGATGCTTCATGATCTTTTGCGTGAAGAAACAGAACAACAATAAAAACTTACAAAATACCTCAGGTGCAAATATGTAATGTAGGACAATAGAGAACACAATCTTACAGCATCATCTACCAACATAAATGCACAGAGGGTGTACTTGCAAGGGCATTGAATTATAAGTGAACAATAGAAAGAACCACCATAGTAGACCCAGATTGCAGGAGATGGACTTGCAATACAATGCAGGCAGCTTAGCACTCTTTACCATGCTCATACTGCACCAGACAATAAGAGAGAAAATATTCAACTGGAAAACTGAACTGCAGTCAGATGTCTTAGCAGAGATAAATTGATGCCTACTACTCTAGTTAACTGTATAAGAAAAGGCAGCTCTTTAAAGAGCAAGGAAATGTTAAGAAGTCCCATGTATTTGCCCTCCAAGGATGAAAGGTCTATTAGAGGTTGTTTTAGTTAAATCTCCAATAGTCTCCAATTACACAAATTAAAAAGTTAACCTAAGAAACTACGCTTGTGAGACAGAGGAATCAGAAAGGACTCCGAGTACCCCCTAAAAACATATTTTTTGTTCCTCTGTCACCTCCTGGAATTTGGAAATGTTTGATCAACAAACATTCTGTCTAAATCCCACCCACCAAACAGAAATTGGCTCTTAGAAAGATGAAATGAGGAAGAAATTAAGGTAACTGATGACAGAACAGCTAAGAAAGGCTTGTTTTTGTTGTTGTTGTTTCCCCAGGCTTTGGTTCACACTTAGAATAATGGTAACAGAGATATCATTTAAGACATCATTTTTCAAGATGATTTTTTATTTCAGAGTAAACTCTGCCAGCTGTCCGTGATAACTGTCCAGGAGGATTTAAAATTATTTTCCACATGATAATGACTGGCCAACTTTCCACTGTTTTCAGTGCAAGGAAATTACATTTAATTATTTCACGCAAAATGGCTCCTGTTCTGGACCTCCCAGTCATGGCAGTACTGATACCTCACATATTTTGTAAAGCTTTTAAGACCTGATACAGAAAAGACACTGGATATGAAATAAGGTTCTATTTCACCTCATATACCCACAAATCTCATGGGTATGAAGCAATAACTACATTTGCAAGACTTTCCCTGACCATACAAGGGGTAATATGGAAAGAAGACCAAGTGGTACCAGCAAAGGGACCAAGATGCAAGAGGAAATCAGTGCATTTTGTTTAACTATATACATGCAGCCCAAAGTCAAGACCAGGAACAACTCAGCAGACACTATGGAAAATACAAGATATCTTCATTCAGGAATGAGCATGTCCTGTTTTGGGCTGACATTGGGAACCTGAAAGATGTTATTGCAAGACTGAAGATAAGTATTAGATTCCAGAGCAGGAGAGCTTTCATGAAAAATGCCACAGCCTTTTTGTGAGAGGGCAAGGAAAGCTACACCACAGTGTGCTGCAGCTTAGTGAAACTCCCACAGAGATGCTGAACAGCTCATCCAATCTGCTCAAAAACCTTAGCCCAATGTTTGGGCTCAGAGGGATGGCACAGAACAAATTTAATCTGCCTCTTCCCTGAAATGAGTTTCTTGCCCAGACAGGTTCATCTTGCAGACTACAGAATCTCTTGAATCATATCACCTTTCATCAGAATAAAAGTTCTTTACAGAAGTTGTTTTGTATATGTCACTGAACTTTCAGATATTTTAGTCTGTGGATTACCTGGGCCACATCCAATGTCTCTGTCACCTTCAGACAGCTCTTTTAATTCACATTTCCATTGACATTTCTGGCGGGCCTACAGTGAAATATTCCGTAGCTTTTATGAATGTAAGGAATGTGGTGGTGAACCACAGGATTCCCCCACCTACAGCTCCCCTTTTCAGCTGCCAGCTGCTTGTCAGATTTTAATTAACGAGAAAGTTGCTAGCAGTTGTTCATGCTGGTTCTCTCTGTTCCTCTCTGGAGAATTCTTAAATCACATTCAGAGTATTGAGCCTACACTTTCTCTTTTTTTAATGCTCTTCCTCACAGCAGTCAGTGAAAAATGTTATTGGTGATGAGTTTCTGCACCCAGAGCTCAGTTAATACCTAACAGTGTTCACCAGTAATAGAAGTGGCATACAAGGCCTCCCTTCCTTGCACTTCCTCCTCCTGTTTCCTACACATAATGAATGGGCAGGTCTTCTAGAAAATTGTCTGCTCATTTGTAGGCATATTGTCAAACTTTTTCATAATATCAGGAATATAATTTAGGTGGAAACACTGAAGGACTGCCTGCACTAGGAATGTCAATATGGGCATGGATGAGCAAAGTTATTACTTGGGTGGAAAGAGGTTTCCTGAAGGCACTGTCTCTAGGAAAGCAGCTTAAGATGTGGTTTGGTTTTTTGTTTGTTTGTTTGTTTTATTTTTTCCTCCTCTGAATAAACATCATCCGAGGAAAAATAAAAATAAAATAAAATAATTCCAGTACCATATCAGAAAGTCTGCAAAACAACACAGCAAGACAAGGAATTGAAAAGTTATTTCAAAATATTAGTAGCCAGTGAAAAATTTCAGCTCAAGACCAGATGAAAAATCTAAGTAAAGATGGTGCCTATGGTACTACTAAATGGGAAGGTTGTACTTTTCACTGTTGGCTACCAGCCTTTGACAATTTTAAAGCACAGCAATATGCAGCAGTGATCCAGCAGACTCGGGCAGTGATTATGCACTCAGTTTTTAAAAGCAATAGCAAATGGTAAACAATTGGTTAAAACATGGAGTATCTTAATAGCCATAGCTTTTGATAAGCTGCAGAAAAACCTGCCATATGGTGGAATCCCAAGTAGCTGTCCCATGCTTTGAGTGTGAAAGTTTCCATTACAAACCCTGTTTTGATACCCTCAACCAACCCTTCATTTAAAGTTTCTGCAAAGAGTTCCCTCTTGTGTAACATTTCTGCTATGTGGATTCCAGCCAGAGAAAAGGTGGAAAGGGGGAAGGGAGGAGAAAAAAGCTGGAGGTTTTTCTTACAGGTCTGAATAAATGAATGGGCTTTGTGAATGATGTTATTCAAATTTTGATGCATTTTCTATCTTTTCAAAGGCAATTTTTCCTTGTTGTTTTCTGATTTGCACTTTTATTAATTTATTTATTTTTCCAGTAAAAGCTAAACTGGAAAACACAGCTTTTGTTGGTCATTTGCAAATGATGGTATGGCCCCAACTGCTCAGGTAGCTCCACAGTACTAGTGTTGTAAGCTGTGAGATTTATGCATCCTCTTCTATGCAGTTCAAGAGTGTGTCCATACTGGGTGGAACTTGTCCTAAATTAAAAGAAATTGAAGCCTCTAAGCAATTCCTCACTTCCTGGGGACTTTTATGGATGTCATGTATCAATAATACAGCAGGAATAAATTCTCTTTGCTCATAATTAAAATCTGTGGTACTTCTCTACTACAAGCACCATGGGTAGACATTAAATATACATGGATAGTCATTACAAACCATTGCAGACCCATCCTACAAAATTTAAAATTGTTGATATCATGGAATTCATTTAGTCTATGAGAACCACCCACATTTTTATAAAGCCTACAAGTGTAATATTCACTTGCAGTCATCTCCTTCAGTTGTAAGCCATTTACTGCAACTGGCTTATCCATTTTTAATGTTCTGTTTATGCTTGAGATGATATTGCAAGAAAACTTTAGATGAGAGTGTCTTCAATCCAGCTGTCTCTTACATATATGGTAGTAAAAAATGATGTTTTAAGTGATGGATTTTGTATGAAATCTAGGTGATGGCCATTTTTCATACTCAGGGAGTGTGGGGTTCTTCACAAATATTATTTGCAGCAGTATCCTTTTTTCTCTGATCTATGAAGTTCTTGTTGATGACAATCTAGCAGAACACTTTTAAACCTGAGGTAATTTAAAACTAAAGCTTATCAAGCATGATACATAATTGCAGGGCCTGCTTCTAGACAACACATCCAACTCTATAAAGATGAGAAATGGCCTCCAGTGCTGTTGTCTCAGAGATGTAGCCACACAGAGTTGCACAGTTCCCTACTCAAGCATATAATGGCTGAGGTTTCCAGAAGTATACAGAGGATTTATACACACAGATCCCAAAGCTAAGCAGAGACAGTCCCCACTGGCGATCTGATTTTAGCTTTGTATGGCTGAGTCTCCTGGTTGGATCTGAAATTCTCAACCTATATAAGTGCTTGCTTACATTTGTTTAAAGGACAGCAACTGAGCAAACTTAAGTCTATGCCCAACAAAGTTCATACACATGGGAGGATTTCAAATATTCCAAATAAATTACTATTGGCCTGACTTTACTTTGAGACTACAAGCGTCCATTCATCAGCAGAATTTTTTCATTCTTTCTTTCTTCTAGTGGAATGTTTCTGTAAATCAGCTTATAAACTCTTGGCTTTAAATGAAAAGATACTAAAGTTTTTTTGTTGTTTGCTTTTTTTTTTTTTTTTTTTTTTTTTTTTCCCAAAGGCAATTGTAACATCCGTCCTCTTTCCGAGGTTAACCTTGAGAGTTAAAACCCTAGTCAAACAAGAGGTCACAGAAGTCCCCTACAAGACTCTGGGGAAACTGACTCATCTCTTTATCAGCCTTTAACTTCTATAAATCCCAAAGATGATTCAGAAATGTTCTGAGGTTGTCCCATGCAGGAGGTGGTGGTTATAGTGTTACAAAGGCTCTTCTGTCAACTTCACAGATGCCTGAAAACTGGGTTTTATTTCATCAGCTTCTTCAGTTCTGAAGAGGGGCTTGTCCTTTATCACTGCATTGCATGTATCCAGACAGTCTGACTCATACCATTCTGGCATTCCTTTTGTGCAATAATTAAGGGCTTTAGTTATTTGAAAAAAAAAAAAAAAGAAAAAAAAAAAAGAAAAAAAAAGATTAACATTATGCATTCAAGATTCCCCCTGTGTTATTTAATTAATGTATATCTTAATGATTTAAGTAAAATCCTGGATGTGCAATGTAAATAGTAACATCGGATTTGCCTTATCAGGTCAGACCACTGGTCCATGAAGTCTTGCATTATGCATTCAACACCTGATTTGTGAGTGGAAGGTAAAAACAAGTGAAGCATTATCCCTCTTAGCTATGCTACCCTCCAGGAAAAAAAAAAAATAATAATAAAAAAATCATTCCTGCCCCCGTAGTGATCAAATCACATAGTCTAATTGAAAAAGGTTTCTTAGCTCAAACTGCACTAAAAAATAATGTATGAAAATATGATTTAAAAAAAGGATTAAAAAAGAGGAAGACACCAAGAAGCTTGGAGGGAATTTCTATTTACCAAATTTGTTTACAGACAGTTGCAGAGTTAAAGGTTACAGGGAAAAGTAAGAGCGTGAGAGGTTGAGAGGTAGAAAATGAGATAATGGTCACACTGCTAACTTAGCATCAGCAAAGAATACTATGAATGCAAGAGTTCACATGTTTGTGACATTTACTTATTATACAGTTTCAGTGCAGACATAAATACTCTAAAGACCTATGACTGACAAAGATTTGTTCCCATTTTAAAGACAGTAGATTAATATTTATTACTAAATAGCAAATTAATCTGTAACTTAGTGGCCTCTATAATGTCATCATCAGTGGACATTACCTAGCTGCAAGGTCACTATAAGGACATGTTGTAGGAGGGATTTAAAAGCATAAAAATACAATTTTCATGGGGAGCATGATCACTTAGGATGTTTAAAAACCTGTTCATCTTTCTTATATATAGATATATATTTCTTGTTCAATCATAAAGAAATTTGTAGTTTGTGTGCAAAAAATGTAAACTTAGTACCATGTCACGAGCTGAGTCCTCCAACATATGTACTTATTACTTGAATTAGAGAATGTCATTCGGTAAAATAATAAATGAAGTCATCTTTTACTTATGAGAACTACCAGCAGGATTTGCTCTTCAATGCCCTTATTTGTTAAAATTTTGGAACACTGTACTCTGTACAGAATTGTGTGATCTCTCTTATCATTGTTTTTATTGCATCCCTTAAATTCAGAGACATTAGCAGGGTGTGGCTTTTTTCCGTTAAAGGCTGTTTTGAGTAACACTAATCCAAGATCTATTTCATTATGCTAACAGCTAAAGGTCTTGTAATAATAATTTCTATTTGGCAGCATCACAGTCAACTTCACTAATGTGAAGTTGTTTTAATTCTCCTTTTCAGGGGCAAGAAAAGCTCCAGTAATTTTTCTGAGATGACTTCTCCATACTTTTCATCTTCTACCACAGAGGGATTGCCAGGGAACTATCCAAGAAAGTAATGCAGATAAGCAACACCACCATAAAGAGGAAGGGAACGGGAGGGAAGGGGAGAGAAGGGAATGGAAGGGGAGGGAAGGGAAGGGAAGGGAAGGGAAGGGAAGGGAAGGGAAGGGAAG
>CM021733.1:20163267-20192845 GCA_011075105.1 Heteronetta atricapilla
GACGGGACGGGAAGGGAAGGGAAGGGAAGGGAAGGGAAGGGAAAAGTATTTACTTTCTTGTCAAATGAACAAAACCAAAAGCAGCTGTAAACTTTCAGATAGCAACAATCAGTAAAATTTCTAACATTCATACAGATACAGAAGTATTGATACACCAGTTACCTGATGTTCAGATGACTGGCTATAAATTTATATCATTTTTATACTTAATTCCTGTTAATATTAACTGCAAAACAAAGTGCTTGGCAATAATGATCATAAACATAGTGTTCATAAAACTGCACACACAATAATATAGTGATTATAGCAATGGTAATATGACCTTTTGTTTATATTCTTCAACTCTTTTTCTCACTTGTAGCACTGAGCGTATCAGAAGGCAGAGCTGAAGGTGAGTTTTCAAGCTATTTTTAAGCAAAAAAACAGATTTGGAAAAAAGTATCCAGGGCATCTTGGAAAAACCTGTCAAAGCCCATGTGTAAATCTCCCTTTTCTGCCCTGAAGGCAAAGCCCCTCGTGTGGTTGCCAGATTTGTCTTGCACCTCCCAGAGTCCTCCCATCGATACAGACACCTAATGGACAGCTTCCAGGCTTCTTCATGCTAGTCTCACTAGTGGAGTTGCAAACCTGAGTGTTCACAGGCATGTGTGAGAGTCTGCACCAGGTGCATCTGAGCCTCTTCTTGATGTAAAGAAAGTGGGAGAGGTTAGCCATCATGACAGCTTCCCAGGATGCTCCTAGGAAAAATATAACCTATGCAGTCTAGGTTCATAAATCCTTTACTCTTGGGATTTGTACTCCTAAATCTTCAAGGTACTTCTGAAAATATTTCTTTAAATGTGATTTTATTCCTTTTGGAAAAATTACCAAAATGTTAATAAATCCTAAGTCAGTAGACTTACACCAAAGGCTTTCTGTTATGGTTTGGAAGGAGAGCTGTTGGCATCACTTGAATTGAAGAGAATTTCCTTTTGTTTTGCAATGTATGCACAGACAAGCAGGCACCAAGCTACAAGTGAGCAACTTTCCCACTAATCCTCCAAGGCGTGTGACAATATGACCCTGAGCTTTTACAACTAAGAACGGTATGGTATGTAAATATTATGAACATATATGGTAAGTGCTCTACTTGCTGAAAAACATGCAAAATGATTCCCGAGAATGTCTAGCTGACCCTAAAGCCACACAGATTATTCTTTTTTTGTCTGCAGCATTCATCTCTGTACAAAACCATGATATAAGTTCACTGGAGCACGAATTGTGTTTTGTTTACTTTATTTCTCAATTAAGCATGTTTTATTTTTTATACAAATAATAAAAATGAGAAATAATAAAAAATATTGTTTTGTATCTGCCACTACATTCTTTCCAGAGAGAAATAATCACTTGCTGAACTGAAAACATTTTAACGGCTAGCTGGAAATCAGCATGTCACTAGCTGTGACATATTAAATGACTCCAAAGAACGTGACTCTCTCTGCAAACAAACACTTAAAAATCTTAAGAAAATCTGTTATTATTTCTTTGAAAATATTCTGGCATCTATTAAAGGCATTAACCTAAGGAAAAAGAAAATAAAAAGAAAAAAGAATATTGTTTTAAGACTGAAATTTCACAATGCAATAGAATGCAACCTTTTTTATAATGAATATATACTCTGTATACTCCACAAAAAACTTAGCAGTGGCACTAAAACAATGTGCAAAAATGAGTTTTATTTATACACAAGCAACTAAGATAAAGCAGATGAGGAAAAAATGCAATGGAGACGTACTGATTTTGCAATGGAAATAAAAAGTTATGAATATCCTTTCAATAGAACTTCTAAATGCTTCAAGGGCTATGTATTTGCCTACCCATTCAATAACTAATATAATTTTATGTGTGGCTCATCGTATTTTCTGCTTTTGAAAGTTTCCATCTTTTACCATGTATAAGTATCAGCAGATTATTTCTGTTCTCAGTGTGTATTTTCTTGATTTGCAGTTCAGCTTTCATTATTGATAGAGACTTGGAACCTGCAACCCACAGAGAAGTCCCAAGAGTGCATATTTATCCATGGAATTATACCAAGAATAAATTAGACCATGGACCTCAGAGGCACCACTCACAAGGTTATGAACTACTGGCTAGGGTCCACAGTTTCCGTGCTTTGGTTATTTCCATTTACTTTAGTTTAACTTGATTAAATTCCAGCACTAGGTAAACTTGATCAAAAAAAAATTTTGAAGAATATGTTTGCATATCAAGTACATTTTTCACATCCTTGCTCAAGCTCTGGAAAGGGAGCTTGCAGCTTTGACTGCAATATAGCAAGAACCAAACTTCTATGTCTTTGGATCAAGCATCAGGTGATGGAAAATTATGATGCAATTATCCAGGTGAGATTATTAACTGAGGTAAGATTATTTCCTGCAGTGTCACTGAACACACTATTCCTGCATTCTTCCAACATGACACAATGATTATGACTGATAGTGACTGTTAGGTCCAGACCAGGAACAATAGCATCCTGCTCTAAAATCTAAAATCTCCTCTGTCTAATTCTCCTTGCTTTTTTATTAATATTCTGTTAATTCCTGGTAACCCTGCTATTCTTCTAAGGGCCTTAAAAACCCTTCACTTTCTTCATCATGCCATCATTTGATCATCACTTTGTTCTTATGAAAGCATCTGAACTGATCTTAAGGAAAAAAAAAAAAAAGGGAAAAGAAAAATTAAAAAAGGAAAGAATAATGAAATGGAAAAGCAAGCAAACAAACAAACAAAAACTGTATAGTAGTGAGGATCAGCTCCTGCCACCATTTACCAGAGAATCCAGAATTCAATTTTTAAAACTGGAAATAAATTTATATGTCAAACAGACTGGCATTTTCAGTACTGCTGAGCTGTTGCAGAAAATAAGTAATAAACAGAAGCGCTGTATCTCTTGGTCTCAAATTGCTGGCAGTGTTTTAGAACATTTGAGGATTTCTTAGGGTTTTGTACTTGTGAGCAACTATGTCCTTAGGGGAAAGTCCTATAGAATTCAGAAGGTTTTTCCTTTTTAGGTCTGATTCAAATCGCATTGGAGCCAAGGGAAAAACTCCTGTTGACTCCGTAGGCTGAGTTCAGAACCATACAGAAGAGAGTCTGGTGACAACTAATTTTTCACCCCTGACAGAAAATTAGAACTGATCAATTGATAAAAATAATGTGTAAGTAATTTTGCAAAATTATTTCAGGGTATGTTTCACTTTATTTATTTATTTATTTAATTAATTAATTAATTTTATTTTTTGTTCTGAGGTTCATGCCATCGATTGTTCACAGATATTCAGGCTAAGTTACAGTTTAGCTATGACAATGTTTGAAAATACTTGATGTTCAAAAGTTTTTGGATGAATGAACAATCATCTGGAAATTCATCACAGAAGTCCATTATACAGTAGCAGTCATTATTTCAGGCTTTTGTTTAAAGAGTATCAGCCACTCAAATGGAAGCAGAAAATATGTCCAAGATTTGCCCTAAACTGAAGTTATAAATCACCTTATACACAGAAGAAATATTTCTGGACACAAAATAATCAATTACATAGCTTTCAAAAGCCCCAGACGATAAAACTGGAAAATCAGTACTGTGGTGGTTTTTTCCTCTAAAAATTCAGCATATACACTTGCATATAGACTTATACAAAGCATACAGGAAGTCAAACGAGTTAACAAGATGGGAAGAGATAAAATAAATTGTTATCCTCAGCAAAATTCATCAGAAAGCAGATGATTCTGACTAAAATATCACACCTAGAGATATACAGTTGTGATACAGACTTTGTAGTACTGCAGTGCCGTAAGGTCATGAAGAACTGTCCATGCAAAGCATCAGGCATTTATGTTCTGCCATTTAAGCAACTTAATTGTATGCAGAGGTCTTAGTATAAAAAGATTAAAGAGGATCTTAGGTAAGAACAGAATTAATAGAATCTTAGGATCATAGAATGGTTTGGGTTGGAAGGTATCCTTAAAGAGCATCTAGTTGCAACCCCTGGAATATATTGTTTTATATCACTATACTTGGTAAGACAGAAGTGAAGATAAACTGCATTCTTCATTCAGAGATCAGGAGGTAGATCTTCACCTTCAGCTCACTCCCTCAGAGCTGCACAATAAGGTGGGTTCATTGCTGAGGTTTTTTACATTATCCAGATGCAGCACACATTGAAGACGGCTGGCAGGATAATACTCAACTTAGCCCACCAATGTCCCGACCCTGAACCAAGCAAATCTCATATTCCAACTTCCCACACACCATAGTCCAGCACACACTTATCTGTTGCACAATAATCATATTAATAACCATTTACCAGACCCCTCCTCCTCTCTATTAATTAATTCATATTCTATATTTATCTCTGAGTAATCCAAGACTGATTTCCATCCTAACTGTGAGCCAAAGACATCTTGTGATAGACTGTATTTTTCTGTCTGTGCCTTACAGGATATGGAGGGGATCAGAGAAGGAAGAACAAACAATAGAAGGGATGCACTCAAGTAACAGAAAATTCCCTACTCCTTCTTCGGCTCTATGCAGTAGGTGTATACATGTAAGCAAAGACAATTTTTGGTTAAAATGAATATTCCTTTGTGGGAGTCAGAACTGAATCAGGATTGACACTGATTTCAATTGCAGACACTGGCACAGAGAGAAATTATTTTTCAAACACCAAAGTTTTCCCTGGTAAAGTATTTAAGGTTGCATTTTCAGCCTAGAAGGAAAAAGTGATGAAAAGTTCTTAAAATTGAAGAAACAAAATCCTTGATTCTGATCCAAAGCCCTGCAAAACAAGATCCCATATGGTAATGGCTAATCTTAAGAGAGTGGAGGGGGATAAAATGGGTACATTTTCCTTCCTCTTTCTTCCCTTTTGATTTTAAAAGTTGCATGTAACGTGTTGTAGGAGGGTCTCTGCCAAAGATGTATTTTCATCATCATTAACAACATACATCCTGTACTGTATTCATTGTGACTTTGTAAGGAAAGGGGTACACCATAGGTAGTAGAAGTATCACATAGCACCAGTCAGTGTAGTGCAAGTGTTAGTCCAGCTCTTGAAAGTGGCATATCTGTATTTTCAGCTGGGCTTAGCAAGCCTTTTACTGGTTTGAAAGTTCTCTGTACTTGAGATAGTTCTTGTATCCTTGTTGCACCATTGCACAGTACTGAATCATGCACAGTAAGCAAAATGTAAATATTTCTACTATTTTTGAAATATCTTTCTGCATTATCTTAATGCATCCTTTTTCATATCCATCAACAGTTAGAACCTGGAAGTAACATCCATCCTTGGTTAGACCATGTTTTGAGCTGTGTATAAAGCATCTGCGATTCTCACTGTTTCTTCAGTATTCCAGTGAAAATCCAGCAGTCAAGGAACAATCATGTAGATCCTATTGGGTATTATTATTGATTGTTTGTACTGTTAAGAATATATAGACATTAAATTAAAAGGTCCCTGCTGACCTACACAGGTTTTGCAAGCTAAATGAGGCTTCTCAAGAAGCCATTCAGAAAGATTTCCTTTGTTTCTTATCCACTGCCAAAGACAGTCCTTCCACATGTTTTACAAGAGAGTTTCTTTGGCAACAAGTTCAGTCCTTTCTCTTACATAACCACATAGCTTTATGCCTGTAGGTAGAGACATTGGTTACTCATCTGTGGAAGAGTTTTCACAGTGGGGCTTGAAATACCTGTTAACTTTCATCCTGAAAATTCAGGTCTTAAAATAAAATAGGACCATAAAACACACTGTCAGCATACATTATACATAAAGGCAGCATTTCAAAGATGTCTTGAAAATTCAAGTAATATATGCAAAAATTGCAGATAATAGTTGGGTATTATTTATCTTAGGTTAGCTGGCAATATGTCTATATTCTTGTTCCAGTTGATGTAATATAAGGTGATATATTTCAGTCCTAATATAAATCACTCATAATGTAGTTCAGTCATAATTCAGGTCATAATATAAAGTTATATAAGTCATTTTATTAATGCATATTTCTCTAAGAATTATATGGAGCCAGACCAATGGAAGAGAAAACTTTAGTGAAGTACCCTTTTATGCAATCTCAAGTAATAAAAGGGTGGAAACTATTCACACAGAGAGTTTTGGGAAAAATTTAATCTCCATTTATAACATTTGGTGGTCTTTGGTACCTCAGTTACCAATCACTACTAATTACTTTCAATTACTAATTACTACTTTAACCTACTAATCACTGCTATTCTAGATGAAGAGTAAAGGACATTTTGTAGTAACAAAAGATAGCAACTGACAGGTTAGTCTGATGATCAAGAGTCAAGGATGCTTACAGAGTTTTGCTTGTGTTCATTTCAGTATTTGTAAAGATTTCCATAAAATTCCTTACAAGTAGCATTGAGAAAACCAAACAAGAGAAGTGAACCATTTAAAAATAATTGTATGACTAATTGTATTCAGGAGAAATATGAAATGCATATATTTTCATTCAGAACTTAGAAATAGAGAAACTGAAAAAGAAAAAAAAAAAAAGAAAAAAAAAAAAGTCAAATATTTTGGCTTCAGAGCACTTTTGTGATGCTGTTTTATTTTAGTAAAGCATTTCTGTCCTGAGTGGACTTTAACATTTAAGACATGTCTGCCAGAGATGGAGTTCTGACACAACTCCTAGCTTGTCCCTAGTTTCATGGTCTTGAAGCCCACCAGCCTGTTGAGCTGTGAGAAGTGAATAAAGGGACATTCAAAACACTTCTGAAAGATGAGAGCATCAGTATTTTCACAATATTTAAACCTCACTGTTTGTTTTTGTAACAAAATAAAATCTGTATTTTCTGGTTGATTTTTGATGAAAAATTCTGTTTACCTGACAACCCACATTTTACACTGTAAAACAGATCTCCTGGGTTATGTTTTGCTAGGTATTTTAGTCCCCCTTTTTTTCCTCTATGAACAGTACAACACTGTTACTTCAGAAACTCTTCAGTTCCTAGTGAATAACTTGGATCAGTTCATCCTACATACACCACAGATGTCATGATTGAGTATGTTGGCTTAGACGAAGAAGATATTCCCCTAAAGTGATAAAACACATACATGAGTGAGGGGTTAAGACATATTCAGTTAATAAAGGAAAGCAGAAAAGTGTTTCTATGGTATGACAGCAGTTTTGGTTGTTGTTGTTGTTTTGTATTACTTGTTTTACTGTACTTACTAGGTCAAGGGCACATTAGCTTTGGAAATGTTCACCAGACAGAGAAGCTTTCATATCACCATCTGAAATCATAGCTATTGGGAGCAATCTAGTGTACACTTTCCATATTACAATGGGCTCTTCTCATCTTATCACTTAGTGCTTGGGAAGGGAAGTGGCCTCAAGTTGCTCCAGGGAGGTTTAGGTTTTAGAAACGTCTTTACTGAAAGGGTTGTGCAGCATTGGAATAGGTGGCCCAGGGAAGTGGTTGAGTCACCACTCATGGAGGTCTTCAAGAAATGTAGGTTTAGAACTTAGTAGCATGATTTAGTGGTGGACTTGTCAGCACTAGGTTAAAGGTCGGAGTAGGTGATCTTAGAGGTCTTCTCCAACATGAATGATGTTACAGTTCTATGGTTCTTTTCTGATTTGTTTTGTGTATTATACAGCAAACCATGGAAATATATTATTTTACTAAAAAAAGAATTACAGATAAATTAACACTTAATTTGTACTTAATTTTAATTTGCCAGTAAACCGTAATTTAATTATATTAGAATAAAAACTGGAACTTGAGCAATTATTTCAATATAGCCCCAGAGTATAATACCATTTAGGAGTGGACTCCCCTCTGATGCTGAATGGAGGCTTTTTATAGTGAAATATTAAAAATAACAGCTAATTTGTAACATACACTTATACATATGAAACACATTAATTTTAGAGCATTATTTTTATTGTGTTTCTTGAAACAGAATGTGTGTATATTCATTTAACACAATTTGCATTTTTGGAGAACTAGGCTCAGATTCCATTTAAAATACATTACTTGTGAAGCAAAATACAAAAGAGAAGGGTTGTAATCATTTTGATCAGTATCGTTGCAAATTGTAGGAGCTACGGAGGTCTTAGAAACACTTTGTAACAAGAATAAAAGTTTATGTTAATTTGGCCTCCCTAGATGCAGCCACCTGATATTTATATTGACCTACACTGTAATCTAGTTTTGGCTGTGGTATTAAAAATACAGGAGGGGGTTCCAGCCTATATTTTTTTCCCACTGCTTGATTCCTGTGGTCACAGATCTGTGCAGCCTCCACTCATGCTCTATCTCTTGAAGAGTCACTGTAGCACCTTCCCATTTTATTCCTCTTTCTTGGAAAAATAGTCATAAAGAAGACCTGTTTTATTTTCAGAGTGGCAAGTATCTCCCGGAGACTTACGTACAGTCTTCCAGTCTTTTTGCCCAGAAAGGGAAGGAGAGGGGCTCAGAATTGTGAAGATTCAGATGTAATTGTTCTATTTTTATTGGTGCTGAGAAATTTCATCTCTGTCAATTCTGTGGTGTGATATCAACAATTCTGAAAGCTGGCTCATCAGTTTTCAAAAGATTACAGAAATGAAAAAGAAAGAAGCCAACCAAGACACACCAAAATATCCCATGTTAACTTGTTCACTTTTTTTGTAAAGTTGATTAAATGAATGTTAGGAAATAAAATCAGAGTGCTTTCTGAAGTAATAACTTTAAGGGCAAAAAATCAGGATTAGCCCTGTCAAACTGAAAGAAATAGGAAATTTTCTGTGAGAAACTGGTTTACTGGAGGCATAGGAAAGTCTGCTTTTCCTAAAAATAAACAAACAAACAAACAAACAAATCTACTGAATGAAAAAAAGGAAAAAGAAAAGAAAAAAAAAAGATCATTTTTCTTTTCCATCAGAGAACATAGCAACAGCATTGACTTCAATGCCATGACATGATTACAACTCCAAGAATGGAACACCAGGTCACAGCCTATGTCATTCAAAAACAAGAATAACTCTATTTGCTGATGTCAGCAATTTTCACAAAATGACTAAACTTGCCCATTCCTTAAGTGTTCAGCTGCTCAGATGATTTGGAATTTTTTGTCATTTATTTTATTTTATATTTTCCTGCCTGTACTGTCTCAGTACAGGCAGGAAAATATAAAATAAAATAAATGCTTCAGCTTTACCCTACATTCTTTCTTTTATATGAGATGAAATTCATTTTCCTTCAGTTAGCATAAAATGGGAACACCATGGAAGTTTGTATCTTTAGCTGAGGTGAAGGGTGGGCTGGAGTGGATGACCTAACTGGGCTTTTCCATCTCTAAGTTCTTGCATTCTGTGAAGTTCTGTGATGAGCTGTTGGTTTAATTTTACAGGACCTTGGTGTCCAGCTTCTGAAATCTGGCTAGCAAGGACATAATGGAGTTTACTAGTTTATTATGTCTGGCTTTGTTTTTGTTATTTGTTTGCTTAGAAAATAGCTTTTCCATAAATCATAAAAATTAAGGAAGTCTTCATTAAGTGAAAGTGAACATACATAGACATACTTTTGTAGCTTCAGTGGGACTTTTCCACCCATGCTGTTCAGTTAATGGCCTGAGTGTTACAAAGCCCTTGAAAACTTAGAAAAGAGGTGGGAGCTGTTGTTTGGTGGGATTTTCAAAATATATAATTATCACTTTCTGTTGACATCATAAAATTGGGCTTTGCAAATGATTTGCATTAGAGAAGCTTGGTTGTGTATTTTGCTTATCACCAGGAAACTGATTTTGGAGAGCAAAGTTAGGAAAAAAAACTTCCTCATCTGTAGTTTCAATTTCATTTGGGCCTTATCAAGTACCTGAAATAATTCATTGTTTCTTCTTGCCCAAGGAACTTGTTTGAAATGTCTAGAGCAGGTAAGGAAAAGACCCATTCTCTTTGTCTTTATTCATCATAATTTACTGAACTTCAAATTATGACCTTTACTGAGGAAATTACTGCACTCCTACCACCACTAAAAAAAAAAAAAAAAAAGGAAAAAATTTTGAAAAAGTGAGGAAATTACAGGGAGAAATGTATATAAATAAGTTAAAATTCTCTCCTCCTGATCCTTTAAATTGCACCTGCCAGATGATGACCTTGTATGGTCATCAAATCATACATGGAGTGTGATAAATAGCTCAGAAGATCAAACTAATTAAGTAGCTGCTATTGTTAAGAAATGTTCTAAAAATGAAAAATTAAGTTGTATTTAGCACTCAGCACCTACACACCAAAGTACATAACCCAGATGAGCTAATCTTTAAAACTGGTGTAGAAATGAGCTAATGTTTTTAGGGAATTATATGCACAATATGGCAAGAGATCAATAACAAATGGAAGAAAAAAAAAAAAATCCAGAAAACCACTACAACCAAACACCTAAAACTATTCAGCTGCTAGCAATAAAGAAGTAACAAGTTGCAAAATGCATTAACTGTTTTTTGGCTTGTTTGTATAATCTGTTTTGTGCAGTTTCATATGACAATTCTTATCCTGGCACTAGCAGTGAAAAATAGTGCCCTGTATGACAATATGTACCTTGCCTATTTGTTGCACTATGAAAAAAAAATAAATATATATATATATATATATATGCTATTTCTTTATAATGATTAAAAAGACATTTATAATACTGAATAGATTGGAAGCAAGCTCACAACCTGTGTGCCTGCTGTACATGTGCATACATGAGTGGCATATGCATATATATCCATGCACATATATGAATCCCAGTAAGAGAATTTTGGTTTTAAAGGCAGGCAGTTGGCCTCAGGAGCTAAGAAACTGAATTTGTGAGCTGTTAAATGTCAGAGCTGACCTCTGGGAGTTTGAGGAGGGATGATGTGGTGAGGGGCAGGCTTCAGGTCATGTTTTATACAAGAAGTTTAATTGTTCTGGCTAGGAAGCAAAAGTGACTCATTTACTTGAAGTGGGTCCCTATCTCCCAATGCAGATTTCAAATGGGGGAGGATACTGCTAGCAATAATATCTTTAAAAGAATTGGACTGGTTTACTTCAGTATTTTAACTACTTCCATTCAGATTCATTTGTTTTGGACACATAATTTGATAATGTTCCAATGATAGCAAAAAACAGTGCTTTTGTCACCCTTCTTGAACCCAAGCAAGTTTTTTCATTATGTTTAAATCAGGTTTTTGTTTGCCAAAGAAAATTGTAAGCTAGTGGGACCTTTCTGAGCTTTCTATTGAAAAATGTTATAAACTATTTAACTATATAGATTGTAAAGTCATTGTGACACTGGGTTTGTGGTGTTGTTCTTTCCAGTTTCACTCCTGTCTCAGAAAGCTCCCGCTCCAGATTAAATGCGCATTTTGAGTTATAACAAGAGACAGATAATTAATATATATAAATAAATGACATCTTTCACTTTCTTAGCATCATCCAATTTATTTATGAAGGGCTCTCATTCATTTCAGTTCAACTTGTCTCTGTCCTGCTTTATCCACTCTTATTTCTTGGTCACCAGTTTATTCCCAGTCTTTAATTGCCTTCAGTTTCAATTTTGTAAGCTCCTGGGTTGTGGTAACACATTTCTTGTAAAATGTGAATTTCAATAAAGAATTCTGCCCTACCAAATATAAATATATTTCCTATTTACTTTCTGATCTGGTTATAATTAAAATAATAAAAATAATTTAATGGATAGGAATTATTGCTAATTCATGACATTCTTATCAATGACAAAAGGTTATTCAATATTATCATTGAAATGTGACTGCCTGTTGTCACTGAGACCCTGGCATTATACCAGTGAAATCAAAGTGAGTGTTTGTTACAGAAATTGGGAAAGGCCCAAAGACCACAATGCCATGCAAAGCACTCTCTTTGTGAGCACTCTCTTTGTGCTAAGGAAGAGATACAATTTATATTTTTAAACTGCAGCTAAGGCTGCATTTCAAACTGCCTAGGAAATCTTTTCTCTTCCACAGAAAATGTCACTTTTCAGAGAGATGATTGAAGCCAAAGCTAAAAATACTTAAACTCTAAACTGGGTATTTTTAATCACAGTAAATCATAGAAATACTGTGTGGAAGGGACTTCCAAATATCATCTAGTCTTACTTTCAGTCTGAAGCAGGATTACCATCCCTCCACTGAGCAGATCCACTCCTTCCCTTTCCAGAGGGTGCAGTAATGCTCATATGGCTTCGTTGTTCGTTTAAGGATATAAGCCTCAGAATGAGTTGCTGGTATTCCTTTAATGAGGATGATTTGCAGGCTGCTTTCAAGCATAAGTCCCATGACTTTTGCTGGCACAAGGTGAAATTCCTATTTCAGTAATGATACTGTGCCTGGCAAACATAATGTTGACTTAGTTAAAAATTGAGAGAATTCTCTGAAAATGAGATTTACTGATGAGTAAGATGAATAAGAAAATATAAATAGAAGATACATGAATGTATACTAAAAATTGGGCCAAGCTGCAAAAGTTAGATCCACAGCCAAGTCGCCCTGAAGTTTGGAAGGCTGACATTCAATGCTCTTTTCAGGTCATTAAGGGTATAATTGGAGGCCAATCACAAATACTTCATTTGCTTTCTCTGAAGTTCAGGTACTGAAAAAGGTCTGAAGACTATTATCTCTGTGAGGCCAGGTATAGTATCAGTGTTCTTTCATGTAACAGGAACTTGGACCTAAGGAAATCAAATATGCTATTAATTAGAATAACATCTGTTCAAAAATTGTATGGACATAAAGATATGCCTTATATTGGCTCTTCTTGTCTTATGACCCTACCTGGTGTGTTCTGTTTGTGCCTGAGAACCCAAAGCATTTTACTTTGCTGCAGATTTTTCTTACAAATATTTTCTTTGGTTTCCGTAAAGACCACATTAGCCAAAAATCTGGACTGAAAACCTGGATCAGGGTTAACAGCTCAGTGAACTAAACTCAAGTACTGCATCTGAAGAGAGGAACATGAAACCTTGTAAGAACCATAGATCAGTGAATGCAGCCATTTATTATTGTAAGCAACCATGGTATACAATCTGCCTAGGAAACTAATCAAGTTATTAGGCTGCATCAGCACCTCACTGTTGAGAGAGCTAATAACCTCTTCTGACTTTCAGCTTATGTTTATTCATTGCCACTTTAAAGCCATTAGCTTCTTTGTCAACACTGTCCTATAGAATCTACGGCTTTACTCCCTCTACAATGTTTATAGAGCACAAACACATTCCCTTCTTGCTTTTGTTCTCCTACGCTAAATTAACAATTTATTCTTATTTCCTTTTACTCCCCTAATGAGACTGAAAGCTTGTATTTTTTTTTTTCTGAAGTTTGTCCTGTTTAAATTAATCCCTTTTAAACATGTGCAACCAAGAGAGTACCAAATGACATCTCTCCTGAGTCAATGGCAATGCTTCTTCTCTATGTATATTTACTTTCTGCTTATAGTTATTTTCCTTGCCTTGCCTTGCCTTGCCTTGCCTTGCCTTCCCTTCTCTTCCCTTCCTTTTCCTCATTCTTCACTTTTTTTTTTTTCTTTCCTTCTCAGGGGGGAGGGAGGAAGGGGGAAGGGGGAATGGTCCAGAGGGCAGTCATTGCATCCCTTTCACAGATCATAGTTATTCTGTGATAAGGTTGCTAGGGTGTAATGTAGGAAATTCAAACAAAGAAGAATATAGCATTGGTTTTGAAGTCCCAGTTTATAGGACAGGTTTAGTTTCATCCATTACCAGTTTCAATTCATTGCAATTTGCAACCTACAGTTTGTTGTAAAGAAGATCCAAGACTCAAAGTAAAACTTAGGAAAGACCTCACACTTAGTTGCCTTACTTCATATCAAATTATAAGAAATCATAAATCTTCCCCTTTTCATTCAACAGATTTATGAACTTAAGCCAAACACTTGAAACAGTGTAAGATTTTATTTTGTAATAACTAAAATGCAAAAACAAAATGTAAAATGTAAAAAATGAAAACAAGTGAATTTCACGTTATTGTCATTTTACTGTAAAATCATTGCATAAACTCGTCAGAGTCAGGCAACTTCTCTTCACCTCCATATTGAACCCTTTTGTATGTAGCATGTTTAAAAGCACAATTCAGCCTCAAACTTTGCAAAAAGCTCTTATCTTCTTCATTCACTGGGAATAAACAGATGACTAAATGACTCAATTTCAAGTCCAATAGAGTGGTCTTTTTTGTTGTTGTTGTTGTTGTTTTTCCCCTTTTATTCAACCAAACCAACCTTTTTTGATTGTTTCTGTTAAAGGGTTTTTCATAAGCTGTTTTTAACCTTTCCTGTGGCAATGTCTCATTATTTCTCAAGTACAACTAAATTCCACTTTTTTTTCCTGACAGTTCATATGAACATTTCCCAATGTATGAAAATCACACACAGAAATAAACCTGATTAGATAAACAAATATAAATGTACCTGCAAAATGAGGCAAACAGGCCATACTATTTTTGTTGCACTTCTTCCATGATGCAATATATCTTCCTGATCTCCTGATGCCAGTCAGAATCAACATGTGAAAGCAGTGCAAGGAAAACCCATTGCCATACTTAGAGAAGTGTCTTCATCAAAGGGATACATTTATTGCATAGACAAAGGAGGTAATATTTTCACGTAGCATATAATTATATACAGGATCTTGTTACCACCTAATATTGTGAAGGTCAAAAGTTTAAAGGGATTTTTTCAGTGATTAGACCAACTTATTAGAGATATATCCAGTGGTAAATATTAAAAGCAATGCAGTCCTCAACTCACTGGTCCCCTGAGCTACATACTACCAGATGGCAAGGAGCTATGTAGGAGAAAAATTATCATTGTTCAAGTGCACTACCACCACTGACAAGGATTGGCTAACGAATTAGAAAAATCTTTGTCTTGACCTAGGATGGCTTTTCTTAAATTCTTACATGTTTTTATGTCATCAAATGGAACAACACAATGAGATATGGTAAGAGAAAACTTATCAAAGTTATAGTGTGCTTACACATAGCTATCTGCAGATACAGCCTATGAGGTTTTGAATGAGATAAGAAATGCAAGGAGGTATTTTTGGGTCTATTTTGTACAGACATCACATGGCACTTTTGTTTCTGTGGGTGTCCACCAGCATTCTGAGAAAAGGGTAACACACACATTTGTCTCCCTGGTGCACAGATTTGTCTGACCAAGAATTATTAAGAGCTGTAGTAAAGACACACTCTGTAAATGTTGCTCCATAAGAGAAAACAGTGGGCAGTGATGGCAGATGGACTTGCACTAGATGTTAACAAAGTCACAGAAGTTTAAGAGTGCTCTTTAGTAGTAGAGGAAAGTCAAAGCTGGTTGAGTATTTTGGCCAGAAGAATACTTTGAAACTTCAGTGAGTATTTAGACCTCTTGCTTCTACAAAATGAAAGTAGAAATGTTCAGTGAATAACCTCTCCAGTGAGACTTACCAGACAGTCTGTTTCTGGTTATGCCAAAAATAGAAGATGAATAGTTTTTCATACGTTATTTGAGCACTGTCATCTGCTAGCCTGAACAGAAGTGTGGAAATGGCTAAAGAAACAAAAAAAAATAATGGTTTTGATTAATTTTTGGTTTACTTGGGATTCTACAGTCAGTTACGGAACTGTAGGTCCCTGACTGAAGGGCAGGCTAAGAGGTGAAGGCCATGCCGCAACAGACCACGTCAGCCAGGCAACTTTACTGGAAAATCTCTTGGCAGTCAGCAGGGCCAAAGCAGTGTGTGGGTTGGTGGCCAGAGAGTATCCAGGAGTGACTGGATGAGACTCTTCATTTACTCTTCATTAAAAGAATTTCTATGTAGCTGCAAATACAGGCTAGAGCTGCCTTAGAGTCAGTACTCAAGGACAGACAGGACTAGGAGCATAAAGAACCATATTGCCTGTATTGCTGTTGGACCACAGTGGAAATGTGGTTTGAGTTTTGGAATGACTCAGGTTAGTTTTTATTTGATACAAATAGTTAATTTCAAGAAGCTTTAAATTTCAAATAGGTCTAACTGGCAACCTAGTAGCCTTTCTATAAGGCTGCCATATTCAATTTGATTTTACAGTCTACTGGAAGATATGTAGTAACCAGGTAACAAATTTGGTTATGCAGAATTAGAGTGGTCTATACAAACTACTCAACAGAATTTAATATACCAGTGCAGGAAACACAGTTTCACAGGAATTCAATGTTACACGTATAAAACAACTTACTCTTGTCAGCTGATTATTCACTTTGTGTTGTTGGGAAGTGGGTGCTGAGAATTTCTTTTAAATGACTGTTCCCCAGCATTGCTCCACAATGTTGCTTTTCATAAGAATGTAGTGAGCTATCTAAAGCCTGCTTTATATGAAGTGTTTGGAAATGCATTTGCAATAATGAATGGGTAGTGGAAATTCATCAAGTCATACAGAGGCAGATACTGTGAGGCAATGAATTAACAATAATAATAGCAGCTGATGCTGTGGCTTATTTTCATTCTAAAATAAACTAACTTATATAAAATACATGTCATTTGCATTTTTTTAACTCTTTCCATTAGGGGTGCAGACAAACAAAAATTGAGAATGCTCTTAAGAGGCAATATTTTTAGGAAGACGTTTTACGAATGTAATTACAGCAAGACATTGTAGCTTAGATTGCACGTGGGTAAACACGTGCTTTCACACCAAGGGAAAAGTTTAGCTTGGCAGCTGGGGCTGAGAAGCATGACTCCGATCTCACTTAAAGCCAAAACTGCAGAAACTCAAGCCATTTCCAAAAATAACATCAAAATTAGAGCCTTGAACCTCCTCAGACTGGTCATGCTGAGAATGATGATCCTGGGGACCAACAAAGCTACTGAGTCCCCTACGGAAACATTTTTTGTGCTGATTTTGTGTTTCAGCCATGGAGAAAGAAATATATTTCAGCAACTGAATACAAGTATAAATCAAATTAATTCAGTTTCTAATATTATTTTGCTTTTTAAAAATTATTATAGATTTCCAGGGCTTTTTTAAAGAATCATGCTAGGCTAATACAGAACACTAAATCATTTTAATTGTCATTCATAAAGGGGGAAAGTAGATTAGAGGAGATTCACCAACAACTTTCTCGCAAGTTTAGAACAAACTCTTGAGATATTTGGGAAGTGTCAGCTAATGTAGTTATTTCAATGTCCCACTTTACCTCGGTGATTTTTCTTTTCCTGTGTTAGAAAAGCAGAGCGTCATTGTCATTTCCATTTGCAAGATGGAAAGCCTGCAGCCTGCTTAGATATCTTTATTAAGCAAGAGCGTGAAATCTAGATTTTGGAAGTCTCTGGTCCTCAAGGGATTAAATACATGACAAGCAGTGTTGGGATCTGGACTTTACATTCCCTTCCATCAAGCTTAGTATAAGACTTGGTGGGAGGCATCCTTCTAGGTGATGGGAACTTTCCACAAGTGAATCCTGCCACCTTGGTGTCAGGATACCTGCCTGATGAGTCCCAACAATGATGAGTAGACAGATGACTTGTCCACTTTGTCAGAGATAAACCTTCAAGTGCTTAAGGAAAATAACCTGTGTAAATTTCTGCTTCTTGGTGACAATGCTCTTGAGCTTCTACCTTCACTGAATTTAGTCTTTTTAAATGAGATGTACCAGTTTATGTAGGAAATCTGTGGTGAAATGGAGAATTGCATGCCAGTCTGACTCCAAAGGAAAGCATTACCCATTATTTTTCCTACAGACAATGTTGCACTGTCTCAGAAACTAGCAGTGACATGGAGATACACAAGACAGGGTCCCAGTTACAGGAATAAAACTGCCCATTTAAATACCTGCCTAGAAAAGTTCAGCTATGGCCTGAGGAAGTGGGGCCAACACAAATATTATGGGAGAAGAGGTCCCAGGTAAAACAGATTGCTCTGCAATACAGGTAGTCTGATATGATGAGTCAAAAAGTTTGTCTTTACAGCCCTTTTTTCCACATAGCACCATGAGCAGGATCTCCAAGTGCTTGTAAGAGACAAAGTAGTTTTACTCTTCTGGAGTTGTGAAAGGGAGAAGAAAAGATATCTGCCCATTGTGGCCCCCTGTAAGTGTCCACTATCTCAGCAATGCTAACATGCACAGGAGCACAAGGGGCAGTGAGGGGTGTGAAGCTGGATCCATCATAGCTTGAAGTCTGTTTTACAGCAGGAAGCAAGGATGCAACACCATGTGAAAGAAGCATTTCCAATTAACCCCCACACAAGCATAACTAGAGAGTTCCAGGGATGCACACCATTCAACAGTTCTTAGTGTGGGCTGTGTGCAAACAGCACTAGCTAGTACAACATTATTTAACCTTTAGCGTGTTTATTTGGCAGCAGAATAAGTTTTGATTTTCACATTTATAGAGATTCTGCTGGGAGAAACAACATATTTCACACTAGCCATTGCAGTTCCTGAGCAGTGTAATAAAGCAGAGTGATACACCCTCTCACTCCTTGTGCTTTATTACGCATTTCTATATAAACTATTTGCAGTATTTTGTGAAGGAAGTTCTGACAACCAGCACTCATGTTTATGAAACTCCAGACCCTATTGTACAGTCCCCTGACACAAATGTTCTTCCTTAAAGAAGGACTGTTTTCCTTAGCTTTTTCACCTCTTTAGAACCATTCCCCACAACTCTGGTAGGCATTTTCTGTCTGAATATTTTGTTTTGGTTTCACACTTTTAGGTAGGTATTCAGCTATTTTACAGAAAATCACAGAAAGCCCCCAGAAACTCAGGATATCTGAAGATCTTACACAGCAGATTTTTGTCCAAAACCAAGGAAAGGTCTAGGACCCTTTTTAAAGCTTGTCCAGTGTTTTGTGCTTATCAATATCCCTCTTTGTAATGGGAACTATTCAGTTGCCTTGTGTATTCTGTTGCTTTCCAAGGCTTCAACACACAGCGTGAGGAATAATAGTTGTTTACTCATCATTAACAAAAATAGTTTACAATGCTCCATAGCTGTGTAGTGCTGCTAAATGCACTATTGGATTTAATAAGGGCACTCATGTACTTAAAGTTACTCACATGCTTACATACTTTGCTGAATCAGGGCTTAAGTGAACTGCCTAAAATCACTCTAGATGTCTGAGAAGCCAGAACTCCTGACTTTTAGTGCTGTGCATTAACCGCAAGATTATCTTTCCCCTCCTGGGAGATTCAAGCTTAGTGCATTTCAAAATGACCACTACTGAATGACGGATGAATGAAATGGTACACATAAAAATAACTATGATCAGAAGTTTTCCCTCAAACTAAACATTAGCACAGACCCATCTGAAGTTTCCATTTGAACATTTCCATTGCTTTAAAATTTATTTTCCATGTTCATGTACATCTCGATTCTGGCCCAAACCAGAAGGTGAAGTGCCAAAATACTGTACAAAAGGATATCTTTGTGGTCCAAGTGCAAGCATTCAATGCTGAAAATCTTGCAACAAAGCTTATTCTCATAAGGTCTGTAGCCAAGTCTTGAAGATTTCAAGCACTCAGGTAGTATAAGTCCAGATCCTTGACTTCAATGGAAATATATCTCTTCGTGCCAGCTGAAACTCTGGCCCTAACACATATTCAGTGTCTTTCTAATCCACTGTTACTGTACTACCTATGTAGTTTTCTACTGTTTCTACTGCACTGTTTCTACTATGTGGAAAACACCTGGTGAATTATGCTGAAGTCTGTGTGTTCCCCATGACTTATCTCAGAAAAGCTAAACAGATTGAAACCTGTAAGCACTGGTAGTATCCTAAGAGCAAAGTCAAATACAGAACTGAGCAAGAGCTGTTGCAGAACAACAGAAAAAAAATATATATATATATATATATATATATACACTTTTGTTCTGTGTAGGGCTTGATAGTCATAGGGCAAACTGTGGACTACATTATACAGTGCTGATGGTGAACATTTTGAATAAGCAAGTGTCTGTCTTCTGTATCAATGGACACTGCACCACATGAACAATCTTCTCTACCTTTTTCCCATTCAATACATACACACACACAAAAAGTCCCAACTTGGAAGAGCTGCCAGCTTCCCTTGTAAATGGGTGTGCAAGATCAGTGAAGTATGTGTGATTAGACCAGCGATGAGTTGGCCTGCTCTACTGGTGGGACAGCCAGGCATGGAGGAGAGAGTTGGAAGTGTCTAAGAAGGCAGCAGGCAGAATGCCTGTTCTTGTGGTATCTGCAATAGCTTCTTTTTACCTGTATTCTGCCCAGATCCATGACTGCTCATACCACTAATACACACACAATGTTGCTTGCATACTTGTTGAATAATAGTTGCTGTTGGACCTATAACAAGCTAGTAGAGAGGGTAGTAGAGCAAATATGCCAAAGGGGAAAAAAAAAAAAAAAAAAAAAAAAAAAAGGCTTCTTACACACATTTATACATGCATGTATAGTGTCCCTGGGTTAATACAAACTTAATGACCATTTGAATCATAAGCATCTCTTTGTAAATGAATCCAGGGCCATTTTTCTTTCCCCTGTTTCAGATGAAGTGAAAACACACAAGAACACAAAGAATGGTCTGCTACAAACATGAATTTTATTACCCAATATTGCTAAGCATAAGAAGTGAAAGACTGACTGGGTTTTCTATAAAGCCACCAAAGTGGATTCTGGCTACACCCTTACGTTTACAGAAGTAGCTTGGCACCCACCAAACAGAAATCACAGGCATGCAGAAGGGAGCTGGTCTTAATGCTGCAAATGTGTTTATACTGGAACTCAAAATAAATAGGGAATAATGTGTCTTGTGTGTGCTAAGCAAGCCTATGACACCAACAAATTGAGCTGTTTTGGAAAATGCCACCTGGGGAAACTTTAGCACTAAGCTTTGAAAGGAGTGAAGCCAAAAGTAGGGGAAAAAATAAAATGAAAAAAATGAAAAAAAAAATCCCACCAACAACAAATGACCCAGAACATATTTCAAATCTGTGCATATGCTATAGGAAAACCCTAAATTAAACAGCTTGAATTTGGGCAACACACAAATCTTCACCACTTTGTAGCTCATTAAAATGGTTAGAGTTTCCAAGAAATATAAAAAATCATCAAGCACTTAACAAACACACATCTTATTCAACAAGAGTTGAAAAGTTTTATACATTTTATAGAGGTTGAGCCTGAGCTATTTAAGGAGGTATAATAACCTAGAACTATAATGGTAGTAAGAGAGATTGTCTGAAACAAACACCCGCAACTGGCTGTCTCATTAATTTCTAGTCCTCACTGCAGAGTCAAGAAAGGATAGAGAGGGATTGTGTTTGGAGTTTCTATAAATCAATGAATTTTGATAGGGAAAACTACCAAAGTCAAACTGGGCAAAATAAAGGCAAATTCTGCACAAGGATCCCTTGTCCTTTTCTAGCAATGCCTCTGTACTGCAATTCTTTAGCCCCAGAAATACAAAGTGAACACAAGAGTAACCAAACCCAAACATTCATTTGTTGATGAAAACATATAGTAGATGTAACAAAGAAACTCTTAAAACCATTTTTACTAGGGATCTGAGAAAATTTTGTGTGTTTCATGCTATGCATTATGAAAATGTATATGCAAGAAACAACAAAGAATTAGAAAAAGAGTTCTGATAAACCTAAGTAATATTCGGATGCTTTACTGAAGTTTCCACACCTCCTAAACCTATAAAGTTGATACAGGGTGCTCATCAGGCTTTCCATAGCATTTCTACAAATTCTTCCCATCAGACTGTGGTCTGAATAATTTAACGCTGTATTGCCTTAAACAGTGATCTTCTCTTGGGATGGACCTTTTGAGTCCATCATTTGAACTTCTCCTACTCTCCTGATGAATCTTGTACAATTACTCATAATCATAACCCTCAAATCGAAGAAAGAGTATCTGGTAAATCCCAGTGATCAATACCATTAGAAATGCCATGAGAAAACATGTAATTCCTACATACACCTTTAACTGAGCTGTGAAAACCTGCTATGCATTGTGAGCCCACTGTATAATTTCAAGGTACAGGGTTAAAGACTAAGTATTTCTCCTGCACTCTCACAAATTCTAGCTGGGATTCCTTTGCTGGTTTAGCCTGAATGCCTTAATTAGCCCTAATTTTACAGTTCATGCCTGGGATGGGGTAGTTAGTGACTGAGATCTCTAATATGTATTAATATCTCTAATATCTTCCGAATCTACAGGAAGTGTGTTTCATGCAGCCCAAATTTAGGTCTGTCACACCTCAGAAGATTAGACTCTGATATGTAATTGCTGTCACTACTGGCACAAATAAATTAGCAGCCAGTAATGCACATAATCAAGGGTTTTGCTATTGTGTCCCAACCTTCTACTGTATTCAAAATACAGTTATGATTCGTAAATAATAATACTTTTCATAGGTACTAGGATATATATAGAGATACTATACATTAACATAGATTATGTTTTTATGTATGTTGTGGTTTTATACCCCTATGTTGCTTTATTCAAAATACCATTGGTATCTCACTGGTTAAGATTTTACTGTCTGTCACAGTTTTGTGGATGAAGACATCAATGAAGTTCCCATTCCTGTGACTGAGTCAAATTCATACTTATGAAGTTTCTAAATGTATATGCAGATATTCTATGTTCACACATGCTGGTAAAGACAATATAACACCTCGTGAACAGGTTTTATATATCTGGTATCAGGAAAAATGATCTGGCATCTTTATATAGAGATTGATTGCTTGTAACTACACCAATCATTCCATATTCTATGGCTATATCAGAGGTGATTGATGGATTTTTAGATAGTTTTTAACATTAAGAATTTTTGAATGCAAGCTATTTCTTTCTTTCTTTTTTTTTTTTTTTTTTTTTTTTTTTATGTTATGTACTGCACACATATTTGTGTCATATTGTCTTTTTTTTTTTTTTTCAGTTTTAGCTTCTTTCTGTTGTTTAGTTCTGGTTTTTTGCTTGTTTGTTTTGTTGTTTGTTTTTCCAACACTGACAGTCAAGACCTTTCAACTGCCCATTTTTCCTTCCTGTATCTACCTTACCTTCTTCTCTCACTTTTTTGGGGTTTTGTCTCTACAATAAAGTTCAGTTTGGTCTGGATCCTAGCCTTAGTATAGCTTAGGAACCCTTAGTATGGGATATTTAACATACAAGATTCTTTAATACATATACTTCTTACATACAAGAGTATGTAAGAGGTTTGGGGGAACCGTCTTGCCACTTTTTTTTTTTTCTTTTTCTTTTTCTTTTTTTTTTTAACTCAGGTACTGCTCAGGTACAGTTTCTAATTGCAATATCAGATTATTTACTTTTCTCTTCTCCTGTAAGGAGCAACACACACAGTTTCTACTAAAGATGAAAGTCAGAGACTCCTGCAGTAGAGATAGCAGAGAATAACTATGGGGATATTGTTTATTTTGCTCTACTCTTCAGGGTGGCTGAAACATCTGTGCCTGATATTTAAAATGAGAGAGATCCTTTCTGTTTGCTGTTTTCCTTGCTGTGTAGTTATCGCATGCTTTGGATTGCACACAGTTCATGTATTTGCCCACAACTGCTGTTGTCCTCCAACTGAGTAAAAGGCAAAGTTACTTTATAGAAGCAAACAATCATACATGCTAGTATGAGATAGATTCTTTGTCAGACACTGCCTTCAGAATTTCTGAGAATGATATACCTGTTTGCACAATTCTTGTTGATTTTCTCCAAACTAATAGACACCTCTGTCCCCCTGAATGGAGTATGATAAGGCAAAACCTGAAAACTCTGAGTTAAAAATAAAAAATGATTGGTACTCTCTGCAAATTTCCCCGATGTTTCTTTATACTTTCTGTTTTTCACCAGGCTCTACCTTGCCCCTGTAAAACTGCCTGGGTTTGCTTAAGTTCCTGTTGATGGTGTTGGTAGAAGACATTGTTCATTGGTTAGTGTCTATTTAGGGTCCCTGGCAGCATGCTTGTTTCTCATTAAGTTAGACATTTCACAATCTCCAACAAAACATATTTTTCTGGAAGAACTTGGTTAACAAGGAACTACTGTAACAAAACCACAAGGCCTGCCATTTACTCTTAGGCTATATTTTACTTTTTGCCAGTTTCCTTTCTTTCTCTAAACATCATTAGGATACAATCTCTTTCCTAGAAAATACTACTTTTTCCCTTCTGAGTGGAACATACTTTCACATGACAAAGCAGTCGGACACTTCAAGTATTTTTCTTGTAATAAGAGCAACAAGGCTTTTCACATTTTTTCTAAGCAGCAATAGCTTTCATAAATCACTGTCAATTTGCAATGCTTGGAAATTGAAAGACATTGTAAAAGAAAAAAAAAAAAGATGAAAAAAAAAAGGTAGTGAACATAAGGATAAGTCAAGCAAGAGCAAGTTGTAGACTGAACAGCAGCCTTCCCTTTCCTCTTCCCCTCTCAGCCTAGCCAGGTGCAGGTCCCAAGCCCCAGCCCCAGGTCCCAGGTCCTAGCCTTCTTCCTGACTACCCAGTGCAGCCCTCTCCCAACTCCTTGATTATAGTCTTGGCTTCCACATCGTTCTTGCTTCATTATTCCAGTGCATTTCATGTGTTTTGGCCACAGAGAACAGCTGAGTTAAATATTAACCTCCTGACTGCCATCGCTTGGGCTCTGTGTATTGTCACGTTAAAAGTATGATTCAGCTTTTCAGTTTTAGAGATGCAGTACATGCTGTATGTGGAAAATTGTACACTGCATCCAATGACTGTTGTATTATGTGCCATGAAAAACCTTTAAATAAATAACTGAAATATATTTTCAAAGTAACTGAGAAGCTGAAAAGGGAAAGAGCAGTTTTGTTCTAATTTGTCCATGCATTTCCAGTGGGTTTGAGTATTGCCAGGCTGATAGCTATCATCGGGGATATAATTCCTCTTTTATTATCCAGAGCACAATCATTATGGAGACAGGCTTCCCCTGCTCGGCTCACCAAGGCCCTGCCTCTTGGTAGGAAGATAATCTATGTTGATAAAAAACTGAAGTCTCTGCTGAGCCTACAAAAATGAGTTAGAAGACTCCTTAAAAAACACTGCCACAGATCTCATGGGAAACCCATGGAAACCCATGGAAAATATGACTCCACCTTTTCCATTCAAGTATAACAAACCTTTAGAAAACAAAGAGATGACTAAAATGCATAAGATAAAAGTCATATTCTTCAAACTTCTATGGACATTAGATTTTGCCTTTACACTAAACGTCTTAGGTGGTACATCAAGTATCATGGCCAGGATCCATCATATAAAAATTCTCTGCTCCTTGTGTACAGAGAAAAGAGCATTTTTAAAGTGCTTTATGAAGTCATATCCCCTTGGAAGGCTGAGACACTGACTGATGTGGAGCGGGCAGGATAAGTAAGTTCTCACTCACAGCAACAAGGAGTGGAAGAGCTTTAAGATATGTCATGGAAATCGTAATTTAAAAGCACACATAGAGCCAGCTCCTTCAGAACAGAGGAGCAGAAAGCACATTTCACCTCATACCCAAGTCAACCTCCCATGCAGCAGCTTCTGCAGTTGCTACCCTAACTCACTGCGGCTACCTTGGTAGTTGCAGGCAGGACAAGCGTCTATCTACATTGCCAATCACTTATATTAATGCACCCCAATGTCAAGTGATGGGCTCTGCAGGTGTAACAGTCTGCAAGTCTTTTCTGTCGCAGGTACTTATGACAGTGAAAAATTCAGCTAGACCCTTAGATCTCAAGTGAAATATGCAAAGCTGATTGGGGGGAACAAATCAAGCTACAGGTTACATCTAATTAACTATGTATGATGCAAAAATCATGGATGAACAATAATTAACTGAACAATATGAACAAATGAACAATAATTAACATATATTTATATGCTCAGTAGTCGAGGCCGGCTGCCTCGGAGTCGGAGCCGGTGCAGCCGCAGCACCCGCCCACGCGTTACGGGGGCA
Organism: Heteronetta atricapilla; assembly: GCA_011075105.1. Lineage (NCBI taxonomy): Eukaryota > Metazoa > Chordata > Aves > Anseriformes > Anatidae > Heteronetta > Heteronetta atricapilla. Next base: position 20,189,229 of record CM021733.1, read on the forward strand.
CCTCGGGCCCTCGCTTGGCCAGGGCAGCCCCGGGGCACCGGCGCGGCCAGGCCGCCCCCGCCGGCTCTCAGAGGCTAGCAGCGAGCGGGCGGTGCCAGGGCCACGGCGGCTGCGCCCACGGCCTCTGCCCAGAAACAGCCCCGGGAGGGCGGCGCCGCGCGGGGACCGCCGGGCACGGGGCGGCACGCCCAGCGCCTTGTAACCGACCGCAGGGTGCTGCTGGGGTGGGTGAGGGAGTTCGTGTGGTCGAGAATGGTGAGTGTGTCCATCCTCCCTTCCGAGTCCATCGTATGGACTAGCACAGGAGCTGGCAGGACTCGTTGAGAGAGCTTTTAACTAGCTATGGTGGGGGAAGGGGATAAAGCAGCTCACTTGAGAAGTGCCATGGGGAGCAATGCTGAAGGTGGCGGTAAGGCAGATGTCTCATTTAATCAGGATGAAGAAATGGATGAGGCATTCTGTGAGCAGCTTGCAAAAGTTACACCATTGCCAGTACTTATTCGCATGGCAGACTTCCCTGATACATGCTGGAAATAAGGGAAGCAGTCCAGGAGGTTTCTAGAACATGTGGAAGATAGCTTCCTGACACAGATGGTTCACAGCCTACCAAGGGAGGTGCCCCACTCGACCTGCTCTTCACTAAGAGAGAAGGACTGGTGGGAGATGTGAAAATTACTGTCTTGGGCAGAGTGACCATGAAGTTGTAGAGTTTTCTGTTCTTGGTGATGTCAGGAGGGTAACTAGGAAAACTGTCTTGAACTTCCAGAGGGCAGACTTTGACCTATTCAGGTCACTTGTTGCAGGGGTCCCTTGGGAGTCTCTCCTGAAGGGCAAAGGGGTCCAAGAAGCCTGGACGCTCTTCAAGATGGAAATCTTACAGGCACAGGAGCAGCCTGTTTCTGAGTCCCATAAGGAGAGCGAGAGGGGAAGAAGACCGGCATGGATGAAGCAAGAACTTCCGTTGAAACTCCGGGAAGAAAAAAAGAGTCTATGTCTGCTGGACAAAGGGACGGGCTACTTGGGGTGACTGCAAGGGAGTAACTAAGATATGCAGAGTGGAAGTTAGAAAGGCAAAAGCCCAGCTTGATCTCAGATTGACCACTGCAGTAAAAGAGAACAAGAAATCCTTTAATAAATATTTTAACAGCAAGAAAAGAACCAAGGAAAATTTCCATGCTTTACTTGATGCAGCAGAGAATGTGATCACTGAGGATAAGGATAAGGGTGAGGTTTGCAATACCTTCTTTACATGTCTTTAATAGTTGGATCGGTTATCCTCAGGATACTTTACTCCCTGACTTGGATGGCCCTGTGATTCAGGTAGAGAATCACCTCCTGTGATCCTGGAAGAGACAGAGACCTGCTCCTCCATTTGGAATGTCACAAGACCATGGGACCAGACGAGCTGCACCCTAGGGTGCTGAGGGAGCTGGTGGAGGTGATTGCCAAGCCGCTTTCCACCATCTATCAGTGTTCTTGGTTATCTGGAGAGGTCCCAGAGGATTGGAGGCTTACCAGTTGTGACTCTTATCTACAAAAAAGGCTGTAAGGAAGACCCAGGGAACTATAGGCCTATCAGTCTGACCTCAGTTCCAAGGAAAGTTGTGGAGCAAATCATCTTGTGTCAGATCACACGGCATGTACATGGCATCCAGGGATCAGGCCCGTCAGCCTGGGTTCGTGAAAGGCAGATCGTGCTTGTCCAACCTCATCTCCTTCTATGACCATGTGACCAGACTGGTAGATGAGGGAAAAGCTGTTGATGTAGTCTACTTAGACTTCAGCAAAGCCTTTGAGACTGTCTTCCACAGTATTCTCCTGGGGAAACTGGCTGCCCATGGCCTGGACGGGTACATTCTTCTCTGGGTCAAAAACTGGCTGGAGGGCCATGCCCAGTGGGCTGTGGCTAATGGAGTTACATCCGGCTGGAGATTTAGATTAGATATCAGGAAAAACTTTAAAGAGTGGTGAGGCACTGGAGTGGCCTGCCCCGGAAGCTGGTGGAGTCCCATCCCTCGCAGTGTTTAAGAAGCACCTGGACAAGGTGCTACGAGATATGATTTAGTAGCTTAAGTGGGTAGTATTGGTGATAGGAGGACGGTTGGACTAGATGATCTTGTAGGTCCTTTCCAATGTTGTGTTTCTATGATTCTATAAGCTATTTTCCTTCCCTTCCTTCTGTTATTATTAAAGACATTTTGCACACTATAACAATCTTAAAGTCAAGGCTGTGGGATATGCCTTAAATCTAATCATAAAAACCACCTGGTGCCTGAAATGATTAATACCTCAATGAACCTTGAGAAACAGATGCTTCTTTGAAAAGGGATGTGGAGACAGTGGAGATTTATAATGTTTAAGTCAACAGGTGAAGTTAAAATCTGCATCATCTTGAGTGCAATCTGCTAAAACTGTAAACTTTCTATTTAAAGCATCTGCATTCTCTCTTTAATACATAGTTCACAAGCCAATGTTAAATTCCAGGTTGAGCTTGGTAATGGGATGGCTTTCCTGGCAATGCTGTAGGCACACGCTATACATGCCCAGGGCTTAACGAAGTGCTTGACCTGCAGCAAGTGATGCTTCATTTTATTAACATTTTATTAACAACAACAAGGATCTTGTGATTTCCCCCACATAAAGACAGACAGTTGGAAGCTTGATACTTGCATTTAGGTTTACAAATTCATTTTATGTTTTTGAAAATAAGTGGCCTGAACTGCTTTACACCCACAAAGTCAGTGAAATCTTTTAATCTTTTAGTGTTTAACAGGGGGTTTTTTAATATATATATATATATATATATATATATATATATGTATATGAATAGAAGGGCACTTTAGGAGGAGCTCAGTTTGGAAAAAGACTTGGCAGTAATATTTGGTCACCTAAGACATGTTAGCCAATATGCATCTCCCCAGGAACCTGTTTACAATATGTACTCTCACAGCTGGCATACTTAAAGGGATGTTTGAGAGTAACATTCCCCAAAATTAGTTGCATCAAAGCAACAGACTGATTGAAGATACTTAAAATCAAGAGAGTTTTCAGTTCTTTTTACAAAGAACATTCTACTTTCTCAGGCTGCTTTGTAACAGGTTAAAAGCAGGCAAATAATTGTTAGCTGGATTCAATAAGTGTGAAAGTAGTACAGCACACAGAAAATAAAAATGCCCCCACAAGGTTTCCTGTATGCTGAAGGTTTTTCACTGGTCAGATAATATGCATCTTCACTATGGAGCCACAAAACCTTCATTAAACAATAGCCAGGTCCCAAAGCAGCCCAGTGTCAATACAAAACAAGTAGCCAAGCAAATTTTAGATGGAAAAGTTTGAGTTACTGATTTTAGAGAGAGACAAAATGAAAAGAAAAAGAAAAGAGGGACAAAGCAGAAAATAGAGACAGCAAACAAGAAAACATGCAGGAAATCATGCAAGAGAAAACGAGAAAAATATAAAGAAAGAAAAAGAAGGAAGAAAGAAAAATGGCAAGAAAAGGAAAGACTAGAAAATACAAGAAAAAAAGACAAGATATAAGAAAAGAAAATACAAAAAAAAAAAAGAAAAAAGAAAAGACAAGAAATGACAAAAGACAAAAGAAAAGATGAAGGGAAGGG
>CM021733.1:20197845-20221483 GCA_011075105.1 Heteronetta atricapilla
AAGCACCTAGATGATAACTTCTTGGTGCAGGTGCTAAGGGAGCCAACTAGGAAAGGTGCCCTCCTAGACCTGTTGCTAGAAAACAGAGAGGGTCTGGTGGGAGATGTGGTGATTGGTGGCCGCCTTGGTCATAGCGCCCATGAAGTGGTTGAGTTCAAAATTTATGGTGACAGAAGGAAAAGTGCCACCAAAACCTCATCCCTAGATATGGGGAAGGCAGACTTCAGGCTGCTCAGGGAACTAGTCAGCAAGGTCCCCTGGGAAACTGCTCTTGAAGGCCTCGATGTCCACCAGTGCTGGTCATTCTTTAAGCAATGCCTCCTAGAAGCACAAGATCAGGCAATTCCTAAATATCGCAAATCAGGCAAGCGGGGCAGGAGGCCGGCGTGGCTGACCAGGGACATTCTAATGGAGATTAGGCGGAAACAGAGAGTGTTTCGCTACTGGAAGGAGGGCCAGGTGTCATGGAAAGAATACAGGGATGCTGTTCGTGTTTGTAGGGAGAAAGTTCGTGGGGCCAAAGCACACCTAGAGTTGAAGCTGGCTGTGTCTGTGAAAGAAAACAAAAAGGGTTTTTTTAGATATGTGAATGGAAAAAGGAGAACTAAAGAATACATAGGGCTGCTCCTTGATAGGGATGGTCTCCTCACAGACAATGACATAGGCAAAGCAGAGACACTTAACGCCTTCTTTGCCTCTGTCTTCAATGCCGATGATGGGCTTCGGGACCCAGGGTGCCCTGAGCTGGAGGACCGGGACGGTGGGGATGACAAACTCCCAACCGACCCTGAACATGTGCGGGATTTGCTACTCCACCTGGATCCCTACAAGTCCATGGGTCCGGATGGGATTCATCCCCGGGTGCTGAAAGAGCTGGCGGACGTCATCGCAGAACCTCTCTCAATTATTTTTCAATGATCCTGGGAATCTGGAGAGGTCCCGGTAGACTGGAAGCTGGCAAATGTGCCGATTTTCAAGAAGGGTCAGAAAGAAGACCCTAGCAATTACAGGCCTGTCAGTGTCATGTCAGTGCCTGGTAAAATCATGGAGAAGATGGTTCTCGAACTTATTGAGGCGCACCTGGGGGACAAAGCAGTCATTGGTCCCAGCCAGCATGGGTTTGTGAAGGGTAGGTCCTGCCTAACTAACCTGATTTCCTTTTATGATAAGATCACCCGTATGGTGGACCAAGGGAAACCAGCTGATGTGATTTTTTTGGACTTCAGCAAGGCTTTTGACACGGTTTCCCATAGGATCCTACTGGACAAAATGTCCACCATACAGCTAAATAAAAACATCATCCGATGGGTGAGCAATTGGCTAACGGGCAGGGCCCAAAGGGTTATGGTGAATGGGGCTGCGTCAGGCTGGCGGGCGGTCACCAGTGGGGTCCCTCAAGGCTCCATTTTAGGGCCGGTACTTTTCAATATTTTTATAAACGATCTAGATGTAGGAATAGAAGGTATTTTGAGCAAGTTTGCTGATGACACCAAACTTGGAGGAGTTGTGGACTCGAATGAGGGTGGAAAGGCCTTGCAGAGGGATCTGGATAGGTTGGAGAGCTGGGCGATCACCAACCGCATGAAGTTCAATAAGAGCAAGTGCCGGGTCCTGTACCTGGGACGAGGAAACCCTGGCTGCACGTACAGACTGGGCGATGAGACGCTGGAGAGCAGCCTAGAAGAGAGGGATCTGGGGGTCGTGGTAGACAGCAAGTTGAATATGAGCCAGCAGTGTGCCCTGGCAGCCAGGAGGGCCAACCGTGTCCTGGGGTGCATCAAGCACGGCATCGCTACTAGGTCAAGGGAGGTGACTGTCCCGCTCTACTCTGCGCTGGTGCGGCCTCACCTCGAGTACTGTGTGCAGTTCTGGGCACCACAGTATAAAAAGGACATGAAACTGTTGGAGAGTGTCCAGAGGAGGGCTACGAAGATGGTGAAAGGCCTGGAGGGGAAGACGTATGAAGAACGGCTGAGGTCACTGGGCCTGTTCAGCCTGGAGAAGAGGAGGCTGAGAGGAGACCTCATCACAATCTACAACTTCCTCGTAAGGGGGTGTTGAGAGGCAGGAGACCTTTTCTCCATTAACACCAGTGACAGGACCCGCGGGAACGGGGTTAAGCTGAGGCAGGGGAAATTTAGGCTTGACATCAGGAGGAGATTCTTCACAGAGAGGGTGGTTGCACACTGGAACAGGCTCCCCAGGGAAGTGGTCACTGCACCGAGCCTGACTGAATTTAAGAGGAGATTGGACTGTGCACTTAGTCACATGGTTTGAACTTTTGGATGGACCTGTGCGGTGTCAAGAGTTGGACTTGATGATCCTTAAGGGTCCCTTCCAACTCAGGATATTCTATGATTCTATGATTCTATGATTCTATTTTTTTTCCCTGACTATACATATAAGTCTGTCAGTTATGTTCCATCTGTACATCGTTCTGAGGAATTAAGGGGGACCTATTTTGGTCTTTTGCTAGATTTTGACTGATACCATTGGCTTTAGTCATCCATTCATTTAGGGTGATGGATACTGAAAATCATATACAAAAGGGTTGCACCTTGCTGGATTAGTACCTTGGAAGACAAAAACTCTTTCCATTTTTCTCATATCTCAAGCTCAGAATTCCACACTGAGGTTGCGTATTTGGAATGGAATGGGAAAGAGAAGGAAAAAACAAACAAACAAACAAAAAAAAAACAAACAAAAAAACATATTTGTTTTATTAGAAGAAGTATAGAAGTCAGGACTGTAAAAATACAAATGAACAAACAAAAAACCACCACCGCCACAACAACAACAAAACACATTTTGCATTTGCAGGTATATGTTGAGTTGGACCCATAGTAGTCAATTCTTTAAAGTAAATACAAATATTTGAATCAAGCACTTTAGAGTATTAAATTCCATAAAATTATTAAATTCTCACACAAAGTAAATGAAATATGGGCTTCCATCTTCACAGCCCATTCTCTTCTTAACTTTGTTTCTTTCATCCTGTTTAAAAATCATACTTTCCTTTAAAATTCTTCTTGAGTATAAATGCTTTATATGAAAGTATATATGCTTGATATATGTCAGGGCTTTAAAATATAGAGTATAATGTATTAAACACAGGTTTGAAACAGTGAAAAAAAACCTGTGAACTAAGCTGTATTTTGTTCTTCTGTATCTTCTCCCTAAGATAGGGTCTTCTATTAAAGATGGAACAGGTTCTCTCTATATATTTTTGAATGTTTACATTCCAAATCCCTTTTTTTATGGTTGTATAATAAATAGATTGATGTATTTGGATGTTATAAAGAAGGAAACTTTAAGGTCTGTGAAATATTGGGAACTCTAATATTCATATGAGTGTGCAGCAGATGTTAATGTTTTTTTAGTTTACGATGTCCAGGTACATTAGCTAGTCTATGAAGTTCTGAGAGTTTTGCACATGTGAGTAATATAAATACATTGGTTCATGCAACTGCTCCTATCAGAAATTAACATTGTACAAAATGTTTGTGGCAGCAGGTATTTCATTTTCCATTCTGCTGAACAGTTCTATCAAAACGATTGGAAAAATGTTAAATTAAAAATGTCATCAAATGTTTAGCCATAAAACCCTGAAAAAAGCCATGACAATGAAGAAATGAGAAATGAAAATTATTCATTTTGATGAAGTTAAAAGTACAGTGAAGTTTTTAATATGTGCCAGATCATACTTGCACTTTATTTATAAAGGATGACTTCATGAGAACAACAATAACATAGCAGATAAATCTAAATAAATATTGAGATTTTGAGTTAAATACTCCAGGAGTAAGTTGTCATCAGAAATCAGGAAATCCATCAGCATATATGGTTAGTTAGCATACTGTAATTATTTTTCCAGTTAGTAAACTGCACAACAATAAACCATCGATTCTTTCTAACTAATCACTTGTTCCTACAACACCAGCTTGTTCATACGCAGTGCCCTGTGACCATTAGGTGGCTGGATTTTAAGTCCAAATTATACCTTTCTTGTGCAAACTGTACATTCATTAGTTACTTCCTTCAAACCCAGTGCAATAGTTTCTTTGTCAATAGTTTCTTGCTCACTTGACTATTTAGGACAACTGTTAATTCATCTACAAACTCTGAGTAAATTTATAGACTTTGGCAATATTCACATAGTGAGATAAATAATACTTGTAATACATTTTCCTTATTTAGTGGTTACGCTTAGGGACATTGACAGACTTTAGAGACATTAATGACCTTAGTATCACAATTCCCTTGCTGAACTGGTGATTATTATCATCCTTCTTCTGCAAAAGTGGAAAGTATGGGAGTAAGAGAGTAAGTGATTTATCCCATGTCCATGAGAAATCTGTGTTAAAACCCAGACCAGAGCCCAGGTCTCCAGACTGCTGGACGCATGGTCTCACTCTGCCAAACTGTCCCCTTCTGCTGTTCCAATGGCTCTACCAAAGCCCTGGGAACAACACCAAAAATTCCTGCACCAAAAAGGAGGCAGAAACAGTGGCTATATATACACACATTTAGCCAGACTTACAAAATTTATTTACAAAATAAAAACAGATGCAGTAATAGTTAAGGGCTTCACCAGCCTTATGATTAAACATAATAAAATGCATTTTGGGTGCGATAGTGACCACATGAATTTGTCAATACATGGATTTGTCAATATATTTGTCATGGGGTGAGCAAGTCCAAAATCCTGTTCTGTAGTGCTTTGCTGTTTGAAACAACTGGAGGGTGCTAAGACTTAGCCTTGTCATCAGACAGCTGCTCATGAAGGAGGTCCTGCTTACAGACAGCTTCTCTTTGACCACCCAGATGTCACATCCATATGTGGTCAGCCCTCTTTTCTGCTTATTTAGCCATGTCCCATATGAAATAGAAGCAAAATCCTATTTCACACTCTCTATTTTGGCAGCTCTTGCTAGACTCATGGATACAGAATAACAGGGTATTATTATATAGTGACTTTGCACAGCACTGTTAATTTGCTCTAAAACCTTGGCTCAGTGTTCTTCCTGCTCTTTTTAAGGAGTCGGTGACTTTACTTCTTCTGCAGAAATTCTGAAATGAAATATTGAGAAAATTCTGTGTTGTTCACTCACTGGGAAAGCTCATATGCAGACACAGCTGCAGTGAGACTGATTCCCATTCTGCAGGGGTTCACAAGGGAACAGGGTTCCCTTTCATCCACTCACTCAAGTACGGTGGCACAAGGCACTGGGGGCTTTGTCTGAGGCACTGAGAGGAGAACTGTGACATTTCCCAGCCATAAACACACCTTTGGGCAGTACTGAAATATATAGGAAATGGGTACAGCCATGTGACAAAAAGGTTTCTCTTATAGACTTTGTATGTTGGTCTGGGATACAGATCAAAGAGAAGGATGGATTAGCTCAGAGGTCAAGAAGTAGCCAAGGGTATGTCTTTTTCTTCCGGGTCATAGATGAGTCCATAGATGAGTACTACTACTCTGGTGGTGTGGGCACAAATCAGTCCATGAAAAGTTGATCATAAAGCCTTAACCTGATCCCAAAGGGGGATTGTTTGTCCCAAGGGGACAAAGAGTACTAATTTGAATTAGCAGGAACAGATAAGTAATCCTCCAGGAAAAAAAAGAAAATAAAATAAAAAAATAAAAAAAAAAGCTTTTTCAAATTTGTATTGGTGCATCTTGATGATAATTCTCATCATCACTGACCTTAATAAAGTTTCTGATAAAGTTTTCTGATAAGGTTTCCTTGATAAAGTTTTGAAGGAGACACAACAACACCTGCTGTCTCCTTCATCCTCACTCAAAGACTGTATTTCCTATATGCCAGTCTGTGGTGATGCACTTCTTTTTTCCCCTGCCAACTCTAGTAAGGGTTATTGTAACTGCACCACCAGCTGCCTTTGCAGTGCTGTTTGGGAGCTGTATACAGTGAAGTGTGTGGACATCCACCAAAAAGGGAATTTCCTTCTCTTTCTGTCCATCACGTTCCTTGTCCACGTAGCTGTTGTCTTCCATTTGTTCTATTTTTTAGTAAACTGATAACACTAGTTTTCCTGTTTTCAGCTGCTTAGCATTAGTGATATGATGATTAAACTTAGCTGCTGACATTACCTTGAGACAGAGATCACAGTATCAAGAGGAAAAGTCAGAGTACGCAGCATAAGCTATGAAATAGAAACCAAGACTATCTAGTGCCAAAATGAAGGTAGAAGTTGCAAACTGACTTTATTTCTCTGTGTATGCAATCTTTCAATTCCCAAGTGAATGTATCTGTCACAATTATTTGTGACAAGCAGAAATTTTATTTGATGGGAGCAGAAAAGTTTTTAAAATGAGAATTTTTCTAGATTCATGAATATTTGTGTCCAGAACATGGACTACTTATAACCCCTCTGTGCAACCCAGACAGTTTGTGAGATTAAAGCGTTTACAAGCTCTAGCCTCTACTTAGATAAAGCTCTAGTTAGATGCAGTGATATGAAGCATTTTTGCTTTACATCTGAATGCAGATCTGTATGGAGGCAAAGTTTGCAATAACAACCCAGGAGACTCAAAATTCACAAGGGAAACAGATCAGACATTTTTTGTTGTTGTTGTTGTTTTTGTTTTTTTTTTGTTTGTTTGTTTTGTTTTGTTTTAAATTAAAGATATGTACATATTTAAGTCTGTCTTCTCATGTTTTGTTTTCAAAGTTTTGATCATTTGTGTCTGGCAGCTCTGCAGGCATAATTACTCTGTGTAAGACCTTCACTTCCTTTTGTCCTAAGATTAGCCAAGCATCAGAAAGAAGATGATGGTTGGTCTTCCACCAAGGCTGTTGGCTTAGACAGGACAGCAAAGAGGAGTTACTTATTCTGGGGTTGTGAAAAAGCTCTCATTCAGTTAATGTTTGTTAACTTTGGAGTAGGAGGTATCTGTTCTCATGTGCACTGTCACTGATCTCAGTATGGGCCCTTATGAATGACACCGATACAAATATTAATAAATACTTGTGTGTGACCTGTCATCACAGGTGACTGATCCTCAGGAGCAAATCCCTCACTGCATCAGCAACAGCCCCTGCCATCTGTCTCTCCATAGCAAAGGCACTAAGTCCAGGATGCAGTGCTCTTGGAAGGGGCTTCTTTGCAGTTGGGAATTCTGGCAAGCTTTGTGAAGATCGTTTAGCTACAACTGTTTAAGATTATTTAGTGGCTTTTAAACACTGTTCATGCCCATTCCAAACAAGCCCACAGAACATCTGCACAGTGTCTGTTAGCTGTGTTCAGGGAGTGTCTACCAACAATCCTATATTGTTCTCAGCAAATATATATCAGTCCAGATTTTTTTCCATGGCTTAGTATCCTCTTCAAGCAGTGAGGGAACTGTGACCGTTCATTGATTCAGGCATGGAAACTATAATCACAATATTGAGTAGTTATATTTGATTTAAAAAAGTAATCCTATTGTTCTTCTCCTTTAATGCTTAAACTAACAGACAGCATGAATGTCATCTTTACAAAATGATAGGAAACCTACAATGTCTGGTATTAATAAATGCCTCTGCACTTAGTGTCTGAGCAGGGTTGGGACTGAAAGGAGAAAATGAAGGCCTTATGACAGAACTCAGTCTCTCTCATGAGTATTTTTATGAGATGCAACTTCTATAGAAGTGCATCTTGTGCATCCCAGGGCAATCAGTTTGCTCTTCAAGGGAGCACAGAGATAATTTATTCCTGGTGAGAGAGGGGAACCTGTAACGGTGGTCTGAACTGCCACTGCTGTTCACAGATTCACTCAAAGAATACTCTGAAGTCTTGACTGTATTATCAAAAAAAGAACTGTCCTGTCAATTATAGATAGGGAGAGATACCCACTCCACTCAGGCAGTGTTTTAGAGCATAACACTATATCCTATTCAGAGCCTCAAACATTGCTGATTTTTTCTTTTTTTAAAAAAAGAAATTCCCCCCCCAAAAAAGAAAAACAAAACTAAGGAGCTATCAACAAAGGGCTTATAAGGGCAAAAGTGATAGCAGAGAATTACTCATTGATTAAATTTGTAATTGCAGCTGTAGGCTACACTCAGAAAATCTACCTAATTTGCAAAAGTATTTTTTATAGCCTCCTTGCTGTTGTAGTGAGTGATAACTGAAAAATCAGTGGTGGAAGATTTGTTTTAAGATTATACAGAACAGGGCCTCAAGCAAACTGGATTCAAGTCATGGTTCCTCCTTAGTCTTTCCACATGGTTTCAAGAGAATTGCTTTATCTCTCTCAGCTTCTTTTCCCTGTCAACAAAAGAATAATGATTTTGTCTATCTAAGTTGTAAGCTTTTAAAACCGAAGTATTATATGTTTATACCCCAGAAAGTACGCAGGGCTTTGATCTCATCAGTGGCCAATTGTCAGTCATTAATAAAAATAGTATTAGTTAGAAGTAAAGGCTGCATTACACGCTGATAGGGCTGCAGGGGTCTTTAGATAATAATGGCTATATATTCTGATTTCATGTAATTTTCACATTTGTGCTCAGAGTAGGGAATTTTGGCTAGAAAACAACTCAAACAAGCAGTGCCAGAAGCTGTGAGGTCAGGAAAAACTGTTGGGTTTTATTTTTCAGCTCTTGTTCTTTTCACAATTCATTCAGTGAAAGAATGAGGTGAGAAATATACAGCAAGTTTTGACAGTGTCCAGCACAACTTTTCTGAAGTTGGTCATTACTGGTCAGCAGGCATACCTCAGAATCACTGTTTTTAAATGATCACAGGTATAAATGAAGTTAAATGGGTGGTATTATGATAGAGCCAGTTGTCAAAGTCAGAAGATACTCAGCTATTATACTGCAAATAATCAAAGTTTTCTTTTGCAAGACACTCACAGAGCTAATTTTCAAAACCTACCCATCATATACATATGTAAAACCCAGAGCTTGTGAAGACCTAAAATACATTTTCTTTATGTATGTAAATGGGTTCTTCCAGATTACATTACATACAAGCACAATTGACAGCAGACTGAAAATGTGTGTATGTCATTTCAGGAGATAATCTGATTGCATCTTTTGGCTCTGGATACAGTCATTACAGAAAGGTTCTGATATTGCAGTAGCAGAGAGAAAGGCAGACAATGAGCGATGATCTCTTCAAAACTTTCTTCAAAAGACTTTTGTATAAGAGGCAGTCATAAAAGAGATTGTACATGGCTTTGACTCATCTCTTGAAGAGTGCAGTGAGACTCCTTGTTTCTTTCTGTTAAGGAGAGTTACAGATTTTTGCTTTTTAATAACCCACACAAATCTTCAGCCTGAGGAAGAAAATGAAAATCATAGATTCTGTAAGAATAAAAACAGGTAAATAAATGAGGAAATGAGAAATTACGGATCGTAGGATCACGCTCGGCCGAGGGAGGGGGGAAGGGGGAAGGGGGGTCAAGTCTTTTCCTTGACCAAATAAATAAGTATATGAGTTCTTCTTTGGGTCTGAAACACAAGCAGATGTAAGAGAAATATGAAACACTTGCTCAACTTAGTATTCTGTTTTTCAGTCCTAATTCTTTTGTGTTTGGAAGTTTTATACTTTAAGTAAGAATCAGGGTCAATCTGAAGTTATTTTCCCTTTTTGTATGACTGGAAGGGTGCATGGCTTTGAAATCTTCGAAATTCTGTTTCTGCATAATTAGTGCGTGACCCATCTTTGCTTTTGTGCCTTTTGGATTCTGAGCACATTCCATTTCCCACAGCTTTTGTTAATGCATTGACTTTGAACATATTTCATATAAATTTTCCAAATTAGACTTCTGCTAGCCATGACAACAAGAGCCTGATTTCTCCAGGAGCAAGAGAGCCATGAAGAAAAGAACAAAAGTTAAGCTTGTGGGACTAATTCTGGTCACACTGAAACTGTCCAGATGTCAGCATAAGAAATGAAAACAATAGAAACCAGTGCCTCCCTCATATACATTTACCACAATGATATAAGTATCGCCCAATTTACAAAGTTGGAAAAAAAAAGTCTTTCAGTGCATGGAAATGTGTTGCATAACTACTGTGCTCTACTGTTTGGAAAATGCTGGGACAAGCCAACACCAACACTTCCTCTCATTCTCATATTTGGTTAATCAAATTACTTTTTACCAGACATTAGCCAGAACACTAGATAATTGTTTTCTATTTTAAATAATAGCTTTCTGAATTCAAAGGGCCTTGTTTTAGTCTGTAAAACCTGGCATTAAGCTGGAGCAAAACAGTATCCAATTATGACCATTACCCCCAGGCAAGTACTTTTCTTAGACAAATCACCTGTCAACAGCATAGTATTCTGCCAGGGCCATTTTTATTCCCTTTCTTTTCCAGAGGCATTTTATTTGCTGATCTATCTGTTGAAAAGTCCCTGACAAAGAGGAGGAAATAACGATAATGTTTTAGTGAAGCAACACACTTTTACAGGGCTAAATGGATTGTATCAAACCAACACAATGCCCTCTTCACATTATTTTGACTCAGAGATCCTGCTGTGAAGTACCTAGCTGTGTGGTTCAGGAGTGATTAGGCATAGATACAGATACAGGGAAGATTTAGGAAGATAGTGGGAGAGAAAAAAATGTGTTCAATATTATGTGCAGAAAACTTATCTTTACCTATCTTGTAAGAGGCAAAAGAATTAGCAAACAAACAATTAATAACAATAATAATTAATTAAAAAAAAAAAAAAAAAAAAAACATGAGAAAGGAAGAAAGGTAGACAGAGAAAAGAATTTCTTCATAAGCAAGGTCATCTATAGCCTTTCACATGAAAAGGGATAGTGGCACTCAGCTGGTGTTACAATAAAATTTAAAGTTTGAATGTTGGGAGTCCCTGTGAACATCTCTATGCCTTTCCCTCTCCATGTTTTTAGATTGCTGCAAAATATCAAACTTATTTCCATTTTCATTTGAGTGGGCTCCACAAAGAAATTTTTCTGTGATTTTAAAAAGTACAGTAAATTATTTACAAGATAGACCAGACATTTCTGTGGGGGTTCCTTTTATAAAACCTAACACCGATTTAGCATTTTTTATACTAGCAGGTCACAAACAGAGGATGGTAACATTTTGACAGGGAGAGGCATGTCAAAATGAAGCAAATGTGACTGAAAATACATTTAGGAGAAACAATGCAATTGATGAAATCTGCTGCCTCTTGCATTCATAACAACAAAAATGAAAGAAATTCTGGTGGTCAGAGCAATGAACCAGTTAAATCTATTTCAGTAATGTGTATTAAAAAGGCATTTTCAGGTAAGGGTTATAGTAACCAAATTTTAGGGAGAAGTAGCCAGCTCTTTCAGGTAGCATATAACAAAGTTTTCAGATGACCTGTTCTTTGTAGTGGTGGCCTTTAAAAACTTTCCATTAAGTCTGATAACTAATATGGATTTGCTACAGATGACCGCTCTGTTCTGTGTTTACTGAGCAGACATCCTATCAAATACAACTGGGTAACGCTGAGCAACCAGATCTATATTTTTGTAGCCAAAATAGCAGCTAGTAAACAGCCAAAGGTTTCTTTTTACACTTTCTTTGCCCATTCAATAATACACAGAGGAATAAGAAATTTGCGAGGGCAGGAGAAGTCTTGATATGTAATACAGATCTTTGTCACTGACTCCTTGTATGGCAGTGGTTAACATTTTCATTTTGCCAGTTGCTAACTGGGAGTAGCAATAGATAATGCTGTATTAAAGTGACAAGTCCAGTGGGGGCTGCACTGACGGTAAGGGGCTATTCATACAAGTAGATCTCTGTCCGAGTTAGCGTATCTGATCAGTGCATTGAGCTCCAGCTTGGCACTAGCACGGCAAATCTATCCAGGCGTACAGGCAGGCTTCATCACTCAACCCCCAGGGTAATCAGGAGCCCCCACACAGTCACTGAAGCATGTGATGAATTTTACATGCCTGTGAGTGTGGCCTCCAAAAAGGCCATCATGTTTCATTGGAAACCACAGTACTACCCACTGGTAAACATTAACAATGAAGGTTAGTGTAATTCCTACTTCAGTTCAAGGGATTTTTTTTTCCTCTTCCCCCCCCCCGCCCCCCCCGCCCCCCCTTTTTTTTTTCCTTGTGCTTTTTTTCCTAAAAATTTTCTCCTGAGAATTCAAAGTCCTGAAATGTCTTGTAAAAGTTATCCATCTTAATTCTTCAAAACTGATGGAAGAAGGAATTTGTTCTTTTTTTTCAAAATGTGAGCAGAGAAGTTTATGATGAAAGTCTGTCTCTACCATAGAGCAACATTTAGCATAAGCAATGAGGATGTAATAAGCCTAATGAAATTTCATCTTATGTTTCCCATTCTGCTGGAATGTGCCTTACAAAGGTTCTTTGAGCAAAAGACTTTCTCACATTGCCTTGTAGCTTTTTCTGCTTTGCTTGGGACTGGGGAGATCAAATAAAATGTGAGGGAATGACAACAGTGAGGATGATTAAGACTCAGAGCCTTACTCCAATTAACACCTTACCCTTGATGAGGCAATGAGCATCTCCTCATCTCCCTTCTCTCACACCTCTGACCTGTTTGATCAGGATTGCTGTCTCTGAAGCCCCTCTTACACCCTCACCACATACCATCCTCTAGTAGTGACAATGCTCTCTGCTGCAATGTAGGGGGTGAGGATTCAAGTCTCCTCATTCCAGCAAAGAATTGGACCTGTCCATATTGCTGCACAAGTGGATGATGCTCTGACTTTGGGAGCATCAGTGAGGACCACCATCACCCTCACGCTCCATTTGTTTTTTGGAGGGTGCTCAATTTGCTAGTGGGTCCTGTCACAGCACTTTGAAACCTTGAGGGAAGTAGGTGAAGGTTAACCCAGCCCAGCATGGGAGATGCAGTAATTATCAACACTAAAGCAAAGGGACTTGATATGCTAAAAAGCAAAACTTCAAGGGTGAAGAAAATTTTAACAATAAAAGCTTAGTCACTTACAACAACTGTAAACAGCCCACACTTGGGAGGCAGCTGAACAAGGGCCCCAAAGGTCAGATTTTTTGACTGGGGGCTTAAAGTAACAGGTGAGCCTTGAAGTCATATCCAAATCCCTTCATGGAGTTAGCCTCAAGTCCTGTTAAGCAAACTGCCACCTTAAGCACACCTCGGGAATCTCTGGCTGTTGTTTATCACTTCCCAAAGGCACTGCTTTAAACATACATGTGAGTGTATATGTGTGTATAAAAGAAATACCTGGAGAAATTTAAAACATCTTAATTAAACTTAAGATGTGTGGTTCAGATAAGATTGGCATGTGGCCACTGCATTCCAAGATTCTCAAATAGCATAATCTAATTAATTTTGTTTAAGAACACAGAGGTCATAAACATACAGTAATTTGAAACACTTCATACCCTGCCAGCTGGCACTGTCTCCTTTCCACTTCTTTGCACTGTATTTTCACTTCCATTTGTACAGAGCCTGAAATCTCCTCACTCTAGTAGTAGGTTGTATTATGTTACACAGTATTCAGCTGAGGTATTTTTTAATGAACTAATTACATGTTAGTTAATAATAGAACATTTCTTTAGTAGTCAACTGCTGAATATAATTCTAAGAGAACTACTGTAAGCTGGGATCCGGCAGGAATGATTAGGAACAGGTTTCAGCTAAAAAGCATTATGTTTAGTCTTAACTATGCTATAAATAAATAAATAAATATCTCTGCTGAAAATCCTGATGTTATATCTATTCACTGCTGGCTTGTGCACTGGGAACTGATATTTTCCCACTTTTGTTAAGCAGATTATTTCTGGAATGTGTTCAAAGAACAATGGAAAGTATAGAGAGAGACCTGCTGTCAGAAAGTCACATTAGGACTTCTCTCTACCATCCGTTCATGTCCAGACGGTTTCTGCTGTAATGCTGTAGACACAGCCTATGCACTCATTTCCTAGGCAGTCTCTGAGTATCTGGAGCAGACAGCTTCTGTGAAGTTCAGACCCTCTTTATGGCTCTCTTGAATGAGGCAACATGATGTCATGTAACATGATGTTGTGCAAATCTTGCAGAATGTTTCTCTGCCCACCAGGGAACCATCTGGTTGATGCGTTTAGACAAATATCCAAAAAGCTCAGCACATTTCTAGTTACTGAGATGCAATGCAGATAAACCTCATGACTTTAGAGCTCAACTTTGTCATTCAGAAATATTTCTCTAAGGACTCATGCCCTTAAATGTTGACTTTTGACCACTAGGTTTAGCTTTGAGATAGCAGAAACTATAGATAAATTCTGATAAACTATGGATATCAGTACTTCAGAAGTGTATGCTTCTGAGAATGCCATAGGTCAGATTCTCCTTAGCTGATGTAATTTAACACGGCATGATGAAACAATATTTCAGCTACACAGATTTATAGCAGGGAAGGATCTGGCCCCACATACACAGACACACATGCGTCATACCCAGGCTTCACTATTCTCACAGCAAATGCATAACTATCACTAACGGTAATGAAAGTCATGCATTGAGGGTTTATGTTCTTACATGTACATTAGTGTGTAAAGATCTCCATCAAAGATTTTCTCTGCTGGAAGACAAGGATATGGTTACAAAGCTATACTCTGTCTGGTACTGCCAGCAGCTCTCTAAATCCCCCTCACCCTGTATCTAATGTACTCAGATGCAGAGGAGGCAAACAGCCATGCTGGGCGGGGTAAGCAAGAGGAGCACAGGCTGTCTGAGAGGTAGTTCACAGAGATGAAAACCAGAAGAAATCCCCAACAATCCAAGGACCGGGCTCCTGAGAACTGCTCAGCCTTAACCCTTAGCCAGCTAGAAACTGGAGGAGAATTAATGATGTTTATTGTTAGTGTAAATTCAAAGCATGCCTTTTTGAGCATGAAATGCCACAAGATGTAGAAACATTGTGTGTGTGTGTGTGTTTATTTATTTATTGAAGTATTATACACATCAGGAACATACATGCTATTTTAAAACTCACACTACTGTCAGTGGCAAGAAGTTAAGAGTCACAGAACTCTGGGCTTAGGGCAGAGGTCTCCAGACAAACCTTCTCAGAGCAGGTGCAATGGGAGTGAGCTGTGTGGAGCCTTGCCTAGCTGGTGTTGAGTATCTCCAAGGAAGGAGATGCCACAACCACTCCAGGCAACCTTTCCAGTGCTTGACCATAACTTGAAAGTTTTTCCTTATGCTAAACTAGAATTTCTTGTGTTGCAATTTGAGTCCATTGTCTCACATCCTTAGGGGAATCAAGATTGGACCATTAATCCCATTGAATTTATTTGAACAGTTTTACTGTAAGTTATAGTGGAGATAGATCTGCATCATACAGAAAACCGGTAATGCTATGTAAATCTTTCCACCTTGGATTTAGCTGGATGTGATACTTATTAAAGATCACTATCATATAAGTGGTTTGAGTAAAGCAGAAGGTGGAATGTGACCAATGCTGTTTCTATTGTATATGTTTCTGACACTGATCTCAGTTTAGTTCTCAGTGGACTGGTCTTCACATCAAAGCCCCAAAATCACAGTTGGCACTCACATATTCCTTGACTAGGTTCCAGATTCTTAAAACATTTAGGCATTATTCTACTCAGTCTTGCAAGGCCTAAGTGATTTAGACAGGTAGGAATCATTTTCAGAGTTGCCTGACTTAAATCTCCATGAAAGCCAAGGTTTAAATGGAAATGAAATTGGAATTTGCCATTCATTTCTAGACGGAGTCTCTTCACAAGAAGGAGGTAGGAAGGAAAGTAAGTAGGGTGGGCTATGGAAGTTTTTGTTGTCTTGATAAGTGTTGTGCATCACTCAAATCTAATAACCATGTTTCTTAAAATAAATTAATACAAGGAAATATTATTGGCTACAGGCCAATTTACATCTTAATTCTTCATGTATATCAGAAAAATCAACACAGATCCCCTTTCCTAAAGAAGAATACAAAGAGCCGACTGGATGTTTTTTATTCCTCTTAAGAAATGTGTCCCCTGAATAGGGACCTGATGAAAGGTACTCTACAGGAGCATAGCTGAGAATGACCAAAGATGAGATGTAGTTCACATACTTATGCATATGAGATCAAATCACTGCCTTGCATCTGGTGAGTTTATACTGACAGCTTATTTCCAAGACAGTCGTCAATATAATGTCTGAGAACTTAATCCTGCTCCCACTAAGTAAGCACCAAAACTCCCACTGGTTTCTACTGTGCAATTTTGGAGCCTGCGTATTCATTGACTACAGAATAAACTGCTACTTACTCAGAAGTTAAGCCAGGCAGAAAGTATTCAAGTATAAACATTTTTGTTTGAAGAAGTGCCTCTATTTCAGACTGAAATCCATCACAAAGGTGACTGGTTCTCTAACATTTTGGAGGGTTTTCTTTTTTTAAAAAATATCTTTTCTAAATTGGCATAACAATTGAAATAAGAATTTCAATAAATAAGCTCTTTATTTTAGGTTTTATGGTGTTTGGATTTGTTTGTTTGTTTGTTTATTTTAGGTTTTAAATAAGCCTAAAAATCTGGTGTTATTTTCTGAGTGATCACAAAAATAATGGCAGATTTACAAAATTTTGCTTTGGATAACTGAAGAAAAAATGTAATACTGTCAATGCTGTAATACTGGTCGGGGAGGAAGGTCATAAAATAACACCTGAAGTTACACTTAACCAATCACATAAATTTATTTTAAAACTTGAAATCTAAAAACAGCATTGAGATTTTCCTGTATTTTCAGTGTTGATTTTTGACCTGTCCTATCTGTTTGGAAACTAACTGCAAATTCCAGTTCAAGCATATTGCGATTTCTTCAGAGCAAAAATACAATGCAGATTCACATTGGTAAAGAGTCCGTGGAGCAATTTGTTTCTCTGTGCCCCCCTAAAATCAAGGTTGGTATAGTTCAACACAGCTGAGCTTTTGTGGATAAATAGGAACAGTAGTTTAATATGTCCTTTACTTACCTCCATGCAGATCTTCCAGAAAATAGGATTTCATTTTATGCATGATGTGGTGTTGATTGACATTGAAGGAATGAGAATGTTACAGACTCTAGTTTATGAGGACTTTCCTTAGAATGTATTTTTAATTCAGAAATCAAACATTGAAGTTAATGAGTTATTGTTGACCTCAAAAACTAAAATTATTTCTCTCCATTGTCTTGCTCATATTCATGAAAAGGCAGTACAGACAATAATCTTTCTCCCTGACTCAGAATGAGATCTGTGGTGCAGGGACTGTGATTTTTGTCCTGCTGAGCAACATTATACCACCAAGTGCTGAGCCACATGAAGTTTTTGGCTGTGCTCTTTCATTTTTTTTTTTTCCAGTTCTCCGGATTCCTATGCCCTGTTCTCTGGTTCCCAGAGGTAGGCATTTCTGTAATTTCAATTCACTTCCAAATATCTTTAGAAAATGCAAAGCGCTCTTGGCTTGGATTTCATACACAATCCATTGCCAAAAACCTATCTGCATTTTTTCCCTTGTATATCCTAATTCTAAACTTAGTTTTCCTTTTACATTCTGCAGTGCTATGCAATCCTGGGGGGAAATAGCTATTCAGAGTAGCATTAACCCTGTGTGAAATACAAAGTGTGAACATTTTAGCTGCCCATCACCACTCAGCTGAACAAAATGGCTTTGTGGCTGGCACTTCTTCCACCTTACTTCTCCTCCCTGAAATTGCTTAAACAAAATCCATTTTGATCATTCTTTCTAAAATCATAGGCTTGCATTGTCTAGCCTGTCTAACAGCCCCCTAATCCAGTCAGAAAGCCCAACCTGTTTGAAATAACCAAATATGCATGTGGAATTTGCGTTAGAAACATAATAGACCTCCTACCCATGGTTATTACAGCCTGTTCAATTGTTCAAACATGTCTCCCACCTGTTGCTGTTTATAATGTGCTCAAGTGCCATCAAGTGCAAAAGTTATGGTTCTATTTATATGGAACCTTCTTAGACATGCATGAGACTTCTTTCATCTCTTCCATTAAGCACAACAGGGGGCTTATCTCCTTCCTTGATGCACATGCAACTACAAATGTCATTTTTGTATATAAAATATTCCCACCCAGCAGAGACCAAACCCAGGGGTTACCAGCCTAGAAGTTCTCTTGAGCCTTTCCTTTGGAGAAGGACAGAATGAAAACAAACAAACAAACAAACAAGAACCCCTGAACTGGTTTAATTGCTCTATTGTGGTTGCACACAGGATGAAAATGAGGAAGGAACTGCAAGCATTCAGGTGGGAGCTTTTCCAAAATACTACAGGAAATTTGTGTTGGCGTAGAGCTTTCTGAAGCTAATGGAAATGTTGAGAATGACTGAAGTGTGCTCTGCATCAAGCCCTTAATATAGAAATGCATCCTAGGAGGAGATGTATGCCTTGTACATGGTTACAAGGGATTGTAGCCAGCAAAAAAGAGTGAACTCCTGGTTCTAATTAAGCCAACCAACATTTTTATCATTAACTAAGCAGAACTAAAGTTTGGGTACATTTAAAAATTCAGGATACTTAGTTCAAATTCTTCAGGTTAGGCAGTGACAGGATGACCTAAACAAAACATACTGCAGTAAGTTCCCTAAATCCATGTACAAGTACGTATGAAGAGAATCAAGTTTTAAAAATGGAAATGGTGAAATTTTAGTTTTTGTACATGCTGATGGCTTTAGAGCAAGGGAGAGAAAGTCTGGGAGAAAATATCTCTCCTCAAATATGTATTCACATATATTTATGAAGTTTTACAGCTTTTTTATATTAACCACTCTATAACTAGAAATAAAATTAGAAATATAACCTCATTTTTTTTTTTTTTTTCAAATAGTCTTGTAGAATACATGAGATGTCATTTTTTTCATCCATTTCATTCCTGGTTCTGGAAAGCAGGAGCTTTTAGGAAGGTGTGGATGAGGCTTCACAGGAGTAACTGTTTCTGCAACATTTCCCTGGGTAATTACTTACCCAGGGAAAGGTAGAGAGATTTTTAGATATATGAAATGTCTGTGGTGTTGTATAGAGACCTGCATAATCGGTCCTCTTTAATATCTTCATCAATGATCTGGACGAGGGCATTGAGTACACCCTCAGTAAGTTTGCAGATGACACCAAGCTATGTGCATGTGTTGATCTGCTCGAGGGTAGGAAAGCTCTGCAGGAGGATCTGGATAGGCTGCACCCATGGGCTGAGGTCAACTACATGAAGTTCAACAAGGCCAAGTGCCAGGTCCTGCACCTGGGGCACAATAACCCCAAGCAGAGCTACAGGCTGGGAGATGAGTGGTTGGAGAGCTGCCAGGCAGAGAAGGACCTGGGAGTGATGGTGGATAGTCGGCTGAATATGAGCCAGCAGTGTGCTCAGGTGGCCAAGAAGGCCAACGGCATCCTGGCTTGTATCAGAAACAGTGTGACCAGCAGGGCTAGGGAGGTGATCGTCCCCCTGTACTCGGCTCTGGTGAGGCCGCACCTCGACTACTGTGTTCAGTTTTGGGCCCCTCGCTACAAGAAGGACATGGAGGTGCTTGAGCGGGTCGAGAGAAGGGCGACGAAGCTGGTGAGGGGCCTGGAGAACAAGTCCTGCGAGGAGTGGCTGAAGGAGCTGGGCTTGTTCAGCCTGGAGAAGAGGAGGCTCAGGGGCGACCTTATCACTCGCTACAGATACCTTAAAGGAGGCTGTAGCGAGGTGGGGGTTGGCCTGTTCTCCCACGTGCCTGGTGACAGGACGAGGGGCAATGGGCTTAAGTTGCGCCAGGGGAGTTTTAGGTTAGATGTTAGGAAGAACTTCTTTACTGAAAGGGTTGTTAGGCACTGGAACAGGCTGCCCAGGGAGGTGGTGGAGTCACCATCCCTGGAAGTCTTTAAAAGACGTTTAGATGTAGAGCTTAGGGATATGGTTTAGTGGGGAATGTTAGTGTTAGGTTAGAGGTTGGACTCAATGATCTTGAGGTCTCTTCCAACCTAGAAATTCTGTGATTCTGTGACAATGTGTTTGTTCAGGCACTAGCAGTCTTACTACACAAATATGATGTTCCACACAAGCAAGTTTACCTTATTCTTAGCAAAGTTTTCACTAGCTAAGGGATTGTCAGTGTCTGAATTACACTTACAACATACCATGATCTCTCCATGAACCACACCTTTTTCTTCATGCTTACAAATGTGGCAGTGTTATCCCATTATAAAATGAGATAATCCTGTGGGCTCTGAGCTTGCAGAACTTCTATGTCCATCTTCTGGTTTGGTGCCACTGTGTGTATCTCAGTGGACCTCTGTGTGAGCAGTATTCCAGGCACAGCTGGCTGAAACACTGCTGTATAATCTGTTTTGGAAGGAAAACTCGGTTTTCAGCTAAACATTTTTTTATTTCTTTCATGGATTGTCTGCTTTCCATGGTAAATTCCAGCTTCTGGCTGAAAACCCAAAGCATTTTCAATAAAATGTCATGTGTGTTTCTGTGAGATGGTGCATGGTATGGAAAGGTAGGGGAACATTTTCTGACAAGTACTGCTGATAAAAACTCATATTAATGTTGATTCTTTTTCATGCAGCAAGTTGTTAGTGGAGCCACTGGAAATTACAGACAGATGGAAGATACAGGTTGTTGCATGAAGCTTGTTCAGCATGCTGAACAACACCACAAATATGTTTTTATATGCACTGTTCTTTGAAGTGTGATGGATGTAGCATGTGTGAGTTGCTGTCTCATTTTTCTATTGAATTATAAAAAAAACAACCCATAGATCTAGCTGGGTGGTAGCTCATTCCCAGTAGCTTCTGACAGTAGTTACATTTCATTTAAAACATACGCTCACTTTTCCTGCATTCCCCAATGTAAACACATAAGAGATACTGGAATTTACTGAAGAAAAAAAACTCTGCAATCCTGTACTGCAGAGGGTGGCACAAGAGGGCCAGAGAAAACACATCTGTGGGTGAAAGGCTCACACTGCTTTCACAGCCAAAAGGCTATCAGTTTTGCTTCTGCTGCCCACGGAAGCACTGATCTCAGCATCTGCTTGCTTTGGAGGGGATGGGGCTGTGGCCAGCCCTTGTATATGACTTGAAGGGAAACACAGGGGATACAGCTTTCCCCTGCTTACATAAATAAGGGGGTGGCACAGTTTGCCTGGTGCTGCCTTGCTGCTCTCCGTTGGTAGCCCATTATCCAGCACCAGCCTTAGCTGTGCCTCTACCTTCAGGCTGTGGCACTTGGGCGTACTTTTAGTCTTCAAGGATACACTTGCTGATTTCCTGGCTAAAATATACATATGACTGCCAATACCTGAACATTTTCAGCTTCTTCTGTTACCAGAGCAAATGAAAGGTTTTGTTTATATTTTTTAATTGTTATTTTGAGTTCTGTGTCTTTGGGTTAATTTGTTCTGGCTTCAGCTTGAAAGAATGGCATACTCAAAAAGCACTAGAGGCTTAAAGAGTAGAGCAATTACTGCATCCACATTCTTGGAAATGGCTGATAACAGAGCAGATCATTCCTCAGCTCAGCAGCAGGCCTGAGTATGCTGTGAGAGCATACAGCATGAAAATGACTCTGGGCCAATGTGGCGTCCTCAGTGCTTGTACACTGACATCAAAGCCTAGGAACTCAAGGCCTCCCTTGAATGAGATCAGCTACATTTAAGGAGATTCTGGTAATCAGTCTAAAAAAAGCACATTAGACATGTACAAGGAAGCAGAGCACACAATTCCTTTGTTATCTCTGGCATCAGTGATGTATATAGATGGTGTATAGAGAAGAGGTGCATTTTCCCAGGGTGTCGGTCAGAGAAGAGCCCTGCAGGGTTTTTCAGATGTCCATCAATGCAATTAGCACATTTCAGGGAAAAGTACACTCCACTGACATATTTTAAAGGAAAGCATCTTATGAGATTGTTAAATGCTGAATTAGGTCCTTACAAAGTTTGTCAAACAGATGTTTTGTTGTTTTGTGATACTGGCATGTTCACTCATCTAGAAATACTCCTTACCATCCTCTTTGCTCCCTAAATGTTTGTGGATTATCATCACCCTATTCATCTATCTGTAAAAACAAAAACAAAAACAAACAAACAAAAAAAACTCAAGTCAACTTTTCCCACAAACAATAGATACCACTTTTTTTCTGGACATTTCTGACTGCAGTGTGTTGAGCTCCTTCATTTTCAAAGTCCTTCACATCAATATCCTGTCACCACTAGCCTAGTACTTTTAAAACTTAGCAAATCTATTTTATTTTCCAGTGCTAGAGGGTTATCTGGTTACATCTGCATTTAATTTCTCAATAATAGAACCTTTGATACTACTGTTTCTAATTGAGTGCCATACTGAGTAGTTTTATGACAAAAGTTCATTAACTGTTATTGGTGCATCAAAAACCCTCTATATGTTTCTTAAAGGTCTTGCAGCTCAGGCAAACTGGATTCAGTCCCATCTCTGTCCCACACTGCCTTCATGACTGTGGATAAGCTGCTCTTCTCAATGTCTAGACTAAGTCAGCTGTCTCACAGGTGGGATAACTCTCCCAGTGCTACTTTTTCCCATACGTACAAAGGAATACTAATGTTTCCAAGTTTCCACACAGCAGTTATTTGGAGTCAATCCTAATTTCTGACAACAGGTATTAGCAGTGTATAGCTCAATGATGCTCTAATCCTGGCTGACATCTCTTTGTAATGATAGCAAGTGTTTCTCCAAATAAACATCAACAGCAAAAAGCAAAAATACTGTAAGTGCAGTCTCTAAAGCTCATTACAACTTAGAGACAAAAGATCCTGTAACATCTCTGCTAGAAAATGTTGTTCAGGTTATTCTTCATTTAAATTGGTCAAGTTCTTGAAGTTTGAATGGACTTTGCTTTTTTTAAGTGTGGGGTGAGGAAAAGGAAGGGGGCAGAAAAATAATGACAATACAATAGAGTCATTACAAAAAGTATGGGACACACATTTGGGAGGAATAAAGATTTAGAAATAGGAAGGAGGAAAGGTCGATTGAAAAGAAACAGGAAATATTTGTAACAATTTCACAAAGCATTAGAATGATAGTTTTTTGAGTGATGAAATCCACTGTTTTAGTGCTAAATTTATGATGTTCACCTGCTATGACATATGGCAAGTACTGTCATGGTATTGTGGCTAGCAGCAGCATAAATCTCCATATATATATAAGCTTATGTTCCTCCTTTCTTATTCCCTTGCAATTCTGGGGGCATTCCCATATTGAAGTTTCAGATAAGCCCACATGAGTACTTGCTTTATAAAGAATACTAGATTTAGACTAAGTAGAGGAAATCTCATTCCTGCTGAATGGGGCGATTACCAAAACAACAGATGTGAGTAACATTGGTGCATCTTTCAACAGCAGCTCTTTGGCACAAATACACATTTGTTTGAAGAATACCAAATGTCCATTTGTAAGAGGACTAAAAACATCTCAACTGTGTTTTACTCTTTCCTAGCTGCTGATCTGAAAATTTGCACCTCCAAGGGAATGCCTCTTTAACCAGGCTCTTTATTTTTGGAAATTATCACTGTTGTCACTAAATCATTTTATAATCCTATTCCTGCTGCAACAGTTGTTCATTAACAGTTTTTTCTTGTTCTTTTTTTTTTCTTCCCTTCCCTTCCCTTCCCTTCCCTTCCCTTCCCTTCCCTTCCCTTCCCATCAAG
>CM021733.1:20226483-20417089 GCA_011075105.1 Heteronetta atricapilla
TCCTTTCCTTTCCTTTCCTTTCCTTTCCTTTCCTTTCCTTTCCTTTCCTTTCCTTTCCTTTCCTTTCCTTTCCTTTCCTTTCCTTTCCTTTCCTTTCCTTTCCTTGTGAGATATAACTTAGTGCTCTTTCTCATCTGAATTTCAGGCTATGGGTTTATGCATTAGAAAAGTCTTCTGAAATCTTCAGCATTTTGACAATGAGAATCTAGGAAAAGGCGTGCAAATATCTCCCCTCATGTAGCCAGTCACTTATTCTTAGAGCACAAAGATAAGCCCCTTCTGCTTTCACACAAAGTGAGAGACAGAATGAGGAGAACAAGATTTCCCCTTTTTCAGATATAATTTGCTTAACTGATAGCTACCAGTCCTGACACAAAGTTCAGAAACTGAAAAATCAGTTACTTCTTTTGTAATTCTTTTCAGAAAAGGCATTAGTTTGACCTTAGGAAGACCTTTTGGCCTTCCAAGGAAGAGAAAGTTCTGGAGGAAAAAACAACCACGTGGAGAAAAACAGCTGACTGTAGCGCACACAAAATACAAAAGGAAAAGGCTGGGAGGGAGTACAAGATCAGAATAGCGAAGCAGAAGAGGAACATGGAGAATAATGTCCATAACAGTGCCCAGTGGCCCCAGGACCAGCAAGGAGCTGGTGGCTGCCTGGGAGCACTTTGGGGACACAGAGGGGCGAGAGGAGATGCCACCAGCACAGGGCCTCCCCCCACCCCACCAAGCCCAATTCTTCCTCCTGGCTGTCCAGTTCAACTGGCGCAGAAGGAAGCTGGTGAAGAAGCTCTGATGACTACCAGAATTTTATTCTGAAAGTTTAGATATCTCTTTCATTTGTCTGGTCATCAAAGGTGGTACCCCAAATGGGACTAGGAAAGAACCTTACAAATAGCTTAAGTATTAGTGACAAAGTGGCTTATAATGTCCTCAATAAAATAGTGAGAGACTTTCACTATGAGAACTACAAACCAACCAACAAACAAACAAAAGTCAGAGAAAAAAAAGCTGTTTTCCATATTTTGCTCGGAGGCAACAGACATTTATCATACCTTTTTTGGCACAACTAACTCTTGGCCCAGTGCAAAGCAAAACTTTCCATGGAGAGTAAATGGTGCTGCTGACCCAGACACAGAGGTGTGGGAATATAGGGACTAATCCAAGCTGTCTCCAGCAAGGATGCTTTACTGAGGAGGCAGCTGCTGCTTTGTAATGTCTTTGTGGCATTTTTTATTATTATTAGTTTTGTACAGAAGGGTTTTCCTCCATGCCTGGGCCTCTAAAGCGCAGCCACCATGTGATTAATAAATAACAACACTGATTATTCTTGAAAGCACAACCACAGACTGGCTGGATAGCCTCTGCAAGCTCTCTGAGCCATGAAAGGCCAGAGGATAATGTTGGCTGAATCAAAAGACTCTTGAGGGATTTACAGAGTGGATTGAACTTGAAAAGGGAATCCTCTTTTATGTCAATTCTTAGGAAAAAAAAAATGCTAGGCACTATTCCATGTTGGACAAGATCTTTGAAACTGAAAGCAGAACAAAATTCCCTCAAGGTACTCCAGAAGAGACCCATACACCTAACAGAAGAAGAGAAAGAAGCCCCAAATGTTTATCTACGCACAGGATGGAACCTAACCTGAGCTAAACAGAGAATATTCTGTTACTGTCTGCATTCATTTTACTACTCTACTTACCATCGAAGTATCTGCATGGCTTTCAACAGCACATGCATAATGTTTTCTACTCAAATCTTCTCTTCAAGTGTTTTCTAAAGTAATGCTGCTTTGGCACAGTTTTAGTCTGGGAACTGTAAGGAGGAGGCAAGGAAAAGTACTTCTTTCTTTTATACAGGCTTCTCTATGTTTGTTTCAGAGGGAAAAAAAGGGCAAAGACTCAGATTTTGTATCTAAAATAAAGCATACACACAAATAAATTTTATCTGGAGAGTACAGTAAAAAACAGAAAAAGAAATAATTGACAATGTCCTATATGTTTAGGAGTGTAGATACCTGATGCCTATATATATATCAGCATCAGTAAGAAGATTGTGGTTTTGGATGTCATAGAACTCTGACACAACAGAAAAACACCTAAGGCCAAAAAAGTGAAATGAGCTACTAAGTCTGAATTACTTAAACTTTTCAAGAGTACATGTTAAAAGTAATTTTCAGTCTTAAGCCCACCATATTCTCTTTTGCTTATAAGTTTGGACAAAATTTGAAAATTCTTCTTCATAATTGGCCATGGATTTTAAGGACTGTTTCTAGGAAAGTCATGCTCAAATATGTGATTTCTAATTGCTTCTGATTTTTGTTTTGCCTGTGTTTGTGTTCCATGCCGGTTTGGCAACCTTGAGTCAAGTTTTCATAATCTCAGCCCAAGAAGATCTGCATTCTTTCAAGTCACTGAAATCCAATGATAGAAAGCTTTGTCAATGCTGAAATAGCTGTTTTACCTGCCTACCAATTGTTACTTGAGCCCCAGTGTCAGGGACTATTGGGACTAAGCTCAAGAATCAAGTACGTAACCCAATTTTGATAAATTATTTGACATTCTAGTTCTTATATGACATTTTTTCTTTCTGTTTTTTGTCTTTATCTGTGCTTTACATACCTGCATGTACATGCTGTTAGAGGAATAAGCATCTTACTTTTGCAAGCAGTAAAAATAAAATATACAGGATTTACAGCTGAAATGCCCTTGTAACTTCAACTATAAGAACAAGCTAACGGAGACATCAGGGACTCTCATGAAATTAAGATCACATCTATGTTCAAGTAAGTATCTTCCAGGTTCAGGGCGCAAGTGACTTTCCAATTGCACGAGGAAGGTTTGTGGTGGATCTGGGACCTTCTAACATGCAGTTGTGTTTTTTTCCCACACTGGTATCCTGCCCCCCTACAAAGGCTGTTAGTTTATGTTAAATATTTATGCTGTAGCATCATTCACGTAGGATGTAACTCTGATACCTACTATGCAAGCAGTCCTTGAAAAAATCTATATCCTGTACAATATTAAATGTCTGTATTTTGTTTGGTTCAGGTTCTCACACAAGTGTGAAAAGGAATTTGAAGCTATAAATCACTGTCAGTCAGTTTTTACCTTAAGTGCTAACCACATCCCTGAATCAACAATATGTTTTCCTTCCTTTCCACAGATGAATTGACCCTGTGGGTTTGCCATGCGTTATTACACCTCGAAATTCCAGCAGTGTTCACCAATTGCATCACCAAACACTATTCATTGCTGAGCTGAGGAACGTCTTCTCAGATGATTTGCAGTCACACAGCTGAGAGTTTTTACTCTCCTAGCAGAGCCTGCTTTCAAACAGAAAACCCAAGCCCTGTTAATATAATCCTAATAGTTGAGGTAAAATATTAAAACACTTTCTAATTACTTCCTTCCCATTTCCTATGGCTCTTATTTTAATAACATGATTTTTTATTATTATTGCTTGGTTTCAGACTCATTTATTTTCTCTAATAGGTCTACTCCATTTCCATGAACTTTGAGCATGAGGGACCTGCATATTCAGCTGTTGACTTGAGATGATATGAAAATGCAGTGATCGCGAAAAGCTTGGAAATGTCACTTATTTGTGCAGTCTTGCCACATGGGTTCCCAGGGTGGTCTGTTCTCCCTTACAGAGCAATTAGCCTCCAAATAATTTTAAATTACAGTTCAAAGCACTGCAGTGAGTTAGTGCTTTGAGGGAAGAGTGTGAAACACTGACTCAGCTGATAGTTTCATGCAACATATCTCTCGGAAGCATTCCAGATTAGTACTGGCTCTTTGCAAGGCAGGCTCCTCAAAGTAAACACATTTTAGAAGGACGAGTTAAAAAAGACAATGACAAGGCATAGAGGAACAAGATTATCTCAGGGAAATGACCTTCCAATGGAAGAATGCTGGTTTGTAAGAAATGAGTGTCTCAGAAGGAATCTTCTTCCTAAACAGAGCAGGAACATACACCAGAGACTTTAACTGAAGACAAACAGATAGGCAAACAGCAGCTGTCCACCCACTAATGGAGGTGAATCGGTTGTTTTCTTCCTCAGAACTCCTCTGTGTGGTTAATACGAAAGATAAACTCATTTCATCACTGACTTATGCACTTCTTTTGCAGTTGATTGGATAAACTCCACCTTCTGCTGGTGTAATTCTGTCTCATCTCACTGATTTCAGCAGAGTTGAGGACCTGAGCTTTGAAAACTGGAGTTTATTTTGTATTATTACTCTGCTTGATTTCATTATTTCACTCTCTCATTGAAATGTTAAGGCTACATGAGTAATTTTGGAGCTCCTTACAAGAAAATATTTTACATTTCCAACTATTCAGTGACTCCCTTTCCTCACATGCATCTCTTTTGTTAGGCCACTTGGTAGTTCCTCTCTCTCAAATGAACTCTATAACCCTACCTCTTCCTTGCCTTCTGAGCTGCTCTCAGCATTCCCCTGCGTCCTTGACAATAGGATTTTCCTACAGTACAGTCACAGGCACTTGCTACAGCCTCTTGTAAGTGGGAACACAGAAAACACATTTTCTGCCTTTTTGCCCTCTTATCCTTTAGCTACTACAAACTGGCATTTTGTTTGCATTTTTCACCTTTCTATTTTCTTGTCATCTTCTTTTTAACAAGCTGTGCAGCTGGCTTCAGGTTTTTTTTTTTTTTTTTTTTTTTTTTTTTTAACTCCCAGGTCTTTTTCCAGAGAACAGTGCTGGATGGCTATTTAATTCAGCACATACAATACTTATTGCATCATTTTGTTGATTGCAGACAAATTATTTGAGGTGTGCTAATATTGAACTACATTTACCACCTGCAGGCTCAGATCATCTCAAATGATCCAAAGACAAATTCAATTGCACTGTTACTTGTATTCTGCTCTACTTCTAGTGCTAGTATTATATTCCACTCCAAATATTTATTTTCAGGAGATCTCTGCCAGATTATTTGTACTTGTTAGTTCTCTTAACATTTCTTAATTTCCAGCAACTTTTGACCACAGGGAGAAACTGAAGTCCTCTGTGCATTAGTTCCAAAGGCTATGCAACCATCACAAGGTGAAAATATGAATATGGTTCTTATTTTCATATTTCACAAATTCACCTCTGAAAAAATAAAAATTGAGAAGGTAAAATTTTCAAAAGGGCTTAAATCCAGATAAGGTGAGTGAGAGCAACTGTGAAGAACTGCTGAGAGCATGAGGTTTAGTGGTTTGAATGGGAATCCGCTTTGTCATTGTTAGGACTAAATGATACTGGAAGTGTTGGTATGTAAAGACCATTGGTGTATACTTCTAATGTGCAAATGTATTTTGGAATAGTATCAGTCCCTTTAAATACTTTGAAAACTGTAACATCACTTAAAAGTTTTTGCATGCCAGTGGAATGCATTTGAGAGTGCCTACCACTTCTTGTAACATTTTGCAGTGAAATCAGATCTTATCTGACTGCCTCTGTAATGAGAATGACCATGGGTCAAAAGAACAGTCCTTTCAGGTAAAAGAGTAGTAATTCCTCATCCCTTGGGTAACTTGAAGAGAGGCAGATGATTTAAGGACCACATTTACACTTGTTTTGAGTAGGATTTGGACCCTGTTCAAAAGATAAAAGCCCTTTTTTGTTTTTGCTTCAAAACAAAAATAGAAATAAATAAAAATAAATTAAAAAAAAAAACAGGTTATAGCATAAAACTACTGAAATGTCCAAAGCATCAGGGAAGAAACATGAAGATATGAAGCATTCAGTTAGAAGACAAGGTGTCTTTTTTTTTTTTTTTTCCTTAGAATTTTCTGACTATCTAAAAATAAGCCACCATTTCAATAATGTGACTGTGTTTTAAAGGGTTATGAAGAAATAGCAATCTGTAACTTTAATATCCCAGTGCATGTTAGACCTTTTCTGGCAGTACTGTGAAAACATTTCCTACATACTTTCAGCCTTATCATGGAAAGTCAGACAGAACTGGATCACATGGTTTGATAAGTTTTCAACCAAATAAGAGTCAGAAATGTAAAAGAAAAATACCCTGGGAAAGTTTCCTTCAGCTCATAAGTATGAGAGAATATGCTACATTCCCCTGTCCAGCCCATAATTAAGATGAAAGGCATATTTCCATATAATTTGCCATTCAGTGGCATGGTTTGCATTCCATGTGGACTGCATCATCTTGATTCTTCTAATGCAATGAAACAAAACAAAACAAAACAAAAAAATGAAATCAGTCTTAGTAGTTTAATAGGATGCATTATTTCAGTTCAGAATATTTTTAACTCCCAAGAAACAAAACTACTTTTAACTCCCAGGTTTTCATAGGAATTAAAAATGCTCTGCAAAGTCTGATTCCTGTATATAAAACCAATAAGGTACCCTGATTTGAAAAAAATTACACACAGAAACTCACACAGAGTCAGCCTTTAACACTGACTTCCAAAGCCCAGTCTCATCAAAGTGTATTAGGAGCTTTCTTTGGAGGCCAGAAATATATTTGTGATAAACATGTGGTAGCCCTGACCAACTAAGAAAGGCTTACAGATTTATTCAGCCTCTGCTGTAGTTCCACCAAGTTCAGTGAACCTGAACACTTAAGTAAATGGTAAGAAACTTAGAAGTAACTAAGAAGTAACTTAGCTCTTGAGAAGTTCTTCCCTTGTGAGTGCTCTCTAGTGCTTCCTAATTCCATCTGTGCTAGAAATGGCATAAGCACAGTCTTTCTCATGGTAAATCAGTATATCCTTATTTTGTCTAGGCTGGGATGAAGAACAGCAGAGGATACACACATGTAAACAACTTAAAAGAGAAAATAAGTTGAAAACTTTTTTTAACCCCAAACACAATTCAGTTCAAGTCTTATGCTAGGGCCTGCACTTATTCTTCTTTTATATAAACCTGCTTGTCCATCACTATTAGAGTCTGAATCCCAAGGAGATATATGCTTAAAGTCAGATGTCTGGCCGTAGATCTATGGGAAATACAAATGTCAAGACACATCTGGAGAAAGCACAGAGTCCTTCAAACAAGGATACTTCTGTGCTGATACACCGTTTTGTACTGGGGGCCCAGTAAAGCCACTGGAAAATTGCCAGTGTGCTGAGCACCCAGCCCATGACGATGAAGCTCTGTCCTATCATCCTGAGCTGGGATTAAAACAGGGCTGATAGACAAAAGAGAGGAGAGGACCTCTCTCCAGGCTCCCCCTTGCACAGAAAGAGAGCATGC
Source organism: Heteronetta atricapilla (assembly GCA_011075105.1). Lineage (NCBI taxonomy): Eukaryota > Metazoa > Chordata > Aves > Anseriformes > Anatidae > Heteronetta > Heteronetta atricapilla. Next base: position 20,233,714 of record CM021733.1, read on the forward strand.
ACTCCATGTGTGTTTCCTTGGCCATACAGCAGCTGTTCTGGAGTTTTAACACTCCATTTTATCTTGGCAATGTCCCCAGCTGAAAAGGTTCTCATAGTTTAGTTCTTTACTTGAAAGTTATGCATAAGTTCCAAAATTTCCTTATACACTCCTACATTATTCCTTCTCTTGCAGCTTCATTGTCAGAGGTGAGCTTTCACCACCAGGAGAAAAAGTCCATTCAGTATTAAAAAAAAAAAAAAAAAAAAAAAAAAAAAAAAAAAAGTTTATTAACAGCTAATGCATCATTTTCTGTTGTGTGTGTACTGTGTAGAAATTTTCTCCTTGTGGCGATAGCCTACCGTTAACACCAAAACACTAGGAAAAGGAGTAATGGGGGTGTATATCGCCCTCTCAAAAGTATGTATAACTAACACATCACTGCCTGTTGGGTCCCAGATAAAGGACAATGTATCTTAAGCAGTGCTGCATGATGAGACTGGAAAATGAACTTTCTCAGCAACCTCCATTCCTGTGTCTTTCTGTTGAGAAAGACCAAGTTACTGCATTTCTTCCTTCTTGGTGGCTGCTGTGGCCTGCAAGGGTACTCACATTCCTTGCTTCTTTCCTCTCCCTCCCTTCCCACATTTGTCAGGACCAATGGGATTCAGGCAAATGATTCCTGTATGCTCCCCTTGGGACAATTTGATGGGCTTAGGAAGGAGAATGCAGAAGCGGATATGAAAACTGAGCTTCTGATGGAACTTTGGTTTCCCACATGAGACCACTCTGGGCACTTACAAGTGCAAGCCTGAGAAGCTGAATCTAGCCAGTCACCCTGTACATATCATAACAACATCTGTGGTGTTTTGAACATACTTCTGATGAACAATGATGTAAAGGAAGAATAAATCCAGGAGTAGAGGGAAGAAGGATCAAAGCGTCCATGTCAATTGGCACGGTAGCTGGTTTTCTTTAGATATTATATAGTATCAGTATTTGTGGCAGATAAGCCTGAGAAGATTCAGTGTTCAGATTGAGCTTGTGTAAGTATCCCAAGGTTTACATGTGTATCTGAACTGCATCTGCATTTTGCAGAGTAACTTCTTGAGTCTGCTCCGTGTGGCTGGATATCATGTAAGAGCAGGCTTTCTTGTGACATTTCCAACACTCCTGCTTCCTGTCATGGCAGTGAAAAGAGCCGTTGTTGTGGTATTTCAACAATTCTTCTAAATGGAAACCAGAAGTAGAAGGGGGGTGGGAGGGGTGGAAATACATGAGACATCTCAGAACTTTGGAAATCTATTGCTGGAGTTTTGTTCTAGAAAAATTTAGGAGTCAGATTTTTTTCCAAAACCAGTTCTAAAGAAGAGAGAACACCAAAGAGGAACGACAAGTGCTACTGGCATAAAGGGGTAATTCAAGTTGTATCCCTTTTTGTATTGATGAACATTTGATGGAGTTGAAAGAAAGTATAATTAAAATGAATAAAAGTAAACATTTTTTTCACATGGCTTATGCTTAGCTTCTGTAGCTCATGGCCACAGGATATCACTGAGGCCAAAAGCTTAATAGGATTTAAGAAATGATGGGTCATTTATATGGATAATAAAAATATTCACTGTCACTTTGGATACAGTTATATTAAAATATTTGCAAGGGATATAAACTCATCTGCTTCATGGTATAAGCCATATCCTAAGTGAATGTCATTAATGAGAAATGTGTTAATACATCTTTTAATAATTGTTCTTTCATTGCATATTAATGTGACATGTCTGGTGTTACAGAATAGAGGTATTGAACTAAAAGAAACAATTTTATGATTTTGTATCGCTCTCCATAGCCTTCTTCTAAATGCATTGCATTAGAGGACCAGAGTACGGAAATTGGATGTATGGGTACATGGGTCATTCCTCTAGCATGCATGAAGACCAAAGCACTTTTTTTACAATCACTATACTACTTAATTACAATAACTTAGTAAGAACTGTGAATCCTTATGTCCTTAACACAGATTTTCCGAAACTATGTGTTTTAGTTCAACATAACTCTGTGTTTTCTGGATCAGATTTAATTACCATTACTGCCAGAAGGTAATATCTCACTCCTTCTAATGACACTGTGAAAAGGTTAGCTATTTAACCTTTATTATAACCAGTAAGTATAAATATGATATATTCTCCCAACAGTATTTGGGGGAAATGAAACAGAACAATTAATACATTTATAGAAAACTGTATGGCAAATCAATAAGAAAACATAATTACAACTACAGTGTTCAGGATTTCTCTACCTATTAGTAATACACTGAATTATGATATATCTTTTCTAAATCCATAGATGCATATAGGTGTGAATATCTGTAACAATGATACTCAAAGGGCTAATCTATTTGACAGCAAAAACTGGTCAGAAAAAAAATAAATTTCTATCCCCATGGGAAATTTCAACATTTCAAAGCTGGTTTTCATTTGATTCTTAAATAAAAAGTGAAATATATGTGTTTCCCTGGGAACAAAAGTTTGCTTCAAAATCACTGAAGTGTTTCATTTTGATAGTATCAACTTCATGTGACATTAATTCCCTTGTTAATACATTTTAAATTGACCATGTTGAAGCACTGTAGTATATTACATTTTAATAACTCGGTGATTATTTTTAATGTACATAATACACTGAACACAATATATAGCTTTAATATTAAAAATAAAATACAGATACAGAATTTAAAGGTCAGAACAAAATTAAAGCTTTGTTGCTTCTCTGAATGAAATATTTTAATAAGATGTTCCAGGTGACACATACTCAAAGTTCTTTTCAACAAACATTGGCTAATATTGCATGTTTCCTTAAAACAAACAACAACAAAAAGCAAGCATGTTTTTCATCAGAAATAATTTCTGCTGAAAATTTTTCATCTGGTTTTCTGAAATTTCTGAGCTGTGTCCCTTATGCCGTCAGAACTGATATAATTCAGTTCTGAGGAAAGCTAGTTCTCTTGTTGTAGTAGAAGCAGTAATGGAGACACATTAATTAAAGTAAGAGAAAAATGAAAATTATGATTACAGATAGCCTCAGGTTACTGTCTGGTACAATAACAAGGTTCCTCCCTGCACAGTAATGAGTAAACCAGATGTATCCTGCAGTGAGTAGAACAGGAACACAGTTAGCTTGGAAATATATAAAGCTATGTTTTAGTTATCTAGAAAGATTCAGAACTAAAATGTATTTTCTCTAGATCTAGCTGATTGAATAAATGTCTTTAGATTACATATTAACGCTTGCAGCAATTACAATACTATATTAATAATTTGGGGTTGACTCTCATCCCTCTTGAGCACTAATTCATAACTAGTACTATTTCATGGCTGAAAAAGCTGTAACTGAACTAATCCTTGCCTTAACTTTCCTCTCTTTCTCTCTGTCTCTGTCTCTCTCACTGGGGAGGGGACATTGCACTCTAAGTTGTGGAGGAGGTGTTGCCTTCTGTGTTAAAGAAGGAATCAATTGTGAAGAATTGCCTCTAAGAAACAGTCATAGACAGGCTGAGAGCTTGTGGGTGAAACTTAAGGACCAGATCAATTAAGGACACCTTGTGTCCTGGGCCTAATACAGGCTGCCTGATCAAGGGGAGCCTGTTGATGAGGCCTCCTTGCTTCAGCTATAAGAAGCACCACACTCACATGTTCTCATCCTGATGGGGGTATTCAACCACCCTGATGTCTGCTGGAAAAGCCACCCAGAAGGCTGTGAGCAATCCAGGAGTGTCCTGGAGTGCATCAAGGATAACTTCCTGCTCCAGGTATCAGACAAACCAACCAGAGGAGAGGTGTTACTGGACATGGTGTTCACCAATGCAGATGAACTCATTAAAGAGTTGAAGACTGGAGGAAGCCTGGGCTGTAGTGACCACACCCTGGTTGAGTTTGTGATCTCAAGGGATATGGCAAAGGAATATTGACAAAGAGCAAAGTCAGGATCCTGAAATTCTGAAAAGAGAACTTCAAGCTATTTAAAGACCTAATAGATGAGATCACTGGGAACACCATCCTTAGGGACAAAGGAGCTGAACAGAGATGGCAACTTTAAGGTTATTTTCCTTTGAGCACAATAACTCTCCATTCCCTTGTGTAAGAAAGTGAGCAGGGAGGACAGAAAATCTAGATGGCTGAGCAAGGTCCTGCTGGGCAAATTGAGGCACAAGAAGGAAATGCACAGGCAGTGGAAGCAGGGACATGTGGACTGAGAAGAGCTCTGTCTCTAATCTCTATCCATATAATCTGAATTAATAATTAATAATAATAAAATCTATATCTACCACTTACCTATATCACCTATCTATGTCATCTCTCTATATCTATCTGTATCCATATAGCCTACACATCTCCTCAGTTCCATGGGTAAGATGGGTGGTCTGAACAGACCAAATCTGGTTTTACTTTAGGAGAGGAATGAGGTGAAGGCTATTAGTGGGGTGAGGGGTAGGGAGAAGCAAATTCCTTTTTTTTTTTTTTTTTTATCATTACAGGCCAGAGTTATGTTTCATTGTGTTGACTGACCATTCCTCATTTTTAAACCAAGAAGTGGGATATGGAATTTCATAAACTGACAAATAGCAATATTATAGACTATATTTTGTGTAGTACTGCACTGCATCTGTAACTATTTGTACCACAGCAGTCCAGTGCCTACCTTTATTTAGAAGTTCCTCATGACTCTAAATCTTTTAATATTTTATACTACTTCTGTCATAAACTCCTGCCATCTATCAACCCCTTCTGTCCTTCACATTCATTTTTTCCATTTGATTTTCATTGGTGGCTCATCTTAAAAGAGTTATAAACTCTCTGGCATCTAATTTTAAACCTTTTACCTTCCATTAAAACACTGTGTTCTCATGATAACATTTAAATAGATAGAATATGAGTAAAAGTCAATGCCACTGTATGTTTCTGAATTTTGTGTTACACAATATGAGTATTGTGCATCTGAAAACAGTGAAATCCAAATTGCATGGGGGAAGTGATATATAAACTTCTGCACTTAAAGATGTGTTGTTTTGTTGGTTTTTTTGTTTGTTTGTTTGTTTTTTGAGCTAAAATGAGTTTTGAAGGTAGTTTGATGGAATTAAGTGGGATAATGTCAATATGCACAGGGAAAAAAACTATACTCTCTAAATCTTCTGTTGTTTAGCAATACTAAGGAGAAAAGAATCTACAGAAATCAACATAGTTACATCAGAAATGACCTTTTCTTTTGTGTTAGTGATATTACTTGTTTAAACATTTCAGTGTGATCACTCCATAAATTAGAAGACAGTGTTATTACATCAGTTCTCAAGTCTTCAAGGAGTAAGAGCAATTCAAGGCTGATATTCATTATGGCAGTGAAATGAGGGTTCACAGCTAAGGCTGAACTGAGATTTGTGGTCATAGCAAAAACTAAATCTTCTCAAGGAGCATAAAAGTGCAGTATATGTCCCCAAAATTACAGCTCTTGCTCTGAGTTATGAATGTGTTCTCTGAGAATTTTCTGGCATATCTACTTTTTCATCATGAGTTATAAATACTTTTAAGATTTTCCATGAAAAGTATGCTAGCCTTTCTAATAACCTCTCAAAAAACCTCCCCAGTCATAGATCTTTAAAAACATAACAGTTCCTAAAATGGAACAAAATCTAGAGTATGGGTTATCTTTTCATTTACTCCAATAGTCAAGAACATTGATCTCCAAGTTCTCCATAAGAACTTTTAATCTTGGTTCATTGGAGACCATCATCTCATTCTGTAAAGTGGAGGGAATGACCCATTCTTTCTCTCTCAAACTACTAAGGATACATGCAGTTCTCAAATGCAGCTGGTTTTTTCAAATGCAGAATGGGGTTTTCCTACTCATCCCACCTACCTTCCCCCAGACTGTTAATATTCTGCTTGTCTAGATCTGTAGCCATCTCTAATGAGAAATGTAAAGCACCAGCAGCATCTCTTACCTGTCTGTATTGTCTTTCCAGCTTAGCTCATCCAGTCACTCTTTTAAAGTACCTCTTTTTGCTGTGCATCTGCATCTGCTGAACCAATCTGGAAACCTTAATTGCAAGAGAGCCCATTCTCTCTGGCACATGCAGACACATCCCAACCAGGAGAACAGACCCAACACTGAGACTTCCCCACAACTCTAAAACCAAAGTCAACACTACAGTTTGGTACTTGGTGTAGTTTTCTTTTTGGTGGTACATAGTAAATGGCTTCTGTTTTCTGAAGCCAAATCAGGACTAGCAGGACATGACATGTTATTCCAGAAATTTTATTAATAATAATAATAATAAAAATAGATTTTTTTAAAAAATGTTGTCATCCAAAGTAATGAGCCCTCTCTGTTTTTGTCCCTGTGATGGGGTGAACATCTGTACATTGAAAATTTTTTTGGAAATGTAAATTGGAATGTGGAACTTTCAGGTGAAGTTGTGAAACAGGAGAAAAATGGCAATCATGGTGGTAGAGGAAAATCTTGAAGGGGTGAACATACCAAGTTTCTTTACCAAGTTAACAGGATGATGTTACTAGGTCTAACTATGGTTCAGCCCACTCTGGTGGAATTGGCGGTCCCAATTACTATTTTTTGTAGTAATCTCATGAAAGTATACAGATATCTTAAAGGTGACCTACTGAATACTGAAATCAGTGAGAATTTTTCCATTAGTATCAACAGACATTTATTTTGATATGTTTTTCCTACATATAAAACCAGGAATAAGAACCCTCCATGTTTAAAAATAAATAAATAAAATAAAATAAAATAAAATAAAATAAAATAAAATAAAATAAAATAAAATGGTGCAGTGATCCTTTTCTACACTTGAAAACTCAGAGAGGGATTATATCCCACAGAAACACTATTCATTATCCTTAGGTTTCTGGAGAGCTGGGCTACTCCACTGTCTACTCATAGACATGGTAATAAGAAACAGCTAAGAAATCTAAACCCTGAACCCAGTATATATTGACAGATTCTAATGAAATCAGGCCTAATTTGTTGTCTGTGCTTTGTTTGTTTGTTTGTTTGTTTTATGCAGACTTCAAAATTAAGCAGGACATTTGAAATTGAATGGTAAGTTTCAGGGGCACCTACCCATGTAAAAATATTCATGTGAATTAGAAATAATTATTCAAAGCTGCATATGTTCTCATGTTCTCTCCCTTCCAACTGTACATTTTCAGATAAACTCTTTGATATTTGAGGATTCATTACCAGCTGAGAAAACTGACACTCTGAAGATGAATCTATTTAATCCAAAATCCATTATTCTAAGGACTTTTTCTTTGCTTGTGTCTCTCTGCTAATAGCTGAGTCTATGTGTCAGAATAGATGCAAAGATTTTGTTGGTGTTGTTTAGGTGGTTTCAGTTTACAGAGGATGTTTCTATGGAAATAGTGCCCTGTATGCTTGCCAGCATGCTCATTTGGCTCATCTAGGAACAATTCATTCAGTTTATATGTACAAGATTACAGCAGGGGGTAGTAGCAGAACTGAGAGAAGCACAGGCAAGGAGAAGCAAAAGCAGAAATGACTTGGTACCCTAAGCAACACAAACAACAACAAGCGATGAAGTGGAGCCAAGCAGGAATTGGATTGTCCAGGATACTCTCCTGATGCAGTGCATAGTGATCGCGAGTGCTCAGGCAGCAGAATGGTCCTCATGCGACCAGGGGAAAAGGAATAACAACCACTTCTAGAAATTGCAGGGATGTGGCGAACTCTCTTTCCCAGGGTAAGGGCTTCTGCTTACCACACCCAGCATCAAGTGATTTGAAACCAACAACAAAGCCATAAACAACAAAAGAAGAACAGTAATAACACTAGTAATGCTAAAATAAGAAGAGTTTGGCACCTTCCACTTAGAATCTATACAACATGAAGGGATACCAAGGAACCAGTCATGTTGGCAGAAATAAATGATGGCAAGAGCAGAGCAAATTGTTTCACAGCAGAATACCTTCTGCTTACATTAGTCTCTGTTTTATGCTGATGGACATCCAACAGCACATCACAGATTTCTCAGACACACTTTAATGTTTAAGTAATGAAGTACTTTTATTATTTTTTCTATATTAATCAGTTTTACTTGAAATTAAGATCTGTTGCTATTAGGCTGCTGGGAGGCATTGCATTTTTAATTATTATCCTAAGTGTGCTGCATAAATGTATCCACCTTTATTAAAATATGTAAAGTATATTTGATACAAATATTCACTTCTGTAATTTTGGAAGCCTTTTTAGGTGGCTAGAGATTCCCTTGTGTGAATGTACATTGCAAGCAAGCACACAGAGAAATGTGACTGAGGCTGAAGTGGATTAATTAAACACTTGATGTCTTGAGTACAGCAACATACATAGTTACTTAAGTTTAATCAAGTTCTAAAATTCTTTGTAGAATTCAGATGGAATTACACTTAAAGTTAAGCTGATGATTCAGTGTTTTATTGAATCAAGGCCCATTTCAGGAGCATTTGGGGGGGGGGACTTTTTGTTTTTTAGCCAACTCTACTTACTAAATTACAGTTTCTACATGGCTATATTTTTGTTTTCTTTATTTTGAGTTCATTTTACAATGACAAGCCATAAAAAATTTCATTTGTCTTTAGAAAAGTCCAAACCCAGCAGCTCTCAGGAGCTGTTGATTTATGGTGTCCTGCTTTCATGATCTTGCAATGAGCATTTGTTCTGATGATGTGATGTTTGTGATTTCATATCCTGCTGTGGAGCTTCAGTGTGAGAAGGCGTATTTTGGAACTAAGATGAACTGGAATATTGCCTCACCTCCTCATGCAATTTCAGGTCCAATGAATTGATTTAATCTCTTGTTCTTAATAAAAAACAGTTGTTATTTTTCTTACTCTCCACTGGATTCCTAGACCACATCTACAATGGTGTCAAGAAAACAAATATGAAAATTAGTGTTTAAGTGTAACTTTAAGTTCTTTGTGGCCAAACTGGCTTTCAACAGAGTTTAACCGTCAAAATATGGAATAATTTTAATATCTCATTATTTACTTTTACCCATGAAGTGCACCAAGTGTTATTTTTACTAGCAATGACCACTACAGCTATCTAGTTAGAATTTCTCTTGTTGCAGTTCGTGACCATTGACTCCCCACAAGATACTCCCCACAAGCACAAGATACTCAGTCATCCCTTCTTGAAGAGTGAATTAATGCAGTTCTCAGCCTTTCCTTACACATTATTTGCTCTGACTTTTGACCATCTTGATGGCCATGCCCTGGACTTAATTTAGAACATCCCCGTCTTTCTTGTAAGGATAGCAACAAAGAACATATTTTGCATTGTCACTGAAAAATGGAGAATATAAATGAAGTAAATTGGGCAATCTGCAACATTTCATAGATTTGATTGAAGATGAGTGGCTCTAGAAGCCTTTTGCATCAATTCATTTACTTAAAGTAATACAGTTGTAAATTATCTTTTCTACGCATCAACATTAATAATAATAATAATAAAATAAAAAGCAGGAAAGAAAGAATAAAAATCATAAATAGTAATGCTATGTGCAGACCCTCCTGAATGGGTAATTCAAGAATGATCCATTTTTAATTTCAGATGAACTCATAAACCAAGAGGTATCATTTCTACTGTCTGAATGTTCACCTGCCTTGTTCAACACATGCACATGTACTACTATAAAACTCTGCCTGATCCCTGATGCTGTCAGGTTTCATGAACATGTCACCAAAGAAATAAGGGTGCCAGAGGTACATATCAGTAAGCATGGGGTTGAGTCTGGTGACCCACCAGGGAGCAGGCAGAGATGGAAACCCCTTCATGCAGGTGAATACACCTACATCTGACATAGAGTGAACAGAGAGGGGCGAGGATGGATCATCTGACAAAGTTTAGAACAGTAGAGAGACCATCTGAGGAGCCTCAAAGGATGGGGATAAAAGTTATGGAAGCAGATTTCTGTGGTCAGTTCAGAGTTTTTATGAGTTGAGTCTCTTGCTGATCTTCTGGAGTGGACTGTAATACCATTCCTTACATTTGCAGTAGAATACAACTCACTTACTACAAACCCTCCTGCATTAAATTTTATCTTTTCTGCATCTGTCTCACCTTCTTTAGTGTATTTAGAGAAGAAATAATAGTAATTCTACAGGTTCCGAATCTTGCACCAACAAGGGATGAAGAGAACACCATCTTGCTTAGAGGCATGCTGATGGAAAAAGCTATAAAATAAGGTGCTATGCAGTGGAAACAAACAAACAAAGAAACAAACAAACAAAAAAAACTAGGAACAACAATAATATCTACTCCTTGACATATTTTGTGGCTGTTTAAACCCAAATTTATTCCAGAATAGGGGAAGGTTAACTAACCAGTAGCTGGTAGCTCTCCACCCTGCGATCTGCCAGTCCTTCGCCTCTCACTCTCTGTTTCACACCCCATGTGTTACTCTGCCTTCTCTTCACTCATGCTTCCCCTCAAAATGCACTTGGCTCCATTTGGCCATCAAAATTTTGTCTTTCATCACATACCAAATAACATTTGGAGTAGAGCAGAAAGTATCAATAGGAAATGGTAGGTGGTGGACCTGCTTGCAGCACCAGCCCTAATATGCAGACTGCAGAGGCGGCTGCCTGGCTAGTGGCTAGCCCATAGTGGCTAGTAAGTATATTTATTAGTAATTTTTACTTTTAGGCTGAATTTTTCCAGGTTGGTTGTACTTTTTTTAGTTCTCTTGGACTTCTGTTCTGGGTGTAGAAACTTCTGTCAGAAAGCAGGGTATGTCACCAGACAGCAGAGAGGAGCAGAGAGGAGTTCAACACAACACCCACCTCTTTCTTCTCTGCACTTTGCAGAATGACATTTGGCAAAGGGCAGGCACTCCTGTGGAGAAATACTTGTGTCATTTCAGCCAGCATGGAATCACAAAACAACTCCAAGGACACATATTGCCGTCATAGCTTGGTCATGACATACTTGCAAAGCACTACCTGTATTCTTAGCATTCTAGAAAAAAATACATGTATTAGTGCTGTCATTATTATTATTTTTGTAAAGGGTTGAAAATCTTGAATGAACATAGTAGGTAACCTGAGAGGTTTTTCTGTTAACAGCTCCTGTGGTTTAGTTACCTTCACTGTTTGCATGAGCTACCTGTATAGAAAGTAGCCAAGAATATCTCTTGCTTTTCAAAGATCACAGGCTTTATCTCTGATAGATTTTCTATCCGTATTCTCTACTGTTGAAGTTACTAGCTTGTGTAGGATCATCTCTGAACAGAATCTGGAGCAGAAACTGCATTTATATACCAAAGTGCCATATTGCCCCGTACAGGAACTATTGATGACTGCAAGGGAAATAAGCAGTATGAAATGTGTTTTATTATTTGCAGGATTGCAAATTCAAATTCAACTTGATGTGAGGCTTAAAAACAGCTATTAGTGTACCTTGTTAATTAAAATCTGTGCAAGCATTGCAAGCTATATACAATGATGGAGAATTTGCATCAACTGAGTTCTATGAGCAAATACAGCTTTAATCGTAAGCTATAAATATCAAACTGTTTCCATAGCATTTTACAAACTTTTTAAGAATAATCATAGAGCACAGTCTAGCAGCCTATAGGAGGGAAACTATAAACAAGAAGCTGGCATAACATTAACTCTTTTTTTTTTTTTTAGTCATTTAATGAGATTATACAAGTTATTTCTACTACCATCTCTAGAATATTAGTTATATAGTCTTTTTATGACCATTTATAAAGATGCAGGTTTAACATATATGAATATTGTGATAAATAATGATTTTTAAAATATTTACAATTTGTAAACACCTATTGATCTAAGGTACATATTTACCTCTGTCTATTGCACTTCATTGTCTCATTAAAGAGTAAAACACTATTTTAGAATCATAGAATCATAGAATATCCTGAGTTGGAAGGGACCCTTAAGGATCATCAAGTCCAACTCTTGACACCGCATAGGTCTACCCAAAAGTTCAGACCATGTGACTAAGTGCACAACCAATCTCTTCTTAAATTCAGTCAGGCTCATTTTGTTTTATTCTTATGTATAGTAAAATGAAACAAAATAATGAAAATAGGACTGTTTTATTTTCCTATTCTCTTTTTTAATTCTGTCATCATTGCTCTTTTATCCTTACACTCATCTGTCAGTTTGCAAGTCTTGTTAAGATCTCACTTGATCCAGCTCAGAACTGATAAGAAAAGTAAATGTTTGTATTGTAATTGAGTGCTGGGGAAGCAGAACTGCAGAAAGCACAAAGAAGGTACATCCTTCCTCTGAGCAAGCATATCTTTCTGTCAGGGAAGCACCTTTCACTCCAAGGGAAAAATACATTGCTGATTTATTTTATGTTAGATAGGATATTGTACTTCTAAATACAGCTTCCAATAGAGAAGATTTTAGTTATAATTTGAGTTTGTATTTTGAAACACTTCACAGTTTTTAGTTTTTCATGAAAAGCAATGATATGGCAATTAATAGTCTCTTTCTGTGAGCCACAAGGTCAGTTTGACACTGTGAATAGTTAAATCATCTTTGGCAAGAGGCTTATTCTGGCACAAATTCTATAATGAGAAATCCAGATTACTAGCATCATTTGAAATATGAGTGCCCAGCACTTAATCTAGTACCATTTGTTTTTGCACTGAATAGTAGTGTTTTTAATGTAGTCACTAGGGATGCCTAAGAGTTTAATTGGTTTGACATTAGATGTTTTCCTTTTAATTGCACCTTTTAGTGTCTGTTCTTTTCACTGAACAAGCAATTGCAAAGTCTTCTTAGCTCTGCTCCTTTAGCTCTACTGCTGCACTGGAGGGAGGGACTCAGTTCAGCTGGCTTCTCACACCAATCAGTAAAAATGCATAAAGTGTCCCTAAAGGCTCTAAACCACATTTCATTGAAGAAAACAGAAACGCAAGATCTGGCCCTCTCCCCCTTAATGGTCCTTGGATTTTCAGTGATTGCCTAATTTAAGTCTTCAACACTAAGATCATCCTGTGATACCCTGACTTAATAAAACCTTCCTCTGAGAATAGAACTAGAAGCGCCACAAGGGACAGCTTATGAAGCAGAATGCTACTGACTATGAGTAAGGGTATTAGTATCTGGTGTAGTGCTATGTGGGCCACTTTCTCATCTATTACTTGTGCTGCTTTCCTCCTGTACCTGCAGTGTTTGACTCAGTGGTAGCTGTTGCACTGCTGGGGAAAGTAAATTTCTCTGTCACTTCTGGACCATCCTTAAAGACTGAAGCATCTCAGAGTCAATTGTTGTTCACCCAGCGTGCTAGAAAAGATGTTTTCTGGGCTAGAACTATCCCTATTTCAGCCTACACTTTTCAGCCCACCATGACAGCACAACCTGGTATTCCAGCTTCCTTGTCCCCTTTGCCCAGGTGTCCCATGGAGGAGGTGATGTGGTGCTGCAGAAGCTGTGTCACCCCCTGCACTGGGGGAGATGGCACAGGGAAATGAAGGGCCAGATGTTTCCCCTCAGAACTCCACAGCTTTGTGTGGTCTGGCCGCATTGCCATATGTGCATTAAATGTTAAGAATATATGGCTGGTATACTTAAAACATTCAGTCTGAATAAAAAATAGGGTACCCCAATGTATCTGTGGCTGTATTAACCTCTTTTATATATGCTGATGTGCTTTAAAGTTTAATCAAAGAAATAAGGAAACTAGAAGGGTTTATGTCCAAAGCAACTTAGCTGTTATTCATATCATGCACAAACAATATCTTGAAATAATTTGTGCTACACAAATTCTGTATTTCAAAACAATGTTATACATATTATTTGACTTAAAGGAATAAAATAATTAAATGCATTTATATATTAATAAGGGACATAAAAGAATATCTCCCAGTTTTAACCTGATTCCCACAAAAAAAAAAAAAAAAAAAAAAAAAGTGGTTCTTTTGCATTCCCATGAATCATCAGTGCTTAGCCAATGAATTCATTCCTTAGTAATATGCTGTTAAGGATATGTCTAAAAGTGTTTCTAAAGGGAAGGTAATTGTTCTGTACCTCAGTCCTTCAGTGTTAAAATGGTTATGTTTCCCAAAGGTATTGTCTGTTTAGATTATACCATCCTCCCAAAGCAGTTGGCTTTAAGAATGTGAGTGCTTAATCCAAAATGCCCTGCTTGAGGTAATTCCTACTCTTGCTATTAAAAATAACAGGAAATCTACTGTGTCAACTCTGAGCTCCCTAAAGAGGCTAGAAATTTTTGAGTGTATGATAAACAATAAAATAAATGAAGATGGAATACAGAGACAGCTGCTTATCAGTGCTCTTGCACTCTGCTGGACTCTGTGGTTTGTAATACTTACTGCTGCCATACCAAGGGGGCTTTAGACAGTTCATCTGCCAGACAATGCAGGTGCAAATTAACTGGTCTGATATTCAAGTTCAGGTTTGAATTCAACAACAGCAACAAGATATAAGTCAAAACAGCAAAGACATTTTTGGAAAGCTGAAAATTACATTTGTGTATTTTTTCAGGTTTTCAATTCTTCATCCATCTGGAAGCTGGTGAGGATGCACTCACCTTGATGCCTGCCATGAGCTGATTTTCTCAAAGCTTATTGCAGCTGTTTGCTGCCACTTGCAGTTCAGGGGTAATGGTGTAACAGGGGTCTGGATATTCTCCTTACCTGTCCTTCATTCAACACAGCAAATACCTTTACAAGATGCAGGGTAAGCCTCCAGGAAAGGTAATGTGGTTTTCACAGTGAGTATGCTATACCTCAAATGTTCTTGATGAGACAGATAGCCCAATGGTCCTAGGATAGATGGTCCAAAAGTACTGGAAACATGTAAAAGGTCTGTACATGTTTTATGGACTCTGAGCACACATACAACTAAATGTAAAGAGACAGTGTTGGTGAGTTATTGACCTCCATGGAGCAACTAGGAGAAATCACACAGCAAAAGCAGATGTTCCATGCATGCAAGTTCATGTGCTGAACTATGACACTTCTCAAAGTCTCTGATTTTTTTTAACCTTTTTTTTGCCTGCTCCTGAAACAATATCTCGAGGAAATTTTGATGATTGACATCTAAAGAAATATGTCACTTGAATATCTTCATTTTATTTTTTTTTCACTTCTTGTTCTTAATAAAATGTGTTAAGAAGTTTCTCGCTTGAAAACTGTTGGTGTGCATGAGTAAGCAAGTGTGTGCATGTGCGTAGTAAAGCTGAAAGACTGGTAGCACAGTGAATTTTATGAAGTTTTCCCATTAAATATAACCCCTAATCCTGTTGACTTTTACATATTTTAAAATATTGTCATTATCTTGTGGCTAAATAAGTTCTCCTGCTCAAGTCATCTGACTCTGAACTGAGTAGTAAATTTAGAACAGGATGGGGGAATGTTTAAAGTATAAATGGATGGTGTCTGGGGTCTCAGCATCTTGGTCCCATGAATACCAGTCATCCCTGTAGCAACAAAAATTAGAAAACAAGGTTTTCCTGAAAAATAGCCTTGGAAAATTTGCTCATAAGATATCTCTGCATCTCCATCAGTTAAGGTTAAGATTTTCTCCTAATTTCCTTCATGCTCAAAACTCTATAGAAAAAAATGTCAGTGGAAGAGGTCAGCTATGTCATGTAGCCACCACTGGCCATCACACAGACACATGTAGTTCTCCAGGACTGAAGTACACACTGTGGTCAGCAGGTATTAAAGAGCTATGGTTTTTAGGGATCAGTACTTCATTTGCATCCATCTGAAGGTATCAGAACAGATGGGGAGGTCTTTAAAACATACTCAACTCTTAACACATTTCCTGGTAGGCTCTGAAGAGAGGCTTGCTTGGCCACAACCCCATCCATCCTTGCTCCCTGGTGGAGCTGGTGGGAGAGCCCTGGCTGGGGAGAACCCGACAGGGATCCTGCCAGTCCCATCACCTGAGCCCCAATGAGCTGGCCCATGCTGTGTCCTGAGGACAGCTTCAAACATACATGTTTTTTTTTTAATCCAAATTCATCTAAACCAGGTTCTTCCTTCCTTTCTGCAGTGCAGACCACACATGCAGAGTGATTTGCCTTTGCTCCCTCTTTTCCCATCCTTAGTGATCTTCCCCACCTCTCTGTCAGCTGCTTACTCTAAAATATTCACCTGGGAAGTGTACAGAAAAAGCAATACTGAAAATACTCGTGTTACTTTAACCGATCATGTATTGTGATTTCTCAGGTGGAAGTCAGTATGGTACATTTGAGTAGCTTCAGGCATTTTTCAAGCTGTAGGTGCCTTTCAATCATTTAGGGAACAATTGCTTTCAAACAGCAGGAGGCAAGTTCAGGCTTACTAAACGGTGCAATATGTGTTCCTTGTTGGAGGATCTCACAGCGTGATGGTGAAAATATGAGTATGTTTTAAATATGATCATATAATTGATGTTACATATATATTAAGCATGACAGCAGTAGTGTATAAAGCTACTTCAAATCCAACCTAAGGTGGATTTTGAAGCCATCTCAAAGTATTTGAAAGTCGTAAACACCAAGCAGGGAGACAAATTACCTAGGGTAGTGTAATACACTTATAACAAGGAGAACTAGGATGCAATGGAACAAAGTAAAATTCAGGCTGCATATCACGAAAATTTCCCTAACAGCAAAGTCTATTAGCCTGTGGAATAGCCTCCCAGGGGAAGTGGTGGAAGCCCCACAGCCTGAGTCATTTAAAACTAGACTAGAAAACATTCGAGAATAATCCTGCATTGGCAGAGAATAATCCTGCATTGGCAAGGAGATGGAAAAGATGACCTAATAGGACTTTTCCATCTCTAACTTCTATGATTCAACCAAGGTATGTTGCTGTGTGTTATGTATCAGGGCATGCCCAACCCATTAAATCCAAGTTCCACTTCAAAGTGGAAATCTTGAAATTTTACTTTGGCTGCAATTAACTTTGCCATTTCAGCAGACAGTGGGAGCTTTATGTTCCTAAAGCATTTGTTCATTTTTAAGGCCTACATAGAGAATGATAATATTAACAATGAATTTAAAACAAGTTGTGGTTTCTTTTAAGCAAGAAGGATCTTTTCTGTTTCTTTTGCCTTTTTTTTCCTCCTTTTTGATGTTTGCTGTGAGAAGCAGCCCTTCAACTTGTTTCCAATTCTATCTATATATTTCCCCATCTGTTCCCATCATTACCATGTTTGAGTATCTAATGAATATAGTGTTGCAAGGAGCAGCACTTAGCTCTTGAATAGCCCTGAACTTTGCAAGCGGATGAGCACTTATAGTTACATGAGTCCACATATAACTGCTGTTCCTGCAGCTGTGTCGGTTAAATATATCGACTCAATGGATAAGACTCTCAGGGTAGTGTAAATCACTGTAGATCTGCCCACTGAGGAGCTGACTGGTGTGTTTTATTGTAACAGTGTGCCTTTAGATTAGATGTGCTGCTGGTAATGTGTGCTGGAAAAGATCCTCTGACTGGCCAGGTTTACAGTGTGCTGCTTGCACTGTATGAAGCAAATGGGATCAGCTCGGATATGGCTCGTAGGGCACATCCCTGGCCAGGAAACTACACTTCCACGAAGCTGGCAAATGCACCACAGCTGCTTCCTGAGCCCCCTGCAGAAGCACAGCAGGGAGAGATGGCCCAGGGCCAAGGCTGGCAGCAGCCAGAAGAGGTCCTCTCCAGGAACACTCAGGTGGTGGCACGACTGCTGCACAGCGGTGGGGCACGAGAGGTGGGGCAGAGTGCCTGGACCATGAAGTTCTGCTATTAAATCTGCTCCAATCCCATGAGAAATAGTAACCTTAGTATCTGTGTCTAAGGAGATGGGTCCAATTCCAAATCATGTTTTCAGCTACCTGTCACCATTGGAAGGTGACAGAGAGATCCAGTCCCACATAGACCTGATTGTATCAAGGTCTTCAGCTTGGCAAAAATACTGATGCTCTGCATGGCCATATTTACCTCATTATAGGGCACTTATTTTTCTTGGTGAGGTAAACTCATCATGGGCAACACTTAGTCAAAACTGCTGTTGGTATTACTAAAAATTCCTGAAGTCAAAACTGGATAGTTTCCTAGCCCAAATCAGAGTTACCTCACAAGAATGTCTGCAAGGCTCTCTTATGTTCTCATCCTTGTGGAATCCATGGGCTGCAAGAGTGTGAGGCATTCAGCAATGATTTAAGTGTTTGAGTGCATCATGCTGGAGGAGTGGATACCCTGAAACTTCTCTATGCATCCAAATCTTTATTTTATCCTTCTCAACACATATGCTTAACAAGTGACATCTGGCCCCTCCAGTCTTTATAACACACATTTCACTCTGTCCTTTTCCAAGAAGGCCATTGTATTTTGGAATAGTTTTACTAAAATCTATAGCCACTTCACAGCATTTAGAGATATGAAAAGTATTGCTTCTGATGTCACGAGAGAAAAATGGTTGAAAGAAAGGCTAGACTGAAAGGAAATAACCTTCTTCACTAGGAAATTAATGTGTCATTACAGAGTTTTGCTTAGGCAAATTGCTGCACAATCTTCCTCTTCACTCTTTCTCCTCATCTCTCCTTTGTAGCCATCCTTTTGTAGCTGTTTGTCTGTCAATTGATGTCAAATTCAGTATCTGTATTTTCACAGTAGAGGCCACCCTTGTTTATAGAATGTCTGATGCCATTCCAGATGCTCAGTATCCAGAGGAGGAGGAGGGATGTAATAATTGTCCTAGGGGTCTTCAGCTAAAAGTGCATACTTTGCGCCTGCTGGAGCATAGCTGTTTCAACAGGCAGACAGGTGAAGAGGTCAAGCTCGCAGAGAAAATTTTAAAAGCCAGTGCATTTTCTGAGTGGCAGTATAAACATTACATCTGGCTCCCAGTTTCTTCACCAGCCATTTCAATGACTAGTAAGGGTGGGATTTTTACAAATTCTTCTAGTTTTGGCATTGAATTCAGTGGGAGGAAGAGTTATTCCAGCATCTAGCCAATTTGAAAATCTCACTTTAAATAACCAAATATAAGTTAGACATGCAGGAGGTTATCTGCTATGCTCAACATCATTTGCAAGTTGATCAAATTTAAGTCCAAACTAGGAAACAGTAATCTGGAACACTGTTTGCTTTCAAAGCAAGGTCCAGTGCCAGGCCTTGCCTCAACTTCCATTGCCAGGTCAGGAGTGGTAACGAAATATATTTTAGGTCTCTGTGCTACAGAATAAAAGCTTCTCCATGTGTTAAACTTCTGATGCTGGAAATGAGCACCTGATAATGTTAAAGCTCTAGCTTGCAGTTTTTGCATGCAAGGAAATTTTACAATGCTAGCTTTAGTCTGTAAGCCATTGATACTTTTGAGCACGAAAGAACGGTTTAAATTAACCCAATAACATATACTTTCAAAGTCTGGAAGTGAAAATTCAGCACAGGACTGGCATCTTTCCTAAACTGTGCTTAGTTGCAATTACAGTGTTATGGCACCAGATTAGACTCTGATCATGCAACAGTATAATGTCGATTACTTGTAAATAATGTTGGAAAAAATGCAATCAGAACAAGTGACATACATTCCTGCTGCAATATATCTCTGTGATTTATTTATTTTTTTCTGATTTTTTTTCAGAGCACTGTTATTTGACTAGATAACTTAAAGATGGAAGAGAGTAGGATCTCCTCATCTTTAATTACAGTGCTTACTGCTAATTAAAAACTGTGAATGGTGGTTTCCATAATACTCATTAAGTCTCTACTAACATAAATACTTCATTGTTCAATAAGGACATAAAAAATAATTGACATTTTGGCAGACATTCAATGTTTTGGGGATCTATTTTATAAGATATTTTACAGATGAAAATGTGTCTTAAAGCCTTAGCAATATGTTTGGCTTTGGTGTTTGGCAGCAGAAAAGCAAGAATCTGAAAGCCAGAAATGTCCCCAGAGCATGCATCTATATTCCTCCTGTAGGTCTTCAGAGTTCTCCTTTTACAGACAATTGGAAAAATGTTTCAGTGGCTGTTTTATGATACATTTTGATTTGTACACGAGCAAATCTCACATTTCTACTGTCAGACATTTCCATGTTTTATCACATTTTACTTAAATGATTTTCAAGAATTTTCATTAACACTTCAAGCTGACAGGAGAAATACTAACACGATAAAAGTTTAATAGTGACTACGTAGCTATAACCATCTATTAATTTTCTGGGGGAATTTTTTGTTGACTAATGAAAAGAAGAGGAAAATCACTTATACTCAAAATATATTTTACTTTGAAGTGAAGTTTATGGAGACCAGAATGTATGCTTACAGCAAATATTTGATGATATGTATACCAATTGAACTTTCTTGGAGATTTTTATGTTTGAATATATCTTAAAATAAGGGCACATTAAATAGCAGCCAACTATGAGTAAAGCTTAGCATTTTCTTAAAAGTTTAATAGATTATAGTGCTAATAAAAAATGACAAAAGATTAATTATGAATGCAGAAGTTTACTTCTCTGGGACAGTTTTCCAGAATTTGCTTAGGGAAATATCTTTCTGTACAGCTGGTGAAAACATGTGCTAAAGTTGATGTACATTTACTGTAGTATGAAATCAAGAAAGGGAACTAGTACTCAGGAGTCTTTGGAACAAATGCAGAAAGGACTGAGTCATGCATGTTCATGAGGATTTAAAATTTGTATTGTAGCAAACTGGATCCTCTATCACCCACGCTAAAATGTGGTGGGCATGTCTACAAACAGCAGGTGTGTCAGTTCTAAGTCTGGCAAGACCTACTATATTTTACTGGCCAAGCCTCTTCACCTGTGGGGTAGAAGGTTTGCTTATGAGTTTACTTGTTAAATTTTGTGGCAGAAACTGCCTTCCACCATGGTATTAAAATTTCTGATATCTAATTGCCTGCAGTCACCATGAGCCTTAAAGCTTGTTCCATAACAGGAAAAGAGCTTAGTGACATCTCTTTAATTAACAACAAACAATATTCTAAATAGTAAGGAGTGTGCTTACCCTTACTACTCAGTTTCCATGTTACACCCTTTCCTCTCACAGTTTTGTTTCTTTTCTTGGACAATACATATTCTCTGCAGCACTGTCTTTTCCAGTGTTTTGAAAACACCTATGTATTTTTTTTTTTCACTGCTGTAATATAAAGAATTAATATTTGTTTTTTTCAGAAGGGTTTCTGTTTCTGATGGTAAGAAGAACAGTCCTGAGAAGATGGGGACGTAGAAAGCTATTTCTGTGTGCTGGAGAGGCTTGCAGCCTGGAACAGATGTTATTGCAGCAGCTGAGAAGAAACTAATAGCTAAACAAAGAGGTATTTAACTTCACACTATGTGTACTTGGACAATAGGGCCCTAGGCTTCAAGTCTCCAGATACTTGTACGCATTTAAGCAAAACATTCCAAGGGATGCATTACATACAATTTGAAAGCCAGGCAGAATGATCTACAACCCTGGGCTCCCTCTTTCTAAACCTGAAGTAAATATTAATTCTCAGATATTCATGCCAACAGTGCAGAGGTGAGAAATAGCAGGTGAGCAGATAGGGTACCCCTAGCACAATACACCCCATTCTAAGCAGAAAAAAAAAAAAAAAAAAAAGTTCCCTGGAAAGCCCAAACTATGTTAAAACCTGCTCAGCCACATTGCTATAAGGTATTATAGTTGCTGATGCAGAACATTAACATTTCTGTTCTAGAGATAGCTTGGGACAGGAAAGTTTCAACAGTGTTCAAGTGGGCACGAGCTATCATTTACCTCTTCCAAACAGGTTGCAAAAGTCTGAATAGAAACCTCCCTGCACAATAGGTGAGTATGAAATTCCCCCTCAACTCCAAAATAGATAGTGCCTGGGGCACACAGTGTCTTAGTAAGTGTGTGCACTGAAACTCACACAAAGTTACTTTGCTCCTTGATCACTAGAGCAGCCTGGTCTAGTGCAAGGTGTCCCTGCCCATGGCAGGAGCATTGGAATTTGGACAATTTTAAGGTCTTCTAAACCAAACCATTCTATGATTTTTATGGTTATATAATTAGGCTGGCCTTTCAGAGTTGATATTAGGTTTGGGATCTGCTTGTCTCAGAAAAGTTGTTTAATCTAAGACCTCTGTTGGTTTTGGTGAGACTATGTCTAACAGCTGCGAGAAACATTGCTTACACTTACATTGTGGTGTTCAGCATGTTTTTAAGACAGCTTCTGTTTTACACTCATGGAGTGGAAATAAGGGTAAAAACAAAGGAGCAAAGTTGTGAGCCAAAAATAACTGTAATATTCGTTGAACATACATGATATGAAATATGTCAACATCATCCATGTCACTAAGTGCTTGAGTGAGATTGCAAATCTTCAGGAAGGTGTTAAATGCTGTTTTCTATTTTCTTCTAAGTCAGTTATAAGAATAATCTGAAGTGTGGGAAATATAAATATCATTTGTGTATGGTAGGAAAATTTCTATTGGCTTCCATTTCACAGAATCAAAGAATCACTGGGGCTGGGAGGAACCTCTGAGGCCATCTAACCTACCCCCAGCTCAGGCAGAGTCAGCCAGAGCAGGTAGCCCAGGCCAAGCGTCCATGGAGACAATTACTTAGACAGGCTCAACCATAAAATAAAACAAACCTGACACTCTGGAAAGTAAGGCATTCAACAGGAAGTATAGCAAACTAGCTAGAAAAAGAGGGGAAGCCATTGCTCCTTGTCCTATCCTTACAGTCCCTGACAAAAAATCCTGCCCCAATTTTCTGGAAGGCCGTTGTAAGGTCTCCCTGGAGCCTTTTCTTCTCCAGGCCCCAACTCTCTAAGCCTGTCTTTACAGGAGAGGTTCTCCAGCCCTCTGAGTATCTTCTTGGCCCTCTTCTGGACTCACTTTAATAGGTCCATGTCCTTCTTGTGCTGGGGGCCCCAGAGCTGAACCCAGTATTCCAGGTGGGGTCTCACAGAAACTGAGCAGAGGAGGACAATCACTTCCCTTGGCCTACTGCCCATGCTTCTTTTGGTGCAGCCCAGCATACAGTTGGCTTTCTGGGCTACAAGTGCACATTGCCAACTCATGTTCAGTTTTTCATCCATCAACACACATGGGTTCCTCTCTGCAGGGCTGTTCTTAACCCATTCTTTGCCCAGCCTCTATTTGTGCTTGGGATTGCCCCAACCAAGATGCAGGACCTTGCACTTGGCCTTCCTGAAATGCGCATTGGGCCCACCTCTTGAGCCTGTCAAGGTCCTTATGAATGGCATCCCTTCCCTCCAGTGTTGACCACACCGCTCAGCTTGTTGTTATCCACAAACTTGCTGCTTGTGCGCTCAGTTCCACTGTCCATTTCACTGACAAAGATGTTAAACAGTGCCAGTTCTAATACAGAAGACCCTAGTCTCTGCCTGTACATCAAGCCATTGACTGCAATGATCTAAGTGCAGCCATCCAGACAATTCCTTATGGGTCAAGATACTCAGGTATCTAGGTCACTTGAGCGAATAACCAGTGACATTTGACCGTAAAGCTGTGAGCTGGTAAATACCACAATATTATTGACATTCAAAATCTACAGGATGGCATATAAATCTTATCTGTCATCTCAAAGGGATATCAGAGGGAATCTCATTGTGCCTGGAAAATATTTGCCATTTGGAATGATGGTGTCCATGATGTAATGCTTTCTACCTGAAAGAAAAGTGAGAAAGTGCAAATAGAAAGATCCCCTCTGTCAAAGCCATGAAAGAATTTCAATGTTACAACGGAAAATAATATCAAAATGGTTAAAAAGCACTTTTTTTTTTTCCATCACACAGATTTCAGTAATCATGAGTCATACTGTTTTGCAAACATACATCTGGCATTCTTTCTTTCAGCACTGAGTGCCCACATATGTCTGAGTATATGACACTTTGTTCTTGTCAAAGGTCCTCAACTTTCTTCTAACACGTCAACTGGGTGACAGCACAATTGGCTAAAGAATAGGCATAATTAATGATGGCATGTTTAATATTGTTTTATGATTGCTTTCTATTAAAATGGGATCTTAAGAAAGCATGACAACACTAACAATCATAATTACCAGTTTAGCTGGACATCCTATAACTGTTGGAACAGAAAGAGATCACTTCCAGGTGCAAGGAGGGATTGCATTTCTTACTGCTCTGGGTGAAATTGAGACTGCATGTGTTTCAGAAAAATTGCATACAAAACTATGGTGAATTTTCTGAACTAATGCTGAAACCAAATGTATTTGCAAGTCTATGTTTTTAACAAGTATGGGAAGACAGTGGTGGTAATTTCTGCTAGCATATTATATTACTTACTCTTTACACAATGACTCAATAAAAAAAAAAAAAAAAGTTAACAGCTCTGGCCTTAGTGCAGGCAGTATGCAATACCTCACTACACTGTGTCCCTGGAAATGTTCTGGAAAAGTCTTAATTATAGACAGGGACAAGGGTAACTAAAGGATTTACAGATTGTTTAAAAGATTAAATTGTGTTCCTAAATGCTAATAGTTAGTACAAAACTTCTGGGGATGAGAGACTATGGGCAAAATATAAACCCCATGGCTGCATGTAGTAGCAAATAAGAACGGCTTAGAGATGAATGAGCAGAATGGAAATGATAGTGTTATTCATGATATTTTTAACGCATGCATGTCTATCAAATGCGAATTAGGTGATGAGTAAGGATGATCTGAAGTTTCTCAGTTGCATGAAGGCAGTAGGTTTGTGTTGGCAGCCCAGGGAGAAGATGGTCGGAAGTGAAGATACTAAGACAGCTATGGTCCACAAAGGCATGTGGGGATGTGGTGGTTTCAAAGGATTATGAGAGAGCTCTATCCTTCCCAGATTTCCTTCTTTTTCTCCATGATTCTGGAGCACAGGACCTTCAGCCTCAGCTTCTCACTGTGCGTGGCCTCTACCTGGTCCTGTGTCCTACCACTATCCCTGACACACATCACCTTTCTGCCTGGGCATCCTATCCAGCCTACAGGGCAAAGAAAGAAGGGGGAGAAGAAAGGCAGTGAAACGGTCATATTACCTATGCCTAGATGGAGAAGAGGTGAAGGGAGTGTGGGTAAAGAGAAAAAGCTCATACAGGGGCAGCAGTCTGAGGGGAGCTTTTCCATTGTAGTAGAAGCAAGGAGTGCCCAGTCACCCTCCCTGCCCTCTTGCAGCAGACCTTTCTTCCCCCCATCCATATCCACATGCTCACTTGTGCACAGAAGCTACATAGTCTGAGAGACACACATACCTGCTTATTCAGCGTAGCCCTGTCTTCTTGGTCAAGCTACATCTGGGTGCTATCCTTGGCAGCTACTTCCTTTGCCTGAGGCTTGAGACCTTCCTGTCATCAACTCTCTCAGGTAGATGCAGAACAGCTTCAGCAGGTTGTTTGTTCTCCTCATAGTACCCTTAAGATTTTTTTTTCCTAAGTGAATGCCACTAGCTAGCTCCTTCACAGCAGTTTAGAGATATGTCTGCTTAAGCAGAAGAAGCAGCATAAGCTGGTTCAGTAGTTCCCAACTATTTTGTAGCCAAGCTCGAGTCATTAAAATACTTTTTATGCCCAGTTAATTCTGCACCTCTTACCTCCTCATCTGGCCCTGGTGTGGTCTCACTGTTTCAGGAACAGAGTTAAAGTCCTGGGGTTGGTCCAGGGGCAGTAACTGAATATCAGCACGCACCACTCCAGTGAAGTAACATTTCAGAGGATCCTGCTGATGTGATCTGTTAGGGCTGCTGGGGGCCTCCCATTCTGCAGCAGATGTAGTGGCTTCCACCAGTCAGAACTGAGGTCCATCACCAGGAGTCCTGGACAAGTTTAGCAGGTGTAGGTAGGAAGCAGTCACAGAGATTTAGCCCATTAAGAGTTTTGTAGATGAGGAAAAACACTCCTGAAATAGAACATGAATTCCACAACAGACAGCATGGTGTAGAGCACACTCATGTGTGACAGATTCCTGTCAGGGGCTCTGCTTTGCCTTTTGCAGCTGCACTTCCAAGGCAGGATAGATTGGTGTGCATGTATTTTACACATTAAATACAATGCAAGAACAACTTGTGTCCTGTTCCAGTACCTCATGAGATAAAAGGTTACTGCTGCCAGATAATCAGATAAAACAGGATGCCTTAGGTAACAAAAGATAATCGTGTTAGGCAGTGAATCATACATTGACAAATCAGGTAAAATGAGATACACATTAACAAGTGCATTTGGCAACAATTAGCCAATTTCTTTTTAAAGATATAGTGTCAAATTTCATTTGCAGGCATAAAGTGTTATTCTTTTATCCAGTATTTATACATTGTCTGAGATTTAATGACTGCTGAGAGAGGAGATGAACTTGTATATGGTAGGCTACAGGATATGTCCTCTGTATTGTAACAAGAATGTCATAATCTATTCTCAGTTCCACTTTCTGGAAAAATAAAAATAAAAATAATAAAAAAAGCATCCATTATAAATTATCAAAACTGTGCATTGCTGGAAATTCCTCACATGGAAAATTTGCAATGGTACATCAGTTCCCAGTGAAAATCATTTTGGCCTAAGAGGATGGATTTCCATGAAGGTAACCAGTGCTGGACCGAAGAGTAATTCTGTCAAAGAGAGGTCATGTTCATGTATGTCTTTAAGAATTTTTTAAAAGAAGAAATCTACCTGATTGAGAATTTTGTTTAAAAAAGAAAAATGAACTTGAAAATTAAAAAAAAATAAACCTCTATATAGAGAAATTTCCAAAGACTGAATTATGGTGTTGCAGGAAGGGGGTTGTGCATCAGCTTTACTCTGCAGGACACAATCAGGAATGTCCCAGGAAAGTTGTGAGGCCGATATTGTCAACAGTTTCTGAAATTTCCATTTAATCAAGATGATTTCTGGAGCAGAAGAATTCAAATTCAATTGAATATACTACTGTGAAATATCTTTAGTGTACAGTGCAGTTATTATAGATCTTTCAGAGCCATAATTTTAATAATTGACTAAAGACTTTTAAATTTTATTGGTAAAGTTTTGAAAATATTTTTAATAAACATGAAGGCCTGATTGTCATCATCATATAAGATCCAAGGTTAAGCAGACACAAAGCATTTCTGACACTACACCGCCATGAGCAATGACCCTGGAAATCTAGCTCTGACCTCTGGCTAGGCTTGCTTATCAGTGCTTATATGCACATCTAAAACTACATCATCTCCATCCCTATCAACTATGAGTCTCTCTCTTCCTCTACACATACATATGAGCATATCTCCACTATGTGGGTTGCAAAAGCAGTTGTGGCCCAGTAGGTTTTCCAAGAGGTCTAGCTAGACAAAGGGTCAAACAAAAATGTGTGATTACACTAACTCCTTAGACAGCTTTATCTCTGAATTTTTATGTTGTTTAAAAGCTCAAAGCTATGGACACAGTATTTTGAGACAGAGAGAAATATTATGCTTCAGGGTAATGTTATATAGACAATATTTAAATACACACAATGGAGCAAAGAGAGGTCACTAGGATTGCTACTCTTGTTTTTTCTGAAGAAGGTAGAGGGCTCATATTAACAGCTACTGGTCAGGATCATGTTTTCTGCATCTTAAACATAAAGTCTCTAGCCCTGGATCGTGACCTAATACTTCTCTGGCAGTCACTCATCAGTTACTCTGGGAGGTGAATACCACTTCATGAGTCATTGACAGACACAGCTTCCTGCAGTACCTTCCTCCTGCCATCCCAGCCAAGTCCTGACCCAGCCAGTCCCTCCCTGGCTAACCAGCTGCTCTGGCTGTCAGCCACTTCATTCCCTGCAAAATGCAGTTCTGTTTTACAGGATGCAGACAGCTGTCAGTCACTTCTTGACTTTAAATAGACTCTTTAGTACCTAAAATAGTCTGGTAATGTGCAAAATAATTTGATAACATCAATCTTCATGAGAAAAAATACCATTTAGAGAGAACTACATGAACCATTAGTTTACCTACTTTAAACAAATAACTAAGAAAGGGCTAATAGAACAAGCCAATAATTTGTTAAATGTTACTTGCAAAGTTTTTCTCTACATCTTTAGCAAGAATTCCAATTCTTAAGTTGCCTGGCAGATTCCAGCTGGAGTTCTTTGCGTATGTTGTTTTGTACTTAGAATATATTACATATTAGCTGTTAGGTGTCAGATAGTCATAAATGACTTAACAGGAAATATTTGTACTTCAAGTTTGGATACAGAATGCCACCCCTAGATCAAAGATTACACTCACATGGATCTGCAAGCATAAACATTAAGTTATATTACGGACAGAGAAGCCAATCTACTCACATTCATGCAATACATATTTTTTGCAGATATCTAACATTAGTTTGATGAGATTTTTTTTCCGGATGAAACCTTAATAATACAGCTAAAAGATTTTGACTGCAAAGTGTATTGATACTGAATTCTGGCTATTGTTTAGAGACACACCATCACAAGACCTTGAACATACACTGTGGTCCTGCAGCACAGGACAAAAATGTCATTGTCCTGGGATATGTCTGTGGTAAGCTTTGTGCTTATGGACAGATTGTGCTGTCCACCACTGGAATGCAATGAGCTGGAAATAAATATGGGATGACACCTTGCCTTATAGTCTTGTAATGATTAGAGGAGGCTAAAACTTAGTTTCACAAACTATCCATGAGTTAGTTGAAATGTATTTGTCCGGAATGTTGAATTCTTACCACATATTCTGCCAATGTGGTTACATATGCTATAAGTGCCAATGACTGATGAAACCTAGAGATACACACACACACACACACACACAAAAAAAAAAAAAAAAAAAAAAAAGGAAAAAGGGTATGAGATTCTCTTTCACATATGATTCAGTATGGATTCTTGAAGTTCTCCCAAACTGTCCAACTGGCTGAAGATTAAAGACACAGTGGAAGCTTAGTCTCTGCAGTTTGCCTTGGGTATTGTTTACTTCTATCTGTGTGAGCTAAAGCCACATCAGACACAGACACAACAGTGTCCAGCTAACTGGCACCCATCAAATGGAATGTAATACAAAGGTGCATACTGCCACATACTGCCACAGTTTTAGATTTGAATAAACCACATGCTATGTGATGGCAGCAGGGAGTCTGTGTATATTTAACATATATAGAGAGCATTACTACCAGAACCAAAACTCATTCTGGAATTGGAAGGAAAACAGTGTAAAATGTTTCACCTAAAACCCCAAACTCACTGAATATATATGTGTATATATATATATATATTTGGCTACAGTTCCCAGTCATTTATGTATTTGAACCTTTTCTTGAAGCAGAAATCTTCAAAAATTCTCAACATGTATAAAAACTCAAAAATTTCTGTACCTTAACTTTAACCAAGAGACATATCTACATTCCTTTCTTGGAAGATAAAGGTCTTATGGATTAGTACAGAATAAGTCATTGTGGCACAACTTGGCCAACATTGTTTCTCTGCATCTGTTCACCTACATTAAAGTTTACCTTCATTTTCATGTAAAAACCAAGGTAAGTGAATATTTAGTGCTTAGTGGATAAATTTCTATCCATGTCCACCATTGTTATTTACTACTTGTTTCAGTCTTGGCAACCACTGATTTATTAAGCATAAAAAAGCATTGTGTCTCTTTTTAGTGAATTAGTATCCAGTTATCTACTACCTTTGCAAAAGTTTACACCATAACCAAGTAACTGTAGGTGCCAGCCATTGTCCTCTTTGGTTGGTTGTTGTGGTTGTTGTTTTCATCTTGTCTTTTGGCTCCCAAGCAGAAAGAGTTATTCCTCAAAAAGCCATTCAGATAATGGCTTTAGTTTATTTTCAATACAGCTAACTGCTTCCCCAGGTGGCTCTTAGCTTTCTTTGCTGGAACTGTAAGCCCAAGTAAGTCTTGTTGTTTCATGGTGATGAGAGTTGTAAAATATAAGGGGTGTTGGTGAAAGAAAAAATGTCTATTCTTCATGGAGGCACTACAAGTCCAAACAAAAGTACAAAGTAGCAGAACAGGAACTTCTCTATAACATTAGTTTAGTTCCATGAACGTCAAAATATTCTTTTGATGCATGGCCTCTCCAAAAGCTACCCCAGAGCAAGGATAAGCCACCACTGAACTATTTACAAATTACTTAACAAGACTTTTGTAGAGTGTTTTCTTTCTTGAATGCTTACTTCTTAATTACAGGATCCACAGTAGCCACAGGACTAAAGCCACCAATACATGGAGTACCCTGAAATTGTACCTACTTCATTTGGGTTTGAGTTTAACTGACTCTTTTAGATGTGCAATGCGTAGTAAATAATAAATGATATGTTTATTTAGGGAGCATGTAAAGGCTTTCACAGAGCAAAAAGGCCTTGGTTTTCAGATACATGCTTCAGTAACTTCAAAGGTGTAGCCTAGCATATGCATTACCTAGTGTGAAACAGAAAAGATATTTGCCCATGCATCAAAGCAAATACATTTGCCTGTTCACTGCCACTACAAACACTGAGATGTGAATGCACACACATATGGTGCTGATATGGAGCTTAAAGCCTTGCTTAAACATTACTAAAAGATAACAATTTAATGAATAGTAAAATGCAGTACCCCTTCAGTAAAGGTGTATTGAAAATAAGAAGTAAGTGAGGAAGATGATACCTTATGACTATAGTAAATTCCTGAGTTTTAAAGGCACATTGTATGACCATTGCAAATGCTGAGACATAACTGTTTGCCTTGTTTTTTTTTAAGAAACTGCAACTAGTCTACACATAGACAAACAAATAAAAATCTATAGCTTTTGACTGTGGTTCCCAACAGAACAAATTGCTACTACTTTATGCTCTGTCAAGCTGGTGTACTGCAACTACGAAGTCATTGGTATGAGCTCTGCATTCAGAGAGTGTACACACTCTCTTCACGAGGGGGCCAATCCTGCAATAGCACTGCACATCTGTGAGATGCAGCATGCTTTCATGGTTTTAATTGGCTTTAGAAACTACACAGTTCCTCACAGAACCAGACCCAAACAAGTGTTTATCGTATAAAACATGGAAAAGCAATTTGCCCCCAAAGCATCAGTATAAACTACTAAGTAATCTATTACAGTAAAAGATACAGAACAATAGCTCATGTTGGAAGGATCAAGCCAACCATAATGTACCTTTTAAATCAAAGTAATGGATTCTCAAGGAGCGGTGGTGTGCACATGCAGCAAGACTCATCACTTAAACCCATCATCTCCCCAGACAAGGCTATCTATGGATTAGGTGGTTTACGCTGTATCTTGTTAAACAGTATTATTTTGCATAGCTTTTTTTTTTTTTTTTTTTTTTAAGGACACTGGACATACTAAACTGCTGAGTCGAAGCTGTAATACAATTAGGGGTAAAAACATCCAGAGAAAGTATGGTGCTTTGGTGCTTGCTTGATAGGTTGTTTTTCCACCTCTTTTCCACTGAAGAAGGGATGCTCAAATATAAGGGCTGTGAAGAGTGCTAGTCAAGTTGGTAATGAAGGGTAGAGAGAGGAATTTTCACTAGCTTCTCTTTTTTCTTCTTTTCCACTCCTGTGGTGGTTTTACCATGCTAGGCAGCTGAACACCACAACCGCTTTCTCACTCCTCCCCCTCAGATGAGGAGGGGAAGAAGTAAAGGAAAGAAGAACTCATGGGTTGAGATAAGGATAATTTAATTAAAGAGAAAAAAAATATTAAGGAAATATTATGAATAATTAAACAATTCAACTAAAGGGAAAAAAGGGAAAGGGAAAAAGGGAGGGGGAAAAGGGAATAACAAAACAAAACAAGTAAAGGCTATGTGGAAGTGCAGAGGAAAGAAATTACTCTCTGCTTCCCACAAATGAGCGATGCTTGACCACGTCCTTGAAGCAGGGCCTCAATGCACGTAGTCAGTGCTCGGGAGGAGGACAGACGTTTTCACAATGAGAGCCCACCCCTCCCCTCTTCTTCCTTTTTCCACCTTTTATTGCTGAGTGTGACATCATATGGTATGGAATATCCCTTTGGTTGGTTTAGGTCAGCTGCCCTGGTGATGTTTCTTTCTCACTTTTTTGCCTACCCCCTAGGAGGGTTAGAGAAAGTCCTGATGCTGTGCCAGAACTTCTCAGCAGCAGACACAACACTAGCATGATACCACTGCTGTTCTAGCTACAAGTGCAGAGTGCAGCACTCTATGGGCTGCTGCAGGGAAAGTTAACATCCCAGCCAGACCCAGTACAACCCCATATTTGAAAGCTTGGTACTGTAAAGAATGTATTGAATTTGTTTTTGTATGAAGAACCCAGGGGAAAAACCCAGGGGAGAAAATGCCTGGGTACACTGTCAACTTTAAAATTTGAAAATGATCCGTTTAGTCCAAAAAGTCATGAGATCAGCATGGAAATTATATGGACTTTTCTCTGTATGCTAATAATACGTTTGGGTTTGTTGCATTTGATACCATATTTTTGAGTTTCTAAGATGACATTTTCAGACAATTCTTCTTCCTGCACCTCCCAAAAATACTCAGCTCAGAAGCTGTCTTCATACCGTGTAATAGGCATGAAACAGAGCTCAAGACAATGAGTAGGGTGGTAAGGAACAGAGAATGCTATTACTGTAAAACTTCATCACAACAGCATAACAGAAGAGTTAGGGTTAGGGTTAGGGTATACAAAGCCATACAAAGAACGGATGAGGAGACAGGTTCCTGTCTGCCTCGTCACCTGGTCAAGTGTGTGCAGAAGAGCTACAATAGAAGATGGAGAAACTAAGGCTTATTTCAGATATGCTTATATTGCAAGAGGTGTTTCTAACTGTAACCCCATAAGATACTTCATTCTTATGATCCACAACCTTAGTCAATGCCATGGTTTCCTGTATATCCTATGGGTTATGCAAATGGGAATGTAATACTGTCCTGTGGTCCTTTGAAGCAAAGACTTTTGTGCAATAACATCATTTCAAGCACCTGGAAAGAGTGTCAGTATCATGAGAATCCATGTAAAACAGAGTAAGAAACAGTGCAGTACAGGTGGGTATTAATCTGCATCAATTTTCAGCCAGAGACAGAACAAAACCATTAGGACCAAACTGCAACAGCTAGGACATCTGTAATAGTGTATGTGAACTGGGGTCCTTAGGGATGCAAGCAAAAGAGACATTTCTCTGAGATGCCACTGGCATGTGCAGATCTTTTTCTGCTCCATAATGGTGGTCCTATAATACCAGTGTCCACTAGTAGGTCTTGACTTTTCTAGGATCAGCCACAGTGGCCAGAGGCTGGGTGGGAGCCAAGACTACACCCATTCTGTGACCTTCTTGCACATCTGCTGTGAGGAGCAGTCCACTCCCAGCAATCTGGGTCCAAGGCCTGCTTAACACATGCAGCGTCATAAGGAGATTTCCTAATTTTTCTTACCCATGTGGTTTTTCAGTCCAAGTCACAACCAAATCTCAAGGGTTATCTTATTAGAAAGCTGAACTTATTGCTGACATTCCATTTCAAATGTTTATTTCAAATAGTTCTCTGCAAATAACAAGTTTTCTCCCTTCAGTATGACTGATACAGTGTGTTGCAGAAAATAACTAATTTTACAAAATTAAGCATGAGCAAATGCTCCTCCATGTGACTTCTGCATAATCAGCACATCAGCATGTCCTGATAAGCAGAGCTGTGATCTTGGATTGTAGACCCATTCATTTTAAAGACTAAGCATTTGATTCCTTCATGCTGAGCTCTGTGAAGAGATAACTGGCATCAGTTTTCTTTGTGTCTTTGCTGTTGTTGTAACCTCATTACTCTTTGAATTATCTTGGCAGTTAGTCATTTTTTAGGTTTAGTTGGTGCCATCTCGTCTGTAAAGCTCTGCAGTTGAAAGTACAATACAAAGAAAGGTCACAGCACAAAAGCAAGCTAGTCTCCATCTTCTAGCAGTTGTAGGGCTCCTTTTATTTCATAATTGTTCATTTTCTACTACTGGCTTTCAGTTCTTGGCAACTGTGTGATATCATCCTGCCCATGCAGCTCATGTGAATGTCCCGTGAATGCTAGAAAAGTTCCCTTTCTTCCTTCATGCTGCCTGTTTTTACCATTTCCACTGGAGCTCTGTAATTGGGGTGAGGTAACACACCCTCATGACTCAAAACAGCTAATCTCCAACAGCACAATAACCAAGAAGCCTAGCATACACTGGCTTGTTGCTAGAAGCTGATATTCAGCAATGAACTATGAGAGGATTTAAGACTTTGCCCTCCTCCCCCCACCCCGCCTCTCTTTAGAAAATAAATGTCTGATTCATGCAAAAATAATGTATGAACCATTTGCACTGCATTAAAAAAAATCTGCTTGTTATTCTGAGACAATTCTGCCTTCTTCTGCCTGGAATCACACTGCTTTGCTTCAGATAACTTAGGGGTGAGCCAAAAATATAGGGCTGTATTTGCCAAAATATAGAAGCTAAAATTACACAAATGTCAGGATAAAAATGGGAAAATGCAGTTACTAATAGACCTTAAAGCAACTGTGAGAGCAGGAGCAGCATTCCTACAACAACTGCTTCCCAGTGGCAAATATTGTTTCTATACATGCAGTAATTGCCATTAAATGTTATGTTATCGCTTGCCAGCAGTGTCTACAGAGCAGTAACAGTATGACCACAGCATTCCTCTGCACTTAAAATAGAAATTAGCAGGAGTCGATTCATTCTTACGGTCTAAGGTTGGGTAACAATTACGGGCCCTTGCAAGGTCATTTAATGTGAGGTGACTTCTTTGCTCCACGTCCATTACAGCAGGGAGGAGGTAGCTGTGCTTCCTCTGCCTCAGCAGTTTTCACCCCTGCTCCTCCTTTTGCAGCTCTCCTGCCTCTCACATGGAAACTACTATCAGAGCATCAGTTGCTCATCAGTATTTGTGAAGCACTTTTTTTTCTCATGAGATGGAGGGAACTCTAGAAACATAAAGTATTAGTAATACAAAATACTGAGTAGGCATCATCAACTTTCTTTTGTTTTCTGTGTTTAATTTCAGTCTTCAGCTGAATTCAACTGTTTTTCAACATATGCTTAAGATTAAATAGGCTTAAAGGCCATTTCTGAATTGTGATGTTTTCTAAATTAGGAATCTCATTAGTTGCTCATCTTGCAGAATGGAATTTACTTTATTTGGCATATTCTAAATCACTTTCCAGGAATAAGTTAAATTCTGATTACATGCATTCCCAACTTCTACAAACCCCTTTTTGTACAGATTGCTTTCTTTTCTGTAAATCCCTAATGGGTTCATGAGTTCTTATTTCATTGCAGTACTCTTCATATATTTTTAAGCCTTTGAGGTCTAAATTCATTTCTGAAGTCAAATAGGTGAAATGCTGTTGACTTTCTGGCAATTCTGAAAGTGACAATTTTCTCTATCACATAAATTACTGTATTTCCTGTTATTTATTTTACGACACTGTTATTTCACTCATATAATTTTTTCTTTTCCCATAAAATTTTCCATCTGGAGTATAATTTTCTAATCCTTCTGTAAGCCCATGTATTTTGTTTCACCTCTTAAAGAAATTTAATATTGTCAGTTTGCAGTATTCTCTCTTGGAGACAGACAATCTAAAGTTTTCTTCTTGGTAAAGAAATCATTGGCATACAATTTGCCTGCATGCATGCCACCTGAGAATAAGGAAGGCTCTACAGTATACGTTGCCCTTGTATGAAATCATCATCATATGTGTGAACTTCTTACAATTGAATACAGAGTCCTTTTTTTCCATGCAAAAGAGGAAAGTGTGGGTATCTCTGGGTTTCTTGTCCAGGGTTAAGAACAGAAGCCAGTCATGTTCTGATGGGGAAAAAAAATGAAAAAAATGTCTATATGTATTCATTTATTTTAATAGGTGGAAAAAGGGAAAAGCTTGTGCCTTTGCTACTTTATCCCAGCGGAACAGTGGAGTCTATGCAGCCAGGGACTATGTGAGAAAAAAAGCAGAGCAGGCATCATGTGGATAAATTTACATGCTGATAATAATTCATGTGATGCCATTTTATTATTGACAGAACAAAACAGGAATCATTTATTTTTGTTTGGACATCATTTCCAGTGGTTTTATGATACAGGCCTTATTTAGACCAAAAATAACTTTGCAGTTCAGTTTGTTCTGTATATAGTGAGAGTCTAGTGGAAACATCTTTTATTCCCCAACAAATTTCCAGATTAATTTATTTCTTTTTCCTCTTTTAGAATATACCAGTTGTTTTGCTGCTAATCCTCAAGACCTTAATGTTATCCTGAAAAAAAAAGTATCTGGAAAACTCTCTAAGTGCTGGCAAATTTATTATCCTGATATTATAAAACTGTTTGAGAGTATTCAGCTAACAATGATCCAAACATTCTCTGTCAAGGCTACAACTTGAGCAGCTGGGTCAATGAAGAGGGAAGGTTGGGAGGGTCGGGATTAAGGATGAAATGTGTTCTTGAAAGGGCTTCTTGCCTCCGCTGCCTCCTGGCATATTATTATAGGGAGCTGTGACTGAAGTGCTGAGTGCCACAGCAGTGATATATTTGCATTTCAGCAAACAATATTAGATACATATGGTGCCCTGTTCTTTGAAACTTTACCAAAGACCTTAGAAACCTTGGGCAAGTTTTTCCTCAGAGAAGCTACTGCACACCAGTTTTAGAGTACTAATTTCAGTGGAAGAATTCCAAAGTGTTCCAGGAGCCTACTCCTAACATATTTTTGCTTGATGGACCTTGGAGATACTCAAGATAGATTTGATTGAATTATCTCAGGTATCAGGAGTAGTCTAGCCAGAACAGCATGCAGCATAGCACAAACTAATTCACTTTTCCAGGAAGTTAGCATTATTAACTTTTTTTTTGCTATTTGGTATCTGGCACAAAATCACATTTTGCAATTCCAGTTCAGTGGAGTATTTTAAGAATAAAAGCTAAGTATTTTGCTCACTTAGAACCTTGAAAATATCTTCTGGCCTTCAGCAGCTTGTTTAAAGACAGCAGTGTGCACAACAGAAAAGGAATAAATATCAAGTTCGAAGGGATTCAAAATCACTTTCAGATTCATGTTCTTGTTGAGAGACAGTTTTAACAAGATAAATTAGTGAGTAAAATTGTGAAGATTCCAAAACATTTCATTCAGAAAATTTTTAACAGAGGGTTATTTATGTTTGTTTGTTTTTACTTTTTATTTAAATGGTAAATTCTTAAATGTTAAGAAGATGAAACTTCATTAGAATACTTAATTCCAGGTTACATGAAATACTTCCAGTGGACACCAAAGTACATTTTTCTCTCCTCTCCTCTCCTCTCCTCTCCTCTCCTCTCCTCTCCTCTCCTCTTTTATTTTCTCCTCTTTTTTTTTTTTCTCTTCTTTTCTCTTATTTTTTGTCTTTTATTTTCTTTTTCTGATTTATACAACATCAAATTCATCATTGGGACCAATTAATTCCTATTGTGGAGATGTCCAGCTCAGTCCAAAACCTTTCCCACCTCAAAAAAAGCAACAACAACAACAACAACAAAACCTCCAAGCCAGGCAAAAATGCCTTGGGATCTTACTGGAGAGTGGGAGGGAAGCACATGGGAAAACAGAGGAAAGAGGTTCTATAACAGAAAGGTCACTAAAAGTGGGGTGATGAGGCTGTTTCGCTAAAAGAAAATGGGGAGTACCATTGCATATATCCCTAATTCATTAAGGCAAGTACCTAGTGCTTAATATGAAAAATTAGTAACTATAGCCAATGCTCTCTTTAAACTTCTCAGAAGTCAATCCAGCTGAGAAATGAAAATAATAATAATAATAATAATAATATTAAAAAAAAGCCTTCTGAACCTGCAGCAAAAAACCTAATCAGGAAATCTTCCCAGTTTCTGCTCTTAATGGCAGAACTGTAGAAATATATATTTTTTCTTCTGAGGCTTTAAATTGTCTTCTGAACAATATTGTTAATAGAAGGAAATTATCTGGTGAATGACATAAAAAAGCAGCATTTGGCTGCAGTATTCTCAGAGAGATGTAGGGTTTTCATTGTAGTCAGAATTTTAATATATGAAATTGTAATAATGATTTATTAATTAGCTAAGACTGTCATCACACTTTTCTATAGCTAATTTAAATGGCAGCCACATTGGAGTCTGTTTTGTCTCATGTTTTCCCTTTCAGTAAAATCAAGCATAGACACTTTTTTGGCCATCCAAGATACTTTTATCTTTGCCTACAAGGACCCAGGGGGAATGGAAACAGGGAAAGAATATGGAAAGAGGATTTGTACCTCATGGCTTTGAGACTTCTCTGCATTTTTTTCTCCTCCTTTTTCCTGTTCAATAAGATATCAAGAGTGAAAGAGAGCAAGGGTAAAAAAGAAAAAAAAAAAAAAAAGAGAGAGAGAATGGAAGGAACATTGGGTTCAACTTTTTTTCCAGTATCTAAACTCTCAGAACTAAAGAATGGTCTTTTAATTTTTTTCTGAGACAGGATTGGATTTGAGATGGATTTTTCAAACCATAAAATGAAGAAAGTAAATCTGGTGTTCATATACTTACAGCAATCATCTTCAATTAGTAATTAAAATAAAACAGAGGAAGGAAAGAGTTTCAGTGCACAAGGAAGCAGTGTCTCTAAAAACACCCAACGATATAGCAAAAAGTATTTCAGAAACAGATGCTAATACAATTAGTTCCATTTCCTCTAAAATGCTTACCATGCTTGCCAAGATAGAAGAGAAGGATAGAGCTTATCATGTCACAGTTCATACTTAAAATATATTCTTAAATTGTTCAAAGGGTTCCTTAGAGACTTAGTTACTAAAGATATATGGAGGCGGTGAATCCCAAATTTCAAATAGGAGCTACTAAAAGCTGCTCTATCTTGAAACAACCAAATACCCTTCATTTAAGCCCAAATGCTCATTTATATTAACTATGGTAAGGTCTAGCAGAGGACTGGAGAATGAAACAAATGGATGAGTAGGATGGGAAGGGAAAACAGACACATCTTTTTGAGTTGTGCCTCATACACTCCCGCTTTCAAAGGAGGCAGCAGCCATGATACGGTAGCATGTCTTCAGTGCTTCAACTCGCAAAGAAGCAGAAGAGGCAAATCTTCATTTCAGAAGAAAGTACCCAATTCATTTTTCCCTACAGTCAAAACAACATTCAAAACTGTGCTTACTTCTGATTAAAACAAGGAAATCCACAAAGTACACAAGATTGCCAAAGGCAATTTTATATACTTGTATAGTTATTCTGCATTAGTTAAATACCTTGAATTACCAGAGAATTAAAGTAATTGTACCTTTGTATCTTTCTCTTGTTAGGAGCTCTTGGTATCAACTCTTTTCTATTACTCAGTCTATAACAGACACAATCATGGATGGTTAAAGCATCCCACAGATTTGTACTTTGTCCATAACCTCTTCCCACATTGTAACAATTTGTTACTTCAGTGTAAATCTGATACTTTTGGCATAAAAACAAAGTATTAGACAATCTGCAAATGAGCTCATCACTTTGGGCAAGGTGAAAAGGGTCTCTGATGTGGTGTACTCATTGTTGGGCCCCAGATATTAGTCAAAACTCCGAAAGGAAACCAATTTTTAACATGGTGTCTATTTTCCTTTATTTTCCTTTTTGTTAGCTTTTTTTCCATCTCTGAGTCTTTCGCAGTTTGTAGGCACCCATTTCTTCCTTTTCTTCCTCTTTTTTTTTTTGTTGTTGTTGTTTGTTCATGTGTTATGATTCAGTCTTCTAGCATGTATTATCAAGCAGCTGTGTCTTGTAGAGAGTCCGTGGTAAACTTGAATGAGAATGGATAGATTTCACCATTTTCCATACTCTACCCTTCATTGTCCCTAGCTCAAGTAGTCTTCTCTACAAGCAAAGAATTACAGATACTATGAAAAACAAAACAAAATAACGAAGTAAAATGAAATTGGGAAAGCATTAGATAGTAGGAATCCTCTTCCCTTCTAGTAGGAATCCTCTTCCCTTCTATGTACAGAACAGCTACTTCATACACTTCTGCAGTTTGTTGCAGTTGCTTTATGCAGCCAATGTATGTTAGATGCTTGCACTTCTAGATGGAAGGGGAAAGGGTACAGGCTGCAGGGAACATCCTGGATGAGTATATAGGCACTCCGAGTCCTTGTGGGTTAGAGTGAAGGTCCTGGTTTGAAGGGAAGAGAACCCAAAGTCCTTCTAGAGCCAGGCTTGTACTTGGCCAGTCTTAAAGCATCAGCTCTTCATTACACTTGCAGTCTGCGCACCTCCTCCCCACCATAATACTCTGATCTCTTCATCTAACACAGAGCTCACAATGTGCTAGCTACTGGCAGGAGAAAGTTGATATTTCAGTGCCTTACTTATGCACAGCACTTTTTAACCTAAAAATGCTATTGTTATACAATGCCATGCTATTTTTTTTTCCTTTTTTTCCTGAGGAGGATGACAAACTCAACAAAGCCAAGATTTATAATAGCAGCCAAAAATTAAATTAACTAATGAAGAAGAAGAAGAAGAAGAAGAAGAAGAAGAAGAAGAAGAAGAAGAAGAAGAAGAAGAAGAAGAAGAAGAAAAGTCCAAGCTTTCGAAGGAGATATACAGATGCACAAAATTCAGGTACCAGAATTATCTTGAAAAAAAAACTCTTAGAGCAGATAAATCTCTTCTTTAGTCATGGTTTCAACCGATCCTTTGTTTTTCTGTTTAAAAACAACAACAAAGTAACAACAACTAAGTTGAAATGAACTTTGACATCGAAAATCCTCTTTCTCTTTCTCTCTTTCTCTCTCTCTCTCTCTCTCTCTTTTTCTCTTTCTCTCTTTCTTTCTTTCTTTTTCTTTCTTTCTTCTTTCTTTCTTTCTTCCTTTTTCTTTCTTTCTTTCTTTCTTTCTTTCTTTCTTTCTTTCTTTCTTTCTTTCTTTTTCTTCTTTTCTTTCTTTCTTTCTTTCTTTCTTTCTTTCTTTCTTTCTTTCTTTCTTTCTTTCTTTCCTTCCTTCCTTTTCCTTTTCCTTTTCCTTTTCCTTTTCCTTTTCCTTTTCCTTTCCTTTCCTCTTCCTCTTCCTCTTCCTCTTCCTCTTCCTCTTCCTTTTTTTTTCCTTCTTTCCTTCCTTCCTCCCTTCAATCCTTCCTTCCTTTCTTCCTTCATCTCTCTCTATCTTTCTTTCTTTTCCCAGTTTAACTTATCAATTTCATTTTCATTCTGTTGCATCTTTTTCCAAACAGGTCTGTAGACTGAAACATCTGAAGAATATCTTTTTCCTCACAGTACAACTGGGAAAAGAAAATATAAACTCATTACTGCAATCCTATTTAACAGGACTACCACCTCTCTGCAGACTTGTTATACTCAGGTTCTTCCTCACTGGATTTCAGGCTTATCACATAGAGAATATAGCCACAGATGGCCAGCCATAGATAAACCAGTTAGCAAGACATCTTTTTGATTGACCTCTAAGCTCTATTAGAACTAATATTAGAATGAAGTCATCATTCTGGCAAAGAGGAGACAGAAGGACTCTGGTGTCTCAAAGCTCATCTATTGCTGGGATTGGAGAAGTCTGAGCAGAACTCAGACTCCATTGTCTTCTGCGGAGACCTCTCAGTAAGGAAGATTGCTGAGACAGAACTACTGCATGTGACCTGAGTTCTCCTAACTAGCTTCCTGAAAGCCAGTAAACTTGGATCAGAAGCACACAGTAGTCACTTTTATACATTAATCATTTCCCAGCACCTTTAAGTACAATGGTATGTCATTAATAGCATAAGTGACCAATGTTTAGAATAGAAAAAATAGGAAACACCTGTGGTAACTGTAGGACTTGGCTCTTGCATGTGGACTGTTGCAATAAAATGCATGGCAAAAGTATAGCAGTTCCCTATAGAGTCTGTGGGATTCTGAGATCTGTTGTCTCTGTCTGAGTATCCCGTGCTAAAAAGTATAGACCTGGGAAAGACAGACAGGGTAACATAGAAGGATGGTAGGAACTTGGTCTGTACAACTTAAACATAGGAAAAACTGAAGTTTGTATAAAGAACCAGTCAAAGACTGTTGTGAGACCTCTATGAAAGCAACGTGTTTTAAAGCTGCTGCATCTGCAGACGGAAAAGCAGGAAGGATGGTCGCAGTGCATCACCATGCCACAAGATGGCAAAGTCCAGAAGCCGACCTCAAACCAGAATTCAGCTAGAATAATGTAAATACATTAACTTTTCAGGGCTCAAACTACTA
Source organism: Heteronetta atricapilla (assembly GCA_011075105.1). NCBI lineage: Eukaryota > Metazoa > Chordata > Aves > Anseriformes > Anatidae > Heteronetta > Heteronetta atricapilla. The sequence goes on from CM021733.1 coordinate 20,275,921, forward strand.
AAATTATAACTTAAATGAAAGTGGGGGTGGGGAGCAGGCAGTGTTTCAGAAGATTTCTGGTTTTGTGTTGTTCTTTGGGCTGTTTATTTTAGATAAAAACTAGCCTTTACAACACATCACACATGGAAGTGCCAAATATCCTCTGCAGTACAATCTCCTCTATGTTATTCTAATTGTCTGTTTCTTTGTTCAAAGAAACATGGGAACAATCTCATTTTTCAGTCAGGACGTGTCTTAGTGTTCACCTCCAACTTCCTTTTTTTTTATTTTTTATTTTGTGCCATACTTTTTTCTAGCTTTCCCTTGAACTTTAAATGTAATAAATTGTCATACTTTCAAACAAAGCTCTCAAGTCCCTGAGCATAATTTCTTGCTGTGCCCCAATTTTATTCTTTCACTTTTATCTCTAATCCCAAAACCAAGACGACTCCTTTGCTCTTTAGGAGATGATGAGTACAAACTAGGGGCAATCACTCATTGTCAGATTACAATCTAAACTATAAAAGTTGCAGGAACATTACAAAAAGCCACAGCTCCATTCATGGTTTCAGTTTAGGTCTTTGGGGACAAATGTCTACATTGCAAACTCAGCAAGTGCACACAGCATTAAGATTCCCGGTCCTGCCTCCATGCAGCAGTTGCATTAGATCATCCTTTGCAATACAGTTCCAGTGGTATGGTTCTCTGTTAATTAGCAACTGTGTTGATAGAGTCAGTGCAGAGGCCAAACAATCCCCAAGGGGTGGATTCTGGCTGAAACGAATTGACAGCCCAGTGTTAGGATGTTTGCACAGTTGTATGTGTCCTATGAATAAACAAAGAGAAGAGATACCCTGCAGCTGGCAGCTTTTGCCAGCTCCACATTGGTGTGCAAAATGCTGTTCTTAATGAGGTCCTACTGTAGGACTTCATGAGGTGTCTTCCAGCTTCATTGATTCTACGAGTCTACAAAAATTATATTAAAAACAATGATTCCATAGAAAGCTTTCATTTGTTCAAATGACTTGATTTCTTCTTCTCTGTCAAATTTCTGAAAATATGAGACCTTCCCAGCAGGTGACAAAGGCTGGTGAAAAGTCCCTCAAGCAGGACCAAGCTGCTGCTGTTCCCATGTCTTGGTGTCATTTTGCAGAAGCCAAGGAGAGTCCAAAGCAGCCTACCCACACCACAGGTTGGGTACATGTGTGCAGCAAGTGAGGGCTGTGGTATCCAGCACTCAGCATACGTGATATGCCCTGAGCCCCATCCCAAACCCCAAACAAATACAACTGGTGCACTTTAAACATCTCACCACCTTTGTGAGCATCTAGCAACTGTAGCCTTTATTTGTTTGCCAAGCTTTTCATGCTGCATGGAAATTTCAAATGTTTTCAGAGCCATGGGAGGGCTAATTAAAACATTCAGCAGCTTTTCTGTCTGAGCAGTGTAAATATGATGTAAAAAGAAAATTAAAGAGCATTTACACAGATGCATACTTGTTCATTGTAGCCATAAAATCTAGCTGCAGGGACGTGGCAAGAGCAAGTCTCATATTCTTCCAAACAAGTTATTCAGCAAAAAATTAGACACCAAGTTTCAGTTTGGAAGAGTTACTCTTTATTAGGCTCATTTTTAATTAGCCTCCAAAGCCACACTTCCCTACTTTTTAAACTTTTTTTTTTCTAGTTTATATTACTCGTCACTCAAGTTGCTGCTGAAATAGTTAAAATAGTTTCATATTTTTGAAACAAAATATTTGTTTCACATACTTGAGCTCACAGTTCACACACATTTTTTTTTCCCTTTTACTCATGCAACCCTCTCTTTTGGGCAGTCAGAGTGAATAAAACCCACTGAAATATCAGTGATGCCCAGGATAGGGAAGGCATTCTGGGGTATCGCATTTTCCAGTGCTGGTTGATGTTTCAGTCTGGGTTTTCAAGGACACCAACTATGTTGTTTACATTGCAAAGAAAGGAGCTTTTTTGATCAGGGGAAGCTGAGTCACTCCCTGTTAGTTTTATCATTTTGCAAAGAGAGAGAGCTGATGCCTGATCTTTCTCTGACCTTTTATTCAAGCTTCTTTTCTGGGTTCCCAGGCTGTTGTATTCTGTTTAGTTATATCTTGTTGATATTCAGAAGAATCAGATACTTTTTCATTTGGTGTTACATGATATCATAGGCAAAAGCAACAGAAATCCCATGAGTTTACCCTCCGGTCAAAATGGTTCACTGGAAGGATGAGATAAAATCCTAGAACTTTTTTCTGGGTTGTGATCTATTTTCAGGGATTTTTGTTGGGGGGTGGCAATGGGAGGGGGCTGGAGTTCTCGGTTTTTTTTCCCACAGAGATCACAAGACAAACAGACCATGGGTCAGGTAATGTAAGCAACAGCCTGAAAAACCATTGCTAAAAATTGTAAGCACCCAATCAGCTCTGAAGGAAAAAATTCATTTAAGTGACACATGTTAATAGTATTGAATTCAAAACAAGTGTTTTGACGTCCAGATGTTGGAAAGTGCCATATCCTGATTAACAAATATCTTCTGCTCTTTCAAATCTTCCTTCCTTACGTTGAACACAATTCAAGTTTTGAAGAAATTCTTTCCCACTACTGTCCACTGATCACATCACTGAAGTATTTCAAAATTTTAACTTCTTTCCTATAAGGAAAAAATGGAAAGCATAACCACAAATATTTATGTTAGTGTCACTGTTTATTATTGGAAGCTTAGTTCAGTCTGCTGCAGTGCCTTTGTAAGAGCATACCATCAGATATGGCATCCAGCTCCTCCAGGCATTTTACAACAACATCAACACACACCATCTTTATAACCTGGGAAAGACCGAGTATCCCGAATGGAAAGTTGTGAGTGATGTACAGAAATGTCCCCATGCAAATGTTTATAATTGGAAGGCTTTGGAAAGGTATAGCAGTGTTATCAATAGGAATGAACGCTAAGCATAAGTTGGCTTTGGAGCATCTCACTCACAGGAAAAAAAAAAAAAAAAATAGAGAAAGCAAAATTCTGATGTTAACTCCTTCAGAGAAGGCACTGCCACTTGTGATGCTCTGCAGCCAGGTGGTTGTTTAACTGTCTGTTCTCTGCTGCCATGTTGGAACCCCAAATTTTACTGTAATATGACAGTGTGGAGAGAGAGGGAAAATTTAATGGAGATGGAAATTTAGGCCAGCATACAATAAAGCCTGTTTGGCTTTCAATACTTGCTAAGGCTAGAGCAGATATTGTTTCTAGTAGCCCGCCTACTTTTCTCTTTTCCTTTCTCCTTTTCCCGACATGATAGCCTAGATCCCAATGTTATCCCTATCACTTTTGTGAAACTACTTACTGCTATCTGCGTTTGATAAATGAAGCCTTACAACAATGATGAGGGCTTACACAATGTTCTACTTTGTCTTTCATTTGCTGTCAGAGTGCTTTACAGCAAAGGCAGAAAACACTTTGCTACTACAGACATGCCTTCCCCACTTGTCCTTACCAGGTGGGGAAATAAAGGCCCTTCTTTTGTTGAAGGTTTTCAAATTTCCAACAATGGAAGGTAAGTGCAAGGAAGTTATGGAAGTGTAAGGACAATAACAACAACAAAGAAAGAGAGCATCTTCGCAGCCTAAGTGAGAAGGAGTCTGGGGTACGGTCAAGAACAGAATTTGAGTTCCCCATCCTCAGATCAGAGCCATAACCACAAATTATTCAGTTTCCCTATTTAATATACTTTGATACATCATTACCTATCAACCAAGAAGCCTCATTTTCCAGAATTTTAAGGTTTATGGCCCATTTCTGTTTCCTCCTTTACTTTATGGGAAAGATACATAATAAGCTATATTGCAAATATTGGGAAATGTCTTGCAAAGTCTTGTCCTAACCTAACATGACTGAGCAGTGTGGGAGGAGGAAGTAATGACTTCCCCCTGACCTGTGTAGCTGACATGAAGTCTGCCAAGAATCACAGCCTCTTTGCTCATGGGAACACAGGAGCAACTCTTTGGAGAGGAGGCGGGGGAGGGGGGGCCAGAGGGGGTGTAGAAGCATGTCTCCACCCCCTCCTGTGCTCCATGTGGCAGAAGAGAGTGGCTGCACCACTTAAAAAGAAGTAGTAAATTCCTCTCCACCTTCCCCCCACCAGCAGTTTGTTTCTGAAGGGTGGGGCGGTGTAGCTTTGCGCGGCCACTTCCCGGATTGGTACAGTTTTGCAGTGCCCACAATGTGGGGTAGCATATAAAATGCACAGTCTAGCCCATTTGGAAAAGAAAATGGTTTTCCTGCATGGGCAGAAAGACAGAGCTGTGCTGTAAGGATGGAATTTCACAACAGAACAAAAATAAAGCACAGTGCTGTTCCAGAATTTCTCGATTCTTATTCTAAACAGTAATAAACCCACCTCCCAAACCCCAGTCCGGACAAAATATTAGCATTCCCTCTGCTCTGGTTACAGCTCACATCCCTCTTAATACCTCTTGCTCTGCCATGAACTATTTGTATAAGAAAGGCTTATGTTTGAACTGGAATTGGCACAAATAGTTACCCACTGGATATTCCTTTTCTGCAGAAATCCAATCTCTTTCAGTGCTTCACAAATCACAGAATCCACTGAGGACAGAAGCCTGTGTTTTCTTCTCCTCCAAAGAGAATAAAAAATCGTCAGTAACTCTGACAGCTTCCTGTAGTGTGGCTCTCACAGCTTATTCCAGATGAGCTGAACATTAAACTTGCCATAAAAATGTTATGATGGGAGGTTGTATCTCCCACAGTACTCAGAAATTATTTAGTGAGTTTTGCCATCATCACCCCCAGGCTGTAACCATTTCCCAGCTCTTCTGAGAAGTGAAAACAGTAAAAAAAATAAAAATAAAAACAAGCCATATCAATGACAAATAATAACAACAGCCATCAGAGGCGACAAAAATGACCAAAATTTAATGCAGACGAGGCCATTGCTTATGTGAGCTTTGCAAACAACTTGACCTTGCGTACTTGGGCATGACGAAGGAGTTTGCAAGGGTTCACCCAAATCTGTGTGCTGGCCCTGCACTTAGAACTGGAGGATGTGCCTTATTCCTGCCTGCACCACTTGCCCACTGTGAGGTGCCAACGACTCAGCTGGCCCCAGGCTCCTCGCTGCACAAAGTGAGGCACATGTTCTGCACCCCCACGCTGTAGCAGCATGTACGAAATGCCCTGCAGAAGAAAGAGGATTCATATCCTTTATTCACCACCATGGACAATCAGGCACTGAAATCCCTCATGCTGCCACTGATTTCACAAGTGGTTGCCCGCTGAGGATCTGCCCCCTACGTTTTTCTTCTGTCTGAGCAGCTGCTGTTCCTTCATAGTCTATTTGGTTATGTCATCATTAGCTTTTTCAGTATGGGTAAGGAACCTTGAAAATGCTTTATGCTCTCAAGAGATCTGGAATTTCTCAAAAAAAAAAAAAAAAAAAAAAAAAAGTTCTGATGTTTCTCAAGCCTCCCTCCCTTTCTCCTTCTGAAAAGGTTTTAAAAATGTGGAATGTTGTGGGAAATTACTCAGAATGTAATAAAAATGTACATGAAAAAAAAAAAAAAAATCTAACTCACAGCTTCCTTGGCTGGAGTGATGTCCCAGGGCTGGATCCAGCTCAGCAATGCTCTTTGGCCTTTCTCTAGTTTTCTCTTTCCAGGACCACATCCCTCATTTAGTTTCGGCTTCCAGGACCCTCTCTCTCACCCCCACACACCACATAAATACACAGACACATACAGCTCTGACACACATTTCTTTCTGTGGCACAGGATACCCTCAAAGCTTTTCTCTTTAACAAAGTTCAAGAAACCCCTATGCCGAGCACCTCCCTCCCCTGCTCCCTGGTCTCCAGCTACATGCAAACACTCCAAAACACAATTTATTTACTGGATCTGCTTTCTTAACCACTTGATCACCACACCAGCTATTTCTCCTCCATGTATATCCTATAAAAAGTAACAGAAACACTTTTGGAAAGTACAAGCTGTTCAGGATTTTTGTGTTTTAATGTTATTTTATGACTGCTCTTTTTGCATATGCACACACTTAAAGCTCACCAAAATTCAAAATTTCACTGACTAATAACAATTGAAAATAACTTTTAAAAATGTGTATATTAACTTTACAAAAGGTCTTTCTAATGTTTCTCTAAATATGCCTCTAAAGATTAAAAACCATATATTTAAATATATAAGAGGGGGTTATTTTAACCCTCTTATCCAGAAGTAGCTTCAAAAAGTACAGTGTTCAGAGCTATATATACATGAGTCATTCTCTCCACCTCTTTTATACCTCTAAATGTTTCTGCTGTTGCCATTTAGCAAAGAACATTTTGTTTATGCATTTTCTATAAAGAAGCAGAACCTTTTCATAATTGAAAGGTCTATTGAAGATGATAATGACTATTCAAAAGACTTAAGCTTGCTGACTTGAAGCTCAGGTTGAATTAAATGACTCACATGCAGTTCAGTGGTGAAGAGATGGGCTTTACAAAGCCAGATAAAAACACAAATTGAGGAACTCATTTCATGATGAAACTCAGTTCTAAGCATGTAGCAGCACTGCTGAGGTTGATTAGAGTGTTTGCATGCTTAAATACAGGCTTCTGTACCTTGCCTAGTCATGCCATAAATGAGTATAGCTTAGATACTTAAATAGTTTACAAAACACTGTATACTTAAAATAACTTTTACCCTTTAAACGCTCTTGTCCATTTCAAATTTTCCATCCCTTGGGCTACATTGCCTTGGAAGGACAAAGAACTGAGCACGTTAAGCCCCTGAGGCTGCCCAGCTGGGTCACCTCTCCTGCAGAACCCACTTCAGGCTGGCTAAGGTGCTCCTTCCCACCTAACGAGTAGGACTCCTGCTGCACTCCAGGCACTGCTAAATTCCCACTCAGCTCAGCTCTGGAGATGCTTGAGGCAGGGCTTACGTGGTGCAGGGACCTCCACAAAGAGTGAGTTTCACCCACTGAGTGCTTCTGTTTTGCTGCTGCAGTTGCAGGTCACATCTTACAGCCACACACCGCCTGCAGCCCAGGGAAGGCAACTCTGAACACAGGACACAGTGGCAAGAGGCAGGACTCCCATGCTTGTAAATTTTATCATTTACATCTATTTATTCACATTTTGGAGGCACTGCTTTACACAACACTGACACTTGTGGATGCCCTCATAAGACTCTGCAAGCTTCTTGTGCTGATGAGAAACAAAAAGGGGTCAATGCTTGCTCTGTGCTGTGCTAGTTTTTTCCAGGTTGACAGCCAACACTGACACTACTCTGTTTTCCAGGATAGCTATTCTTCAGATGAACAGCTCCCCAGTAACACTTAAAAAAGCATTTGCGAAGAGAAAAAGCTGTGGCATGTCTCCACTAATATGATGTATATACAGAAATGTGGCATTAAACATAGATGCTAGCCCAAAAGGCTGTCAGGTGTGCCACCAGACTGAAGCAAACCACCTCCAGACAAAGAGGGACAGCAACTACTTTGCATGGCCTAGCTTGGGCAGAAACTCTCTCCCCAGCACGCAGGAAAAGGCTGCGGTCCAGAGACAGGGAGGACATGGGGCTGAGTGGGTCCAGTGTCGCTTCCTCCCCTTCCTCTCCTGGTCTTCACAGCATGATGAGAGCAATGCACCGAGACAGGCAGCTGGGGAAAATCTGCTCATTACCAATCTGTACAACAAGAAAAATTGAAAGAGGCTAAGCTCAGAGCAAACTGATACTCTTTGCCCTCCCTTTAGGGTTTTCTGGAGGTGTCTATGTAAACAGGTGTGCTTAGTGTAATTGGACACAGGAGAAGGGCCTTTTCACACAGGACCTTCACTTCATAGCTGCATTGCTGGTGTGAGGATTCACAGAAGGCACCAAATGCCTCCTAGCAGCAAAGAATGACCTCTGTCTGTACTGCACCAAGAAGCCTTCCTTTACAGGTGCTGGAGTGATGCTTTCAGTGGACTCAGAGTAGCTACTCATGGCCAACTTGTCTGCTATGGCCAAAGAAGCACTTGCCAGAGCTCAGCAGAGAAGCATGTAAGTGACTCTTTACAACCCTCAGTTTTCAAACCACCCCTCAAAAGCCTTTGTGTGGGTAAGTCCTGCAGCAGTGGAGGGTCCCCAAGGTCATTAGAAACCCTCTAATTTTACATTTGCTTTCCAAAATATCCTTCAGTATAAAAGACCTTCCCAAGACCAGAGCTACAAACACTGTAGTAGAAGTGGGAAAGGACAGGGGAAAAATACAAGATCAGGTGTCTTGATATCACAGGAGTCACGATTTACTCATAGACATTAGGACAGCGCTCTGCCCACTACTTCTTGGTTAAAAAAGTTTCAGTCACCTTCTGGAAAGACTGAGTGCCACAAAAGCTCCATCCAAAGAAGCTCTTTGAACAATCCTATTGTCAGAGAGGGTCTAGAGTTTGGAAACCAGTTTTTAGATGCCCAGCTCATATTGACTTCTAGGGACACTTAGAAGCCAAATTCCCTCAGGAATTTTTTCTCTTAGGTGGGGTAATTCAACAGGCTCTGTGTACTGAATGGGAGTGGAACAGACTGACATCTCTGCTCTGTGTTGTAGTAGCTGAGTACCCTGATATCTACAGTACTAATTACTAGTGCAGTCACTAGGAAAATGTCTTTTCTAACAGCTCTTTTTGAAGCTTCTTGTGGGCTGAGGTTGTGCTCCAGGGCATCACCTGCACTAGAAGCAGTTTGCTAGTATATCAGGCGTTGGCTACACATACAACCTATACAGGCTATTCCTGCCCCAAAGAGATTACAGTCAGAGTAAGAGGTGCTTCACAAAACATATTGGTACTGATACATTTTTGTGCTTTGTAGTAAAATAAATCTCCAGGAAATTATGTAGGGGCTTGAGAGCAGTTGATAATTTAATCTAAACAACATTTATGGATGATAAAAAATGAAAGTATGCAAAAGAGTACTAATAGTCCCCTACAGAGAGCTCTCAGAGTGGCAACCCAAAATTATTATGGTTTGCTAGTGATGCCACACGTGCTTTGGTAGTGTAAATCTAAATATAATATTGATGGTCATAGTGGTCATTATTCATCTGCAATGGCTTGTCACTACGGTGGCATGCAACACAGAAATCAAAACAACTCTGCACTGACATACAAAGATCTCAGTGCTTTCTGCAAATACCAGCTACATCTCAGCTATGTAAAATGCTTGAAGTCTCCCAGAGAAGAGTCTGGAACAGGGGACAGCTGTGCTAATCTTTCATAAAATCCCAAATACAGTTTTGGAGTTTGTCTGAAGGAATGACAGTCAGCAATCAAAGAAAAAGATGGGTAATTCTAGAGCTGATTGTACTGGAATGCCTTGGAAAAAGAAACCTGTGGAATCACTGAAATGCTGTTTTAGTGCCAGTGTGAAAATTACATCCAGATTACTTTGCTTGAACAGTAATGACATTGGAGAGACAGGCAACATTAATTGCAGCTTGTGCTATAGCCTAGGAAATGAGTGAATGCACCTGCCTGGCATAAATGGCGGTGTTCTGTGTGCTATGAAGTTACCTCTAAAACAAACATTGGCAAAATTTACTGAGGCACCGCACATGTTAGAGAGATCTGCTCCTCATGACACAGTGAACTCAAGTGAGCAAGGTGGCTAGTACTGCAGCGGCTGAACTTTATGGTGGATGGTAGGCAATCTAAGGGGTAATTAAGCAAAGGGCTGTTCTAGTACTCAGCTTTAATGAGGACTGTATTCCAAGGGTGAAAGTATGGAAAAGTAGTTAGATATGATTTGCTGAGAGACTTATAAGGAACCTCAGTGCACACATAAGGACAATGTTGACATGGAAGAATAGCTGACCATTTAGTCTGAGTAAACTATTACATAACAGCTAAGCTATAATAAAACCCCGATTCCAAATCAAATAAGTCTCCCAGACTGCTAAAAGTGAGTCACCAACAGCTTTATAAACATACAAAATACTTGACAAGGAAGTCTCTGATAATTTTTTAGTAATTATGTCTGTGAATTGTTCTCTGTTGACATCACTATTAGAAATGGTTTCCCATAAGCTTGCACTGCCTGTTAACATCTGCTCATTAATCACCGAGGCTTTGAATATTTCTTTCATTACAAGTTTATTATGGAGTTTACACGATCCTGAATCTGGTTGTTCAGAGAGATGTTTAATTAGTGAAGAAACAATAGCTGAAGACAATACAGCTTTATTTTGTATGGATTTTTATGGCTTCAAAAACCTCTTAACAAGACATGATTTCACAAGACAGTCACAGATGGTGAAATATCTGTGCATCTCAGACATTTGTGAGAACAGAAAACCATTTTTCATGGGCTTCAAGGACACTTTCAAGCCTTGTCTGTGGTCTGAAAAAAATCAATAAAAGTTTCTCACTGAAGTATGATTTGGAAACAAATGCAGAAACCTAAGCTAGAGGTCAAGCAGTGTTTTCTTAAGACCATCCTGCAGGGCTGATACAGTGATCAGATAAAATTGGCCTAAAAGTGAACAAGAAAAAGGAAGGTTATAACTAGGGTCTGAGGAAAGAAGATCATCCTGGGGAATACAATTTTTGAGGAGATGAAAGTCTAGCAGTTACAACACTGTGTTTTGGAGGCAGGAAGGTCCTAAGTTCAGTGGGAACGAAAGTATCACCGCAGGCAATTCACTTGACCTTTGTGGTACCTCAGTCAGCTAAGCTGTAAGACTGGCTTCCATCGAAATCCAGATGTTGCCTCTGAATTAAACTGTCCTGAGTAAATAAGTTACCAGAAGAACTGCATATCTGAAAAATGCCTTAGCCAGAGGTTACTAAAGGATATTACTAATGACAGACAAATGAGGCACATCAGACTGCCATATTTGTAGATACTTCAGCCAGGGATGCTACTTTATGTAATGCTTGGAGGAAAATAAATAATGAACTTCATTATAGTTTTAAGAAAGAAAAAAAAAAAAAAAAAAAGTAAAGAAAAGAAAAAGAAGAGAAAAAAGCCACAATGCAAAGACAGATACTATTCTTAAATGAAAAGCAAAATGTTTTCAGAAACAGTAGAACAGTGATGGTGACTCTAGTCACTTTCATAAACTTTAAAAGTGCAAATGAAATCTTTTGCAGTCTGTCTTGCAAGACACAAAACTAGGGCCATTCATGGGCAAACCTTGTGGAAAGAAAATATTTTAGATGTCCTGTAAGCTCCTGCACTGCATGGCCTACAAAAAGTGTCAGCCCACTCTTATGCAGATGATGAAAAAGAATATTTGGAAAGAGCCCTTGAGGAACTAAACAGGAAGTAATGGTGTCCCAAGGCTCTGACCCCAACCCATCCTGGCTTTGTGCTGGGCAGCTTCAAGCAAAGCCCTCTAATAGGTAGGTCAAGTTATGTGTTGATAGTCCCACTCAGCTTCATTTCATTGTCCACCTAGCATTTCAGGCTAAAAACTATTGGGTGGCAGCTATCTTTCATCCATTCCTGCAGGAAAACACAAACAAGGTTTCAGGCAAGTAGGAAACTGGAGCTCTACGTTCCTTCATTATCTGTACCTTGCTTGATGGAACCAAACCCAGACCATGCCACAGTGGATGCAATGCTCTCCTCTTTAGCACAAGTATGCAGCCGAAATATGACTCCTTAATAAAACAAGCAAAAGTTACTGCACAGCAGCCAAAGCTTTCAGAAGGAAATGTTCCTACTGGTAATCCTTTTGGCCCAATAGGTTGTACCATACTGAACTGCAGAGAGTACTGATGCCCAGCAATTTGTAATCACTAACACAATACATAATCAGCCACAAAATGGTTTTGCAACTCTATAGCAAAATGTATGGTGGTATTATTGGAATTATTACTTAACCCAATTGCTGAATGCTACATCGTAATACAACCTAAAGCAGCTGCATATAAAGATTGAGGATCCTTATGTTGCCATGCTGTTTTGTGGCTCTGGTAGCAGGATGGTGAGTGTTGTTTGCTTCTCATGAGTAGCAGTTTTGGAGGAAAGAGTGGCAATAAAGGGGAATAGATGATGATAGCTGGATAGATGGGACAAGAGACAGGCTATAATTCATTGTTTCTATCTTTGTCAGAACCAAACTAATTATAGTAATGTACCTTGCAAGAACAGCTCCTGTGGCAGTCATATTTATGCACTGTCAATAGCTGAGAACTATATGTAATGTCCTAGCATGACCATATGTAACATCCAGATCATGGAATAAACCCCAGAGGGAAGAAATACAGTAGATGGTGATTATTGGAGTATCGTGTCCAGTTCCGGGCTCCCCAGTACAAAAAAGACAGGGATCTCCTGGAAAGAGTCCAGCGGAGGGCCACAAAGATGATACAGGGCCTGGAGCATCTTCCCTATGAGGAAAGGCTGAGAGACCTGGGTCTGTTCAGCCTTGAGAAGAGGAGACTGAGGAGGGACCTTATCAATGTTTACAAATACATGAAGTGTGGGAGACAGAGGGATTTGGCCAACCTCTTTTAAGTATTTTGTGGGGACAGGACAAGTGGTAATGGCCACAAAATGGAGCACAGGAAGTTCTGCGCCAACATGTGAAAGAATTTCTTCACGGTGAGGGTGACGGAGCACTGGAACAGGCTGCCCAGGGAGGTTGTGGAGTCTCCTTTTCTGGAGATAGGCAAGGCCCATCTGGACGCCTACCTGGGCAGCCTGCTCTAAGGAACCTGCTTTGGCAGGGGGGTTGGACCTGATGATCTCTCGAGGTCCCTTCCAACCCCTACAATTCTATGATTCTGTGATAAGCCCAAAGACAATGGGCAGATCTCTGAGCTTTGTCAGTATCATAGAACCATAGAACGGCTTGGGTTGGAAGGTACTTAAAGATCATCTATTTCCAACTCCCTGCAATGGACAGGGATGCCACCCACTGGATCAGGTTGGTCAGGGCCTCATCTAACCTGGTCTTGAACACCTCCAGGGCTGGGGCATCCACAGCCTCTTTGGGCAATCTGTTCCAGTGCTTCACCTCCCTCAGTGAATAATTTCCTCCTAACATCTAATCTAAATCTCCTCTCTTTTAGTTTAAAACCATTCCCCCTTGTCCTGAATGGTTTTCAAGTATAGTTTTCAAGTCCTCGTGCTTGCTTATATTTTACCACCTTTCTCTTTTCCTGTATCTCTTTCCTTCAACAAGCAGAGTGGCAAGAGCACCACCTAGGACAGGTTGCTATATTGGAGTAGGATGGACTTTGGTGTTTGGTGCTTTTTCTACACAAGCAGCTTTGGTTTGAAAATAGTGTCTAGAAATGAACGGGGATTTTGCCTTTTTTTTTTTATTACGTGCAAAATGCTAGGAATGTTTAAAAGTAACAGTAACCAAAGTAACAGGGAATAGGAAATAAGAGAGACATTTATCCCCTTAGAAACAGCTTTATTCCCCTTGCATTGCTACAGGAGCATAGACTTTTTCTGTCTGCTTTGGCACCAAAAGCAATTTTTTCAAACATCAGGATTTTTTTCTGCCTTTAGAAGGGTTGCATATATTGGACTTAAGAGCAAGAAAATAGCCTTCAGTTTTAAAACAATTTATCACTGCTACCAGTAGGACAGTGTAACAAACAAGAAAATCTCTTAAACAAGACACTGAAGAAATATATAATTTAGTTGTTCTTCAAAGTCTTTTTTTTTTTTTTTTTTTTTTTGCAGCTAGTTCTTGCTTTGTCAGATCTTCTCATCTAATGACATCAAAGTAGCTGAAAAATGTAAGCTAGGTTAAGATGAATGCATATGTCACTTGAACTCCCCTGGTTGGGAGGTAAGTACATTACAGAATTAGAACATAGGAATTTTTACTGTGACAGTGATCCAGCAAAATCGGTCACAATGGATGCGATCCAAAGTCCATTAACATCCACGGAAGATGGAAGTTTTTCCACTGATTTCATAGGCTTTTGATCAGACTTATAGCCTCTTCTACAAAATTCACCTACTCTGATTTTCAAAGAGAAGATTAGCACATGGAAAGTGATGTACATGCTGCTATGAAGGTCATATTCACTAATCTGCTATAGAATATGCTGCAGACAGAATTTTATGTACTCTGAGTTAACATCAGGAGCAATTTAGAGTTAGAGGAGAGTATTGAATAACAGCCTTTTAAATACAGCAATTATAAGGTCTTTGAAACAAATATTAGCGTTGTGATTTGGGAAGCCTAAGGAATTTAATCAGCCATTCTTGATCTAATTGCCAGTATGATTTTCACTCTATCAGATGAGAGTTGTAATTGTTTTAGAAAAGTTTGACATATGATAGGCTTCTGAGTTCTTCTTACTGAAATGATTTATTTATTTCATTTGGCAACTTTCTCAGCACAATAGGTAACCTGGTCTGAAACTCTCACCCTTTTTCCAAGGATGCAGTACTGAAACGACCATAGCGATGGCTCAGGAAAGATATGACAGCTAGTAAGGGCTGAGTTATTGATAGTTACAGGGGCCAGAAATCCCTTTCTGCTAGCATCTAGTATTTTAATTTGCACAGGGCAAAATATGAATCTTTGTATGAAATCCCATAGTACAGAGACTACTTCAGGAAAATGAAAGGAAATACTTCTTCACGGTGTGGAATTTGTTGCTGCAGGAAACAGTGGAGTCAAATAATGTGTCTGGATTTCTGCAGGACTGCAGTAGCATTACTAGTAACAACTGTAATTTCAATTCACAGACTCAATCCTGACCAAAACAAAGTCCTTGCATGATCCAGGCTTCAACCTGCAGATTTGCCACCGCAGGAACCTGTGCTCATATTTATCCCTGAAAATTACATGGGGTGCGCAGACAACGGAAAGAGATCGTGAGGGTGAGCTGGCACAAGTGTTGGAGTCTCCAGTGCAAGCTGATGCCCCTCATTAAAATACCAGTGATTTTTGTTACCTGACTCAGGTAAAAGTTCTCCAGGTGCAAAAAATGCAAAAATAAAGCAGTTCAAATGTATTACATCTCACTGTCTTTCAACTTTCCTACATTCAATGTAACACAGGGACTGGAAAGAGCAGCAAACCCATCCCATCATTTGGGGATGATCACGTGGCTGTGCCACCTCCTGTGCTGGAGAAAATGGACAAATGTTCTCTGCAAACTGAGGAGTGCAGGGAGAGGAACGTCAGGAGGCTGTACAGAAATGTGATGCAACACAACCTGGGACTGATCCAGAGCTCAGTGAAGCTGATGGAAAGACTCGTAATGAGTTTTGGATCCTGCTCCGGACGCATTGTAACTATACTCCACGGGGAGCACGAGCCCATCTTCACTAGCCTCAGAGCACACAGCTATCCTCAGGCTGGGCTGCCCCAAACAACACCAAAACACTGTTTGTTATTGTTATTGTTATTGTTGAAAGAAGCATTTTCACAGCAGTGAAGGTCAACTACAAATGATGACTCACTTGCACCACCGATCTACACAAATAGCATGTGCTAAGATTACCATCTGGTATAACAATCTACATCACAAGACTCCACATTTCCTGTTACCCAGGGTAAGTAAATTTCAAGCATGAGGGAAAATTTTAGCAAGTTTCCCCAAGTACCTTTGCAGAAAGAATAATGTGGCTTACACAGAAGGGGGAAGAGAAAGGGAATTTTTGAGGTAAACGCTATTCCTCTCCCTTCTGCCCCCTCATCTCACAAAAAGAAAAACATATTAAACTCGCTGATCTCATTTCTATCATGTTTAAAAAGTCAAATCTATGTAACGAATGCCTGCCTGGAGGGAGGGCAGTGGGAGACTGACAGCTGGGCTTTCTGGGCACTGTTAGATGCGGACAGTGTGCGACTCCCCCGCTGCCCCTCTCCCTTTCCCCGTCTCACTGTGTTATGCATGGTGCAAATGTAGCATCAGGTGAGGGGTGCTGCCTGGCCAGACCCTGCTGCAGGACCCCACCAGGCTGGGCCACCCCACAGCAGGGGAGATGCCAGCCAGGGGGAAGAGGGTTTCTGTAATGGTGTGCAGGGTGCCGGGGGTGACGTTTATCCCCAGAGAAGTTTCCCAGCAACACCACTCTTTCACTTCTTTCCATTCCACCCGTCCTTGCTATCACGGCCATGACATGAGCCCTGCTGGATGCAGGGCCTAGGGCCAAAGCCACAGCTCAGTGTGAAGCTGTGACCCTACAGCCTCTGCAGGTGGCCAAAAGTCACAGTTTCCACTGGTGGTCTTTCTGAGGCCACCCCTGCGGCCCAGCCGCAGACTCCTTTGCATGGCGAATCCCCTATCCCACATCCTGCCACTCGAGGGACGTGGGCTGGCCCTTCCTCCAAAGAGGCTTCTGAAACACATGGCTCCAGGATCTGGCAGGAGCTGAAAGAAAGACCTGAGTCTGGGAGGAAAAACAGATAAGTCTTTTCCAGACAAAATAGAGGTAAATCAAATAAATAAGTAATGCTGGGCAAGCTACTGAATGCCAGCAGCATTGTGCATGAGTGAGGTGGCTGGGAATCCCCTCTGGGATCCTGGCAAGCAGGGAGTCGATGATGTCTTTCACCATGAGTCAGTGCCGTTCAACATGCGCAGCACAGAGACAGGCCTCTGCAGAGACAGGAGAGATTCCATCGCTTGCTCACATTTAAGCCAAAATATAACACTCAGCATAAGACTTCTCTCTCTGTTTGTTTGTCTGCCTGCTAAGGGCTGGGGTGGCCACTTCTGAAGCCTGCTCTTGGGTGGAAATACCGGGAAATAGGAGGCAGCAGGGCAAGAAACACAGCAGTAACATGCACAAGCAGAGGTGCCCTGCTTTCTCGGCGCTGGACACTCTTCCTGACTGCCTGTCTTGAACTGCTGTGCCCTACCCTGCCCTGTCTTGGCACACCCCTTCCAAATTTCCCTTCCCAAAGTCTCCTTTGCATGACTCATGCATGTTTTAAGCCATCTCAGGGGTACTGCTGATGCTCAGCTATGGGCAAATCCTCAGCTAGGATAAAATGGTGCAGCTCTGTCAAAGAAGCCTGAGATCATCATCTGAAAAGAAAGCCTCATTTCCTCACTATTGAACTTCCTCTCAGTTTCCTCCACAGCTTTTGCTGGGATCTGCATATGGTAAAAGATGGCAGACCTTTATATATCAACAATTGAATCAACCTGAAAACTGCAGCCCAGTGGTACTAAAGAGAGAGATATCCCATTCTGCACTGGCCACCCAGTCCAAATAGCCTGCACATACAGGGTCTGTACCTCAATGTGAGTAAGAAATCAGCCAACGGGTATGAGAACAGAATCTTTTGTTATACATTGGATTACAGAACAGCATGTTTTCTACCCTGTGATCTAAGAAATCTTTAGAGAAGCAGCTTCAGAGAGTGAGATGCAAGTACAGGTATTCTCTAGAGATAACAATACATGGTACTGTTTCCTGTGCTATGCAGCATATTTTGAATGTATCATGAACTACAAGGTTCCGGTGTCCTGAAGATGGTACCACCCAAAGTTGGGCCAACAACACTTTTGTTTCTTGTTCTGATTTATCAAAACCTGACTCAGATTTGCAGTGATGTACATCAGACTTTCCCTGAAACCTCTGGACTGAACTAAAGCAGCAAATGGAGAACCACCTTGAAAGCTCAATGTACTTCAGGATGGTTTATGGTCTGTGATATGTTACAGTCATACGTTACTTCACGTCTCAGTGAAATGAAACAAAGTGGACATAACAAATCAGAAAAAAGTCAAAGGAGGAAAACAGTAGGAATATTTACACATGGCTTGAGGCTGAAAATGGGAGTGGGGGTGGGGTGGGTTGGGGAACATTTGTAATGGTGTATTCTTAGTTTGTTAAAACATTGCCTAAAACCACATCTGAAATCTCAGTACTGTGAGAAACTAAGCTGTGTTTTTGCAGTAAAGAATTGCTTTTCTGTATTCAAAGGTAGCTGTGTAGTCATAATAAGGAGAAATGCTAAGTAGGTAAGTGGACAGTAGAAGACCTCACTGTTCCAAAATAAAGTAGAAGCTTGAGAAAAACAGGATGAGCAGTGTGAGAACAGTAAAACAAAGATCACAAGTTCTCAAAACATAAGAAAGGAGAAATTAAAGGGTTGAAAAAAAGAAAAAATGTACATATATGGTACAGAGGAGTGTTGAGTAGCTTGTGAGCCTGTAGTACTCAGCCAATGAGGAAAAAGGGGAGGTGATCAGGTGTTGGGTAATAGGGAATAAAAGGTTAGGATTTGTTTACTAAAATGTGCTCCTGGTTGACAGGATGCCTACCATTGCAATCACAAATAAGATAGCTTCACAGAAGATCCTGTCTGAAGAAAATTATTTGAGATATTTCTCACAGTACCAAGCGTACAGATTTCATTAGCATTTCTGCAAGAATAAAACTGTGACTTCAGCACTTCTAAGGTATTCTTAGCATATGAGCCATTTTCTGGAGAATCCAAGCCTTTGATCAACTTTATGAGAAATACCTGTGACAGAAAGAAAACATTTAATGAGTGAGAGATGTCAATTATGAGCTTACAAGCAATTTTATACCCTATATAATGCATATAAACCAATATAGTTTAAAACATTTTTTATCATGCTATAAATGTCTTAAACTATCCATTTAAATATTTCATCTTTTTTCATTTGTTTGTTTTAAAGCATGAAAGATAAACCCTCTTCACATGTTGCATGGTCTTTCATGGCATAAAGCAAAACCAATTGCAAACAAATCAGCAGAATTGCACAGAGACTGTAAATTTCAAACAAATGAAACACTTCTGTATTTCCTATTTCAATCAACAGTTGTTTGGATGGTAAGCACTGATTTTGTTTTTGTGCTTTTTATGTTTTGCTGCTTTTCTTATATCTTCCCAGTGAATCATTGTACTTTAGGACATTTATGACAGTATCATTGATATAAAAAAGAAACTTACCACTGACTTTGGAAAAAAAAAATATTGGTCAACATCTTTGAAAAATGATTTTAGAAATTTTGATTGTTAGTGTTTACTTTTAGGTGTCTTGTGATGCCTTGATTTTCAGAAAACTCTGAATTCAGTTTTATTGAACTGCACAACCATTAAATGCCTTGAAAAGAGATGTCCTAAATATTTGTGTTGGTAGATCTTGCTTTTTAGTCTTGAAGTTTAGTGAAGCTCTCTATCAGCATGCTAGGAACCTCTGAACATTGGTATAATAAGGAACAATAAAATTATAAAATCATTCTATGTTAGCCATCACAAGATCTTGCAGACTGAATTCTACATTTTACCATTATCAATAAACTTTTAGTGAGAAACAAGATATTTCTCTTATGCAACTAGACAAATGTCCCAGACAGAGAAAATGTTAAAACTTCCAAATTAACTTCTGTCCTCAACCAGCAGATGGGCTAAATCCAACTGCTTCTAAAATGCTTTCATTATTTCACGGTCTCTAAGCCTATCTTTAACACCTTCTGCTTCCATTTTGTGAAGTTTCTTGCAAAACATATTAGCCTTAGTAAGAAATCTTCAATTCCCACAGAGAATTACATTTCAAAATGATGCTCTGTACTAGTAAGTAATATTTTTCCTGGGCTTCCACATATGGCAATATTTATCTTCAAAGTTTTCCTCTTTGGCTCGTAGGCTGGTTTGTAAACCAGATGGTCTTGTGTGGCCTAATTGTAAGATGATTTGTTGTGTGATTCAGTAGCATTGTTTATTTGTACAGTGGTTTGATGGAATTTGTAAACTGCATAATATTGTTTTACTGTGTTTTCTTTTATGAAAGAGCCACATCTTGCTCTGGCATTTGTGGCAGCGATTATAATTAAATGTAGTTCTCAAGATACTTTGATCTCTGTTTGCTTGCTGCATTAAACTAGCAACATAAAAACACAATATTTCTCATTTAAGCAGGGAGCCAGCACTGGATTCGAAGACTGAATTCATGAGGTTTTATCTTACAAAAACAACAATGAAATGATCAAACAAACAACATGTTAATTGAATGGTGCAAATTCAATGGCTTTTCAGCAGTGTCAACTGTATGATTTATTTGGAGCTAACAGTTTTGTCCCCCCTTTAACAAATCTCTTTCATATGGTCTCTGCAGAGATGTCTTCTCTGGTTTTCAAGACAAGAATAGTTTTGCCCCACTTGTTCACTGCATATGGTTACTTCCATTTGTAAGAGTATTCCTTAACCATGAATATATTTAGGCTGCCAACTCTATAAAAAGATCTAAGAGTTTTCTGGCTTTCCCAATCTGTTTCCATCATGAAAGGTGCCTTCAGGGGTCTGTCTGATTTCTGGCAAGCAGATTTGTGAAGAGGTGACTATGATCAGGAACCCAAGAAACACTTTGTAGAACAGGGCTCCAAGCACAGGAGACTGGGGGGCTTCTTTCACTTTGAAGAACCTAGCTTCAAGCCAACACACGTTACTCAAGGCCACATGTATGTCTCCAACTATCAATTTACTTATGGAGAATTGATGGAGTATGTTCATATTCCTTTCCAAGCGATGTCCACATAACACAAAAGAAAATCAACAACATGTATCCATGGTATCAATACAGCCAAATCTCAAGAAGACAGAAGGAAGATGTAAGAATCAGGTTTGGCAGTCTCTGGAAGCAGTTCTCTTTAAGCAGAGTCTAAACACAATGACAGAGCTTTTAGTAGTGTATCTCACCATGTCTTGTGCATTACAGTATTTCCAGGACTGCTGCCCATAATGCTTCCAGTGTATCTGTGGTGTTTTTTGTTTGTTTGTTTGTTTGTTTGTTTTCAGTAGAAACTAAAGGCCATTGTCTTCTCCTTCTCCAGTAGGTGTGTGGAAGGAACAGATGGGAACTGCCAAACAGAAAATTTGTTGGTACAGATTATGAATTGTTTTAGTACAGAAATGCTGAGTGTGCAACATCTAGTAAGTAAGTTACAACAGATTTGGAATAAAGCAGAAGAAACACAGTCTTATAAACAAATCTTGCAATTATTCCAGCAAGAAATATGGATACAATGGTGATTCAAACAAAAAGATTCTGATTGACC
The DNA here is from genome assembly GCA_011075105.1 of Heteronetta atricapilla. Lineage (NCBI taxonomy): Eukaryota > Metazoa > Chordata > Aves > Anseriformes > Anatidae > Heteronetta > Heteronetta atricapilla. Next base: position 20,296,926 of record CM021733.1, read on the forward strand.
TTTAATTTTTATTTGGACATTTGCTACTTTTCATCCCTTTATACAAACACATTCTGTGACAGATAACTCTTGAAAAAAATCAGAGAAATATATCAAGATTCAGAGACAGGAGCATACCAGTAACCTAGGTTCACTACAAAGCTTGAACTAGACTGTAGTGAAGTTACTCCCACGCCATGCCTGGCCAGCCTAGAGATGTGTCATCATTTTTTTTTAAGTGCCTTGACAGAGATAGTCATTGTTCTTGCACTTTTCTATGCAGGTCTTTGGGATTAAAACCTCTCATTCTGCCTTTTCATCTCTGGAGATGCAGTTTACAGTTCTTGTTGTTTGTGGTCATTTTTTTGCTGAATAACATTCCCTCATGCTTAGATTTTTCCTAAGTCAGGCAGTGGTTCAACTTCAAGACATGTCTGAACACAGTTTGTATTCTGCTGAGATCTACTTTATCTCATTGGGCTACCATAGCTTTATTCTTTTGTAACGTTGCCACTGCTCAGAAGTTAGTAAAAGCCCATTTGGAAGTGAGAAACACAGCTAAGGACTTCTTTAGAGGTGTCTGCCAGCCCTTCCCATGAGGTGGTGAAAATCATTGGCACTGAAGTGCTTGACCCTGTTCTCACAGAGAAGAGGGGACTGGTCTGTTTCCAGAAGGACTTTCCATTAGGAAACACATACAGGTGGACCTGTTCATTCTGCAGACATGTACTTTTTAATTTCTGGAGAGAATATTGTCAAGACTGAAAATAGCTTAGATTAGATATTTATTTTTCTCAACAAGAACCTGAAAACGTGAAGCTTTCATTCTTGTTTCTTAAGTACCAAAGAAAAAAGACAACTGTTTCACTTGGGAGGTTTTTTTTTTTTTTATTGAATGCTGGAGGTGATGAGCACATTCTTAATTGAAGATATGCAAGGAACACAGCTTCATTCCGCAGTTTGTTCCAGTTATTGTGCAGATTCAAGTAGATGTCACAGTGTTAATTCAACACGGCTCATGGTTTCAAGCAGTGCTTTATGGTCAGGAACATTGGAAACTTGCTTTCATGTTTGAAGTGAAAACTGATATACTAATCTGACTGTATGAACCCAACAACTTAGAGTTTGGCTTTCAAGCTGGGCTATGAATGCATAACATTTCTGATTGGAGGGTGTAAGGCAAATATGCTTACCTGTTCTTTCAGAAGTCAAAGATTTCTCAACAAAGTCTGATAAAACTCTGTAGATAATTTTATCTCTGGGCTGAAATCCAATATCAAAAGTTCAGCCTGAAAATGATTTGGGAAATGTATAAGCAACTGAAAAGGATAGTTTCCCCTATTATAGTGGTATAATATACACATGCAATAAATTCAACAGAGGAATTGACTCCAATATGAAAGTGCATTATTTTCAGTACTGTTGGATGACAGAAACACCTTGCAAAATGTACCTATTTAAGTGACAATAGGATCAATTTTCTCCTTTGGAAAATTATCACGTTCTTATTTTTCTATATTTCAAATATGAAATCATATGCGTAATACAGATGCTTTCATGTAGACTGTTGTGGCAATCAACATTCAAACACTTTACAAACACACATGCTGTGTGTGGGGCCACAAGTGAAATGACAAACTGAGTCTAATTCTTGTACAAATGACATTAAATCTTGGCTTGTCCCCAGTTGAAACAGTTGTGTGAGAGTAAAGATAATGTAAGAGAGCTGGGAATAAGACCAGTCGAATCAACTCAGTTGCCTCCAAAAGTCATTTCCTGCATTCAGCAACACAAGTCACAAGAACAACCTGCTATTGCTGGAGTAACCCAGAAGTGAAACAGTCTCTGAAATTTCCTTTTTTCCTCCCTGGGGCCATACAGTAAGACTGTTAAGAATATAACTAGTGAAACAGTCCAGACAGTGCAAAGATACTTAGCAAACAGAGGGAGAAACTTAATAATACAGAAAAAGTTGTACAAACATTGCAGTACTATGTATATTTTAAAGAAGGCTCTAAATTTATATGCAGTGCTTTAATCTGGATCCACACAAATAGATCAAATGTGAATTGATTCTTGCCTTTCATGCTATGTGCATTCTTCCTTGCAGGTGTGCAGATGTGGTTTTCATATCTGCAACCTGTGACACATATTTTTGCATATACAAATTCATCAGCTTCTGAGGATAGATTTCCCCTCAAGGTGAGCAAGTCACTGATTCCTCCTACACTGCCTTCTGGGCGGGAGGAGGTCTGATCAGTGAGATAGTTGTCTGGATGCATTCCTGAGAGCCTTGCTGAGACCGGGACACATATTTGCATTACTTACATGGATTAACCACTGCTAACAGTCTGAGCACTGCTTTGTGCTCAGCCTGAAGAGCACTTGGACATGTTACAAGGCTGCTTGAAGGAACCTGGCACTAGAGAAACCCATTGTTTTAGCACATGAGATCTCTAGTGTAGGCCATGGAATACTCAGTGGTATTTCAACTACCTGATAGACATAATCTGTTGTCACAAAGCCGTGGAGATATTTTTAATACCAAAACATGCGACTGAGGTCAGAAAAGCCATAAGGAGCACTTAGCTACTTGAAAAAAATAATTAAGGTCTTGTTAACAGCTCATTTAAATTATGTCTCCTGGCTGATAAAGATCTCAAAATATATCAGTGACTTTGTTATTCCCAGGTAAATTCCTACCTCCTTAAAGATGCCTTTATTCCAAGACAAAGGATGAGAAATGGGATCAGCCCTTTGTGGTATGGAACCATAGCCAAAGCCAAAGCCAAAAGTACATCAAAAACTAATGCACTTTTCCTGTAGCTTTATTTGGGGCATATACTTTATGATGTCATAATCCTTCTGTTGTATTAATCTCTCCTTGTCTGCTTTCTGTGACCTGGCTCTGCATACATCAACTGTCTCTATTTGAGACCTAAGATTTGCAGTGATTCACCTCCTGCGTTGCACGCATCATAGCTGGATATAAGGGAGTATGGGGGGGGAGAGCCAGATCATATCCTTCTCATTTACAGTCCTTTGGCTTTTTGTAACGGAACATTTTGCAGAAGAAGTGGAGGAAACAATGTATTTCAGACTCTCTCTAAATCCAGCTTTCACTCCCAAATGTTCACAAATTGATCCAGACCACCTCTTAGAGAACAGGTTACACACTACAGAGGAATGCATAACTTGCCCATGAACTGCTGCATATTTTGTCTTTTGTATTTACATTTTTCCAAAGGAAAAAAAAAGCAGGTTTTTCCGGATAAAGATATTTTCTGCTTTTGATGGATGAAATTAGTCTGCATATCCTTGGAGACAGCCAACAAGTTTACACTAGGAACTGGAATGAAGCCATTGATCTGTTTCACATGGGTTCCATCAGATGGCAAAAGAAAGAAAGAAAGAAAAAAAAACACAACAACAACAAAAAAACACATCACTTTGTCCCATGCTGCTGGTCTTTTAATCACTGATGAATGAAGTGACCTAAGGTCTGATATCCCACTACCAGTTCTGTGGAAATTAACTCAATCTGTAGCAACATTTTGACTGTCTCTGACTGCTATTACTGCAAATGGCAATTAGATTTGTACACCTTTGTGTTTGGGAAAAATACAATACTCCTGTGAGACTTGCACCTGGCTAAGAGCTATTCAAGTTAAAAAACTCTGGCACCTTAAGGTAAAAGTCTTAGACACAGAAGAGAATCTGGTAATTAAAGTTTGGTTAAAAAACTGTTGCAGGGATTGGACCTAACTGAATTTTGGAAAAGTGTTCCAGACTTGAACATCAGAACTCCAAACATTTGATTTTTGACTTAGGTAAAATGTGGACTCACATGTTAACATTTTTAGTTGATCCACCTCTAATTAGCTCAATGGAATAGTATACAAGAACTGCTTTCAATTCCTGTGGTGTGTTTCATAGAACAAAAAGAGACTCAATTCCCGTTTGCCATTTGAATCTACCTCATTCCCTTTCTTATAGGAAAAGTTTTCCATATGAATTGCATGCATCTTTTAACTGGGTATGTGCAGAGTGCTGAGACCAAAGATCAGTGACCACTGACCCTTCCTCCATTCCTACTATCATCTCGGTTTGGCACTAAAACTCCCCATTCAAAGGAAATATTTCTTTCTTGGACCACCATATGTTTTAAGAAAGCTTTATACCTCAGGGGGTCTGTTTTAGATTCCAGCAGGTTACTTCATTAAATGAGCATATCAAATTTGATTGGAAGTTCTCATCAGCTTTCTGTTCCATTTAATTTTATTTTTATACAGATGAAGAAATTACTGTTACACCCATACCCACTGACAAGCCAACTACATTACTTCACATCTACTTTATAACCACATATAATTACATAACCTCTTAGTTTATTTTCTTCCAGAACTCATGGCTCCTCATAGAATCTATTCTGTCTGATCTAAGAGGCAGATTTTGGCCTAAAAACTGGTTTTCAAGACATTTACATGGTTTGGGTTTTTCCTATATTGAATATTCCACATTCATTAACCACAATTTGATTCAAGTAGAGTAGCAAGGGCTTCAGTGATACAGTCTGGAGAGTGTGTTAGCGAAGGGAAAAGACAAAACCCAGCATCATAATATTCTGCATAAATCTTACTGTCGTGGGAGAGCTTCCACCTTTTCAGTCCCACACTATAAAATCTCTCTTAGCACACTGTGTCCTTTCACTTTGTTCCTCTTCAATTATAAGCCCCACAACTACTTTCCTATCTAAAAGTTCCAATCAACATTCATCCTCAAACGCTGGTATTATTCACTGATTTCAGAAATAGAGCAGTCAGAATCACAGAGTATTCTCACCAGTATAAATTGTGTGAGCGCTACCTTTGATAAGAGTGGAGCTGCAATTACATTTCTATCAAAAACACATAAACTAACTAAAAATAGAATGAAAATTACTATCTGATATTTTTTTGCAGGACCACAGTTTTATGCTAGTATAAACTCACTGACATCAACTAAGACAGACCACTGTAAGACTGGAGCATAGCTGTGGTGAAATGGCCCCTTAGATTGTTTTAATGCTCATCCCAAGTTGCATTCTTAAACACATATTCACAGACCACAGGGTCCATTTGTTGTAATTTATCACAATAACACTAAACAATCTGGCATAAACATATTCTTTATTTCATGCCAAGAAATGCTATGCACCCCTGAGATCCCAGAGAAAACACCAGGAAGAGAAGTTCATCAGCCCTTCTTGTCCATCTTCTGAAAGCATTGTCATATGATTTTATCAACTTCAAAAGTCATGATCCAGTCCTGTAGCCCTTCCTCCCATCAGTTTAATTTATTTAAGAGACTAGAGCTCCTGAAGATCTATTAAAAAACAAAGCTGCAACATCAGGCTCTTTCTTATTTGCTTAGATAATGGCAATTACCTGTCGCAGAGTGCATGGAGGGAGATTTATAATATACTATGGAATGTTATTTCTTGTCAAACCAAACCAAAACAGCAAAAACAATCAAACAAAGCTCTTCAACATGGTTACGTGGTGGCTTCTGACTAACAGAATTAGCTGAGATGGCTGACCACCAGACTAATGACTGGGTTAGACCTCAACTCTTGTTAGATTCACAGGGGTGAGCAGGGGTCTCCAGGGTCTTGAACCAAACCTCCTGCTCAGAGCAGGCACAGCAGGAGCAGGCTGCCTGGAGCCTTGTCCAGATGGTTTTGAGCATCTCCAAGGATGGAGATGTCATGCAACCTGTTCCAGGGCTTGGCCACCTCAAGTGTAAAAATATTTTCCTTGCATGAAACCAGAATTTGCCTTGTTCCAATTTTTTCTGTTGCCTTTCCTCCAATACACGCTCTCATCCCATTGTAGTCTCTTTTGCCCAATATACAAAATCAACAGTTTTGCCGAGTTTTACTGAAGGACACGGTATTGTGGGACCATTCACTGTACAGGCATCACAGGATGCATTCAGATCACCTTCTCAACTCCTGTGGCACTATGGGCATACATTGAGACTTACTGCCAAACAGAAAAGCCACTATAACCGGTGCCTACAATAACAGCTGTGCAGAGGGGCACCTTACTGCCTGGGCACGGTTCTGGTGAAGGATCAGGCACAGTGAGGCTGAGGGGGTGACACCACTTCTGCCTGGGGCAGCAGATGTCTTGTGCACACATGGGACAGTGCTGCTGCTCCAAGCACTGGCTTCAGAAGCCACTTCTTGTCTGTAGACCAAAGCACATACAGCAGTTGCTGAGGGGAAAGGAATCCTCAGGGCAGGCGTGATCCACTCTCATCCTGGATGGTTGCTCTTCACCTCACCTGTGCCAGACCATGTCAAGGTCCCTCACACAAAAAACACTCGGCACCAATTAAGCTGAGCCTAAGATGAGGAACTACCTATGCCAGAAGAACACTGCCATATGAACAACACCAGCACATAATTGAAATAATTTATTTACCACTAGAGCACCACAAAAACAGACATACAATGTGTTGAAATACAGAGTAATCGATCACCAAAGTACAACACAGCTGTCCTTTAAGTTCCTTTTTTTGTTTTCCTTTAAACCATGCCAACCATACAATTATATTGTTGCTAAACACAAAAAATGCTGTGCTAACCAACCCAGCTAAGTGCTTAGACCCCCCCCCCCCCCCTCCCAACTCCCCATCCCTTACCCTGGCTCCACACAGCTCCTTTGGGTCAGACCTTTCAAGGTGCTGAACATTTCCTGCCAGGTGCTGGGCATCACCAGTGCTCAGGGAATTTGCTGAGACAGTGGCAACTATCTCATTGTGGTAAGGCCTCTGGCAGACAGTCTCTGAACCATTACAGTCCCATCTAAAACATCATTCAATGGCGGTGGGGGGATCTACATCAGACCTGAGTGGTATTTGGCCTCACATTACCCCACTCTAGAGGGGAATTTCACCCTTGAGTTCTGCACATTGTAGGATCAGGTCTAACATTCTTGGTATTTACGGGGGAATACATGCCTAATAGACCAGAGGGGGGAAAAAAGTTGTAGGAGCTTTATAATAGAGTATTTTAAATACTATCAGTGCATTTTGAGGAAAAAAGGAAAAAAAAATCTGATCTTGGGGTAATGCTCTACAGAAACAAGGCTTTATATTTAAATGTAGAAAACAAAAATTCCAAACCCAAACCAAAATTTTCAGCTGCGTCCAGCGCAATAGTGAGTACAGTTGGACAAGTATATTATCATGTATTCAACTTTTTCAAAGCTTCAAATCCACTTTGATTTACATTCCCATAGCAGGGAATTGAAAGAAATGTTTTTAAATTTTTTGAAATGTATTCATCTTTGTCTCCCTTCCTGTCCAACAAAAATACAGGTCTCATACTGAACCTGATAAAACTAATTTTGCTGCTGTATACAGCAAAATCCAGAGTATTTACTACCCTGAGGAGTTTCACTGAGTTCAGTGCATCTTCTCATTGGAGTAAGTCTGGCTCAAGCAAGTGTTAGCAGGTCAGATTTTTCACTTGTTCATCTCAACTCACTAAATAAATCATAAGTCTAATGTACCTCCTCCTCAGCGCTGAGTCAGTGGGTGAGATTAGATCATCTGTGGGGCTATGTGTCCATCTAGGCAATAAGCATAGGCTCTACCGAAGTCCCAAGGAGCGGCAGGTGCAAGCCGCTGCGGTACTTCAGCTTTGCATCAGTGTTCTGCTGAAGTCAAAGAAATTGCACATCTCAAAACTGGAGCTGACAAGATAAAGCTCAGGAGCGCTCTCCTGACACCGCTCAGGTCAATGACAGAAAACATAATTCTAACAGTTTTTAAGCTTTGCCATGCAAAACCCTTCATAATGTGAAATTAACTGAACGCATCACCTTCAGGATTTATTTTTTTTGCCAAATTAAACTTTTTTAAAAATGAGTTGTATGTTATGGATGTTTTTTCAACTCCCTCTACAATATTCAAACGTGTAACAACAACAAAGCCATAGTGACCCCATATTTCTTTTTCCCTTTGAAAAATAAAACTAATAAAGAAGTTTTAACGTGAACTCAGTTTAAAAACTCACAAAATCAAGGGTCTGACCCTGCAAATTCTGCTGTGCCTCTGCAGAAGTTAAAGGCAAGCCTCTGTTACCTGTGGTGGGAGCAGGATCAATCCCATGGACTAACAGCAGGGCAAATCCCTGCTGTGTGTGAGCTCAACATGGACTGCTCCCACGCACACCCCATGCAAGGGCATCACTGAGGCAGATGCTTCATACCAGCCCTCTGCACAGCTATGTATGTTACCCTCTGCAAGGCTTTGCCCTGCCTCAGCCAGGCTGGGACATCTCTTCTCGCAACACCTTGCTCCCTGCCCATCTGTTCAAATGTCTATCACCAAAAGAAAAAATAAAAATGGGGATGGGCGAGGAGGGAGAGAAGGAGGGGAGGAAAGAGTGCCTTAATACATCCTTTTTATAAAACAAAAAACCAAATGGAGTCAGGTAGCTTATGTCATAATGATGAACAATATACAAAGCACATGTATAGCAATTATTATAAAACATGTATTTGTAGTGCAAGTCAAAATACAGGGACTCTACTTGTACTGGCCAGCTAGAGGGAAACACATGATTCTGAGTGATCAAAAAGAGCCCCAAATTCAAATTCAAACTCATGAGAGCTGACAGTATTACAGAGTACAAAAATATGGTGAAAATTTACACATTACACATAAAGTACTTAATTTTTTAATAGTTTACAAATAGAGATCTACAGATATGTTTCCAATTAAGCTGGCTTTTACTACCCACCTATTGTAATACTCTAGGTATGGTTACATATACCAAAAGAACAAAAAAAATCCCATAGCATAGCTATACAGCAACATATTAAGGTCTGAAGATTAGACCAGTACATGTTAAATATTTCACTGGTTTACTAAACTGACATTTTAAATCATTTACAGTTTAAAAAAAATCTTATAGACTTGTCTTTGAGACTGAAACAGAGTGTCCTTTATTAGTAAGTTATTCAGTATTAAAACAAGGGTTTGAGACCTTACAAGAAGCCTCTCTAGGCAGCTGGCATGAAAAATAAGGTATTTTAAAGGCAGAGTTTCTCAATAATGTAGTAACTGATTTCTACTTAAATCCAACTAAACTAACCATTACTTCTCAGAATCTTTTGAGCTTCTGTTCCTTTAGGCTTTATATGTATTTCTGGCAGCTTATTTGGTCTCCATTTTGTCCACATTTGCTGGTTTTCTTTCTTCCAATGGCAATATGGAAATGTCCATTTGATAGTTTTTACACACAAATAAATAATGCACTGTTAACTCTACAACTAAGAGGAATGGGTAGGATGCCTATTGCGTAACAATACAGAGAGATCAAGTAAGGCACGGGACAGATACAGCAACTCCACTTCATGGGATTTTCCTGTTTTTTTCCTTTCACATAGTAACACTAACAAATTTCTTCCAGTGTTTATTTTTGAAAAGGTTTTTTTTTCTTTAACTTGCTTCTTGTCTATCTCACACTATGTGTAGGTGAAATGTAAGATAAAGGCCTTCAATGTTTTGCTTCAGATGCCAGTTTTAAAAAACAAAACAAAAAACAAAAAAACTTTCAAACAGTTCAGACTAGTACCGCTTTTTTCTTCTTTTTTTTTTTTTTTTTTCCTTTTAACACTGTTGAACCTGGGATTTCATTTTTCCTTCCTTCCTTCTCACTCTCTTTATCCTTTTTCCTTGGTAATTTTTTTATACACACACACATCATGCTGCTTCTGGGGAATCCTTTAGCTGCATTTGCAAGATTTTACGATCATATTGGACAGTTGTTCAATTTTGGGTGTTTTGCCAATGTAGTAGAGGATGGTGAGAGGTTCTAAATCCTGGGACACGCAGCATGGAGAGGCAGAAGCTTCTGGATTTATGGTGTTATACAAGCTGAGTACCTAGAAGGAGAAAGGAAATAAGAGATTAAAGCAGCTACCTCTGCCTGTCTGACTCTGCAAAGCAAATTCCTTTCTGCATCACTTCCTCCTACAGTGCCTGGGACAAAGCCTAATGAAATCAGTAGGAAGATGCCTAGATCTGAATATTTTTGCATGCTTCTCCATTTCAAACTGTGTCACAATCTGTTTGAGTTTCCTAACATTTTAACCTCGCAGCCTTAAATCTTGTAACCCATACATGCTTGGAGCCTGACTTGAAAGAATAGCCCTTTAAAGCAACACACATGTTGTATTAATAGGTAAGAAAGAAACAAAGTCATTTATATCTCTGTCTTCAGATTACCATTTATCATTACAGGAGAGGAGAGCCTTTCAGCACAAAATCATTGCTCTGCTTCTCCCTCGCTACTTTTCAGTAAATCCACTAATGCCACCCTGCAAGAATCGTGACTCCATCTGCAGTTCCTCCAACTGAAAATCAGCTGTGGTGAAATTAGTAGCACTGGTGCTTTACGTCACGTTGGATTCATATGCATGGTTCTCTGCAAGGGAAGTATGCAGGGTTACCTGCTGATGATGCATAGGTATTTCCGAGGATGCCATTAATGTGTTAGCTAAACACTAAGTGACCTTTTCCTAGAGCTTCAACACAACATTTGCAGCTTAGAGAGACAGAAGACCTGTTCAGGGCAGCAACAACACTAACTACTTTATTAAGCAACCTCTGACTCTTTGGGTAATTTTCCAAACCACATATTTGTGACCATGACAGTTATTCTTCCTCTTTCCTTTAAAAACAAGTGCTGCTCCAAACTGTGTGCTACTCCACACCAGCACAGGAACATACGTACCTTATTACAACATATTTACCACTGCGAGCCGACATTGCTAGTACTACAATGTCACAGCCAGCAACAGCTACAGAAGTTACCTACACTTGGGTCCATATGCTCAGAAGAACTCACTCTTGTGCCTTTACAGACCAAAGGGAAAGCAAGCTGCCCCTTGGACAGTAGGAATGCTCACTGCTGGCTGACATTGATCTGTTATTTTAAAGAAGGCTTGGAAAAGGTGAGAGTAGTATGACATACATCTGTAGTATGGACCTGAGCAGGAAACTCTTACTTTATGACAACTGTGATGCAAATGTCTGCTTCTTGCATTTACTGTCTAGATATCCTTATTGACAGTTGAGAAGAATGAGCACATCACAGCAGAACATCACTCATCCTAAAACAGTTGGCTAAAATACTAAGTCAAATCCCTAAAATAAAATATCCCATCCCATACACCTATTAGTTCATAAGCATTCCAGACACGAGCTCCTCCCTTCACAAATAAATTTTCAGTGTACAAGAACGAATACATCTTTTGAAGTACAGCTAGCCATACATTATCATGAAATTCAGCATGGTAGATTATCAGTACCAATAGAAAATGAAAGAGGCAGGTCATAAAGTAAGTGATAATCAAGTCGTAATACTCAGCCCCATTATCACTCTGATTGTGCTGACAGAACTCATTGCAACCTTCCACTCATGCTCTTCAATGACAGGTCCCATTTCAGGCAGCCTTCCAAAGCTACATCATGCTCATAGTCACAAAGAGTATTTGATGTGATGTGTCCGTACACCATATTGATGGCCACATTAAAAAAAATAATCTCTGGATTGATACAGGACTTCTGCTTCAACTCTAGCATGAGGCCACATGTAGGTCAATGTAAGGCCATATTGCGTCAGTTACTGAGATAATAAATGGAAGCTTTGGTGGTGGCACAGATGACAGTCCTAGAAATATATTTCACCCTTCAATTAATATCAAAATAGAAGCTTAAAATTACCAAAAATTTTTACTTACTCTGCTGTGCTGAGTATCTGAGCTCCATAAATATGGGCAGGCTCCTGCACAGAAATTAGCATGATATCCTTTAGGTTCATGAATCCATTTCCAGCCAAGATCCCTCTTGAAGTCAATATAAAGTGGACGCAGGCAGCAATTATCCTGCACATTCCTGGAAAATAAAATACAGACAAATGCATTGGCCATAACAAAGACAACATTGGGAATAAAAATAATCCAGTTGTTTGCCCCTGAATGATTCTTTACAGGCAGGCAGGTCTGAGTCCTAAAAATTCACAACCAAATCACATCCATTGAAGCTTATACTATAAATGAAATCAGATGCTTAGAGAGGGCAAGACTTGCTTACATGAAGCTAATGGTTTGCCTGGAGGATCATTAATGTACTTTTCTCCAGGTCCTACTAAGTCTCCTCTCTGAGTAGGTAAGCACAGTGGAGGTGATCATTTGGCTGTAATTATGGTGCTGAAGGGCCTGAGAACCCTCCCAGATGGAGCTCAGTCTCTGCTTTCTAAGCTCCTAAACTTCCTCATTGGCAATTGTCTCCACAGGAGTGGAGCACATTAGGCAGATACCCACTGGGCGTGGAAACTGAATGTCTGTGAACAAGGGGTCACACTTTGTAAAAATGCCTACAATAAAGAAACATCTTCTTACATGATAAGCAACTGCATTACAGCTCACAGGCTGGCATGGCTGTGTAAATATACTAAATATAGATGCATAGTTACCTAAAACAATAGGCAGCATCTAGAGCACGCTTCTTCCGCCGACTGGGCTGTTGCGACTCAAGTCTGTAGGAGGGTAACAACATTAGCAGAAGATGTGGGGTCTTCCCACTGTATTTTTTCCTATTGGACTTTAAAGCTTTCACATCACCACTGGAATATGTGTAGTCATCAATACCTTCAAAAAATACATTTTGGTGATAAACATTGTGTTGCTTTTTCTTCACAAATTAAATAAACCATCTCTTAAAAAAAATCCCTCAGAAACTGGGCAATGGTGGTGTCAGCTGAGCATGTTTACTGGGGAAGTGGAGGTAAATTTCAACTTGAGATCCCACCTATATACACAGTTCTAACACATCTATCCTATCACCCCTCCCACACTCACAGCCATTTAATGGCGTTTCAGTACATTTACTGTTTACATTTACCATTCATGTCAAAATGAGTAATGGAGATGACACATGGGGTTGCTTACTTCAGCCATTGTATCTACATTGCTAAACTAGTTTCAAATGCCCTAAGCAGCAATGCTTTTGTCAATTCACTTAGGGCAGTATTCCCATCTTTTAACAGCTATACACTTTTTAAAACCTTGTAACACCAATAAAGCTGCTCCAGATACCTGCATTTCTCACTGCTTACTTTCATCCCATTAGTTTTCTCCATCACATTTACCTCTTTCTAGTGCTTATAAATTCTTTCTCTCATTTCCAGTTTAATTAATTTTGATAATTCTACCAAGGAAATCTATTATTCTAACTCCTACTTTTATGCGGACATGGCAAGGACATTGATCAAAACATGTATTCTTAGATCAGAAACTAATGACCTCACATTTTTTTTTTTTCCTTGAAACACTAGCTGCCTTACTAGCTTCTTATCATGACAATAGGATGGGCAAAAGAACCCAGGGTATTAGTCTTTACAAAGAGTCAACATAGCTCACATTATATGTTCACATAGCTCACATTATATGTGAGCTATGTGAACATGCCTGTCTGTTCCTAAAACCTTTTGAAAATAAATCTCCTCTACCAGATAATACTATCTAAAGAGAAGTTATTTTTTTAACATTCAAAATTACAGTAATCAAATCTCATACTAACATTTTTTTAATATACACAATGGCTTAATTCATATGTACAGTGCATATATATATTTACTTAGAGTAAAAATTCCAATACAGTGAAACAATGGTTAAATAAATGTAATACTTGATGAGGAATATAGCCAAATTCCTGGAAAACAAATGAACCAAATCATAATATATTTGAATAAATGAAAGCTGGATAAACAAAATTCAGTTTGGTTGTAATATGGCTTTACTTTAATATGTACCTATTAATGATAACAATACCATCATTAATTAAATAACATTTCCCTTTTAGAAACTGAAATTTGAATGGCTTAAAAACACAAGGGAGCTTATACTTACTCTCTATCACTTTACTGTCCGTAAGCACATACATCCATAACACTTACTACACACTATTTTTTTAAAAATCCATTCAATCCAATCTTTAATTTTTTAACAAGCTGTCAGCATAAAAATCATTTATGCAAATAATATACAAGTAACAATAAATTGCACGTGCTAATGATGGCAAGTAGATTTATAGAAATACTCGATGTTAACTAATGTAGTTCCACTGACTTCACCTGAGACTCAACCTTACACTACTGGAGAATATTATACAGGCATGCCATTTCTGTTACTGCAGCCCACATTTCACTGGCACTAAAGCATTGCAACATATTTATTCAATTCTGGCACCTATTGTTTATTTCTTTCTGAAGCAACTGATAGCATTGCTCAAAGTAATTTAAATATTATTGATATAACCCTATGCACACACAAAATTGAGTTATCTGGTATGCCCAAACAGCTTTAAATATGTCTGTGGGTATTTACAAAGACTGGAACACTTTCTACACGAGGAAGGTGCCACTGTAAGCAAATCAACCGTTACCTTACGCATACTTCGGAAATTTGTCATAACAAGTATTGTTTTCTCTAATACACTCATAAAATGCACCATGTTCACACACATCTACTGCAAGCAATTTATGTGTGCCAAATAACATGCTGATTCAACTGTCCAGTAATCTTTTCTATTGAAGCCTGAACTGTTACAGTACTAGGATGGACAGCACTGAAAGGGTTTATATTGAAAGCATTCAATACGTTTTCTCATGATTACCCAACAGCAGATGGTCTACTGTGTATAAGTCTTTCTTACATTCAAACTGTATGTACATATTTCCATCATGCATGCTGCAAACTGTAATAGAGATATTTAAGGACATCAAAGCTGCAAGCACGGAATGAGATGGCTTCTTATTCATTCCATGTGGTTTTAGAATAGTTCAGCTATTATAGGTTTACCCTTGTGCATTCAATCCATTTTCTACCTGCTGCGAATCAAGATTCTCAAATGTGTAAGCTTCCAATCATCAGAATTCTATTTTAGAGAGGCAATAAGCTCATTTCCCTCCTCAATTAGTAAGTACCACCACATTTTAAAACATATTTTTTTTCATTTTTTCATTTGTTACCTGCAAATCTTGCTTCAAGCTCCTCACTTTTATTTGGGATGATATAATTATTGGAAGGCACGAAGGTGCAGCACGGGCAATGTAAGCTTATCTTAAATCCAAGGTTCCTGTCTGCAAAACATGAAAGTAAGTGGAATTGGTTTTACATGTGGAATGAGTCTGAAATACTGCTGAGTTAATGGATGAGGACGGGGGGCAGGAGCGAAGGCAAAACACTGGTTGTCACCTCTGTGATGGAGCCATTCATGTACAGCCTCCGTGACATCAAAAGACAACCATTCTCCTTCAGCTCTTGTTTTAACTACTTTGCTGTCAATGTAGCGTTGTCCTGGTGATGATAATTCTTTGGATTTTAGAACCTGCAAGAAACAATACATATGTTTGTCTACAAGTTAACATTTATCAGATTTTTAAAATGGACCATCGACATCATAAAACGGCAGAAAAAAACTATTACAGTTCACAGAATCACAGAATCACAGAATTTTCCAGGTTGGAAGAGACCTCAAGGTCATCAAGTCCAACCTCCAACCTAACGCTAACAGCCCACCACTAAACCATATCCCTAAGCTCTACATCTAAGCGTCTTTTGAAGACTTCCAGGGATGGTGACTCCACCACTTCCCTGGGCAGCCTGTTCCAGTGCCTCACAACCCTTTCAGTGAAGAAGTTCTTCCTAACATCTAACCTAAAACTCCCCTGGCTCAACTTAAACCCATTCCCCCTCGTCCTGTCACCAGGCACGTGGGAGAACAGGCCAACCCCCACCTCGCTACAGCCTCCCTTGAGGTACCTAAAAAGAGCGATAAGGTCACCCCTGAGCCTCCTCTTCTCCAGGCTGAACAAGCCCAGCTCCCTCAGCCGCTCCTCATAGGACTTGTTCTCCAGGCCCCTCACCAGCTTCGTCGCCCTTCTCTGCACCCGCTCAAGCACCTCGATGTCCTTCTTGTAGCGAGGGGCCCAAAACTGAACACAGTACTTGAGGTGCGGCCTCACCAGAGCTGAGTACAGGGGGACGATCACCTCCCTAGCCCTGCTGGTCACGCTGTTCCTGATACAAGCCAGGATGCCGTTGGCCTTCTTGGCCACCTGAGCACACTGCTGGCTCATATTCAGCCGACTATCCACCAGCACTCCCAGGTCCTTCTCTGCCTGGCAGCTTTCCAACCATTCCTCTCCCAGCCTGTAGCTCTGCTTGGGGTTATTGCGCCCCAGGTGCAGGACCCGACACTTGGCCTTGTTAAACTTCATGCAGTTCAAACCACTATGCAACAGATGTACATTCATGCACAGTTTTGGTGTGTTTAGAAACTCAAAGATAACAGTGTTTCTTAGTTTCTGCAGAATCTTTACGGTCAACTTCAATGGCAACAACAAAAATTCAGTAATTTGACTATTTCAGGAAAAGTGCTTGACTAGCGAGGTCTTTTTCACATCTCATTTCCCTTAGGGTAGTGCTGCAAATGATACTTGACTTTCAAGACCAAGTAACGCATCCTCATATTTGCTCTCTACTTTACTATCTTCTTTGGGAGTGCTGGGAGAGGAAGGTGATTTAAAAACACCTCAAGGAAATCATCTTATACCCTCATGCAAAACATGTCATCACATATTCCTTCCTAAGAGAATTCACACAGGAAGACTACACTGAAAACTTGTCCTGTAACACACGTGGCTGGGGATCACAATAACTGGAACATCAAAAGAGAAGCTGTTTCACTGTCGTTAGTAACACTTACACTGGCTAGAGCATATCCAATGGAGGGGCACCCAGATGATAAAAGGTCTGTTGCGCCTCTACTATGAGGAGAGGCTGAGAGAGCTGGGACTGTTCAGCCTGGACAAGAGGAGGTATGGGAGGGATCTTATCAATGGGTACAAATGGCTGAGCAGAGGATGCAGGGATGACAGTACCAGGTTCTTTTCAGTGGTGTCCAATGCCAGGACAAGAGGCAATGGGCACACACTAAAACACAAGAGATTCTATCTAAACATAAGAAAACATTGCTTTACTGTGAGCTTGATGGAGGACTGACACAGGTTGCCCAGATTGTGGAGTCCACCTCCTTGGAGATCTTCAGAAGGCACCTGGACATGGTCTTGGGCAATCTTCACAAAGTGTCCCTGCTTGAGCAGGGCAGGGGTTCATCCAGATGTCCTCCAGAGGTCCCTGCTAACCTCACCCAGTCTGTGATTCTGAACTCAAATGCTGAAGTAGAGCCTGTACAATATAGTCTGCACTTTGAAGATAGATATTATATTGCTTACCCGTAAACTAATCTGCACAGTGTTGCCTTATTAATGCTTCCAGCCTTCCTTCTGACTTTCAGTACAGGTTACACATTGAAGAGAAAAAACAATATTGTCCATACAGGTAATCTGGGGCCATGCAGGTTGGAATTGTGGCCACACAAAGGTTTGTGCAACAAACAGTTTCACTTCTGTCCAAACTTGGATGCCAGCTATGTTTTTATTTGTGTGAAAAGTTTCAGTAAAGCTTGCTACTGAGCTTGCAATAAAAATTACTTACACAAAAAAACTCAACTCCTCCCCCTCAAGACACAGCAATGCATGCCTAGAATTTCAAGTGCTGTATTGGATTTGTGTGGCAAGGTTTTGGTAGCAGGGGACTGCAGGGGTGGCCTCTGAAAATAGCCCAGAGGCTGCCCCATGTTAGATAAGAGCCAGTTTCAGCTGGCTCCAAAGCTGGCTCCACTGCTAAGCCAAAGAGCCTAGCCAATAAGCCAAGTTGCTTGCATCTGTGAGAAATATTTAAGAAAAGGGGAAAAAAACTGCTGCACAACAGCAACCGGGAGAGCAAGGAGAAGCAGCCCTGCAGGCTCCAAGGTCAGTGCAGCAGCAGGTGCTCCAGGTGCACAGCCCTGTGGCCTGTGGAGAGGCCCCTGGTGGAGCAGGCTGTTCCCCTGCAGCCCATGGGTCCCACACGGAGCAGATCTCCACGCTGCAGCCCGTGGAGGAGCCCCCAGTGGAGCAGGTGGATGTGGCCTGGAGGAGGCTGCGGCCCATGGAGAGCCCCCGCAGGAGCAGGGCCTGGGCCAGAGCGGCAGCCCATGGAGAGGAGCCCACGCAGGAGCAGGGGGTCTGGGGGAAGCTGCTGCCCACCCATGGGGGACCCGTGCTGGAGCAGTTTGCTCCTGGGGGATGGACCCTATAGTACAGAGCCATGTGGGAGCAGTGCTTGAGGAGCTGCTGCCTGTGGGCAGCCCATTCAGGCTCAGTTCAGGAAGGACAACATCCCATGTGAGGGACCCCAAATGGAGCAGGGGCAGAGAGTGACCGTAAAGGAGAGGTAGAGACATAGTGTCAGGGACTGACCACAGCCCCTATTCCCGGTTCCCCTTTGCTACTTGTGGGGAGGACACAGAAAAGAGTGGATGGGGGGAAAAGGTGTTTCTGGTTTGCTTTTAGTTTCTTACTGTTCCAGTCTACTAGTGATAAGAAATAAATTATATTAATCTCCTTATGCAAGTCTGTTTTGCCCATGATGATATTGGTGAGTGATCTCCCTGTCCTTATCTCAACCCTTGAGCCCTTTCCACTGCATTTTCTCCCCCTTTTCCTTTGAGGAGTGGGAGTGACAGAGCAGTTGTGTTGAATATTAGCTGCCCCTCACAGTAAAACTATCACAAATGCTCACATTCTTCCTCGTATCTAAACTACTTGAGTGATTGCATTTCCATAAACAAGCATAGGCTGCTATTATTTACCTTGCTTCTGAAAATAACTGGGCTTTTGGCTGTTAACAGGTTTCTGGTTTCTCAGTTATTACTATGTTGATAGTTTTGTGATGCAGGAAGCTGGAATGCCATGCAATGTTAAATCAACTCCAATCAACATACCACATGCTGACATCACTTTGTAACTTCTGGCTTGCCAACAGTTTGAGTTTGTGTATTGTTATGGGTTCTTACTCTCTTTAACCATCCAAGTCCATTACCAAATGAATAACTGACAGACATGTCTTACTATTTCCTCCTATTTTCTCAGCCCAGGACAGCCTGATATCTAGCAAACTGCTGGTATAAATCAGTGATGAAACCACATAATATATATGAAGAAAAAATATTTCAAAAGAGGTGTGAAATTATGTCATCATAATAAAATTAGGCTTTTCATAATGAAACAGAAAAGCAAGCTTGAAAAGCCCTGATTCTATCCAACATGTAGAGATTCCCTCTTTATTTCAAGGGAGTGCTGTACCTTTTACAGGTAAGCAGCTCAGCTCCTACAATAATGTTTGTCTTATGAGAAAAACAGCAGCTCTCTGCCTTCTTTCTGATTTACACACAACACATTTACAGCAAGACAAAGGAAGCAGAAAGACATGAGAGGTCTTGGTCCCAATCCAGAAAATTACTAAATGTCACTTGTAGGGGATGCTAAGGTCTCCAGTAGAAATTAAGGGCACTCAAACATTCAACACTAAGACTCCTTTTTATGAGGCAGCCTTCAAAGTGTTTGAACAACTGTTTACAGAGAGTCTGGCAGCAGCAAGGGGACTACCATTGCTCAGAAGTGCCAGAGAGATGAGAGAATCTGCAATCAATGCTGGGAAAGTCCCAGAGAAGCACAAATATAACTTTGCCTTCTCTTTGGTCTTTATCAGGTCAACTCAAGTGTTTCTGAGGATGTAATGCAGCTGTCATTCTACAGAGATGTTCCGTGGGTTGGGGGGAGGGGGAGGAGAAAGTAAGACTCAAGAACTTGGCTAATTTCTCTTCCTTTCTGCACAGTCATATCTTTCCACAGACTCCAGAAACTGCATACCTTACAGTTTTGGCAGTGATGTAAGGATCTAAAAGTAAGCAATGTGCCAAAAGTAATCTCTTGATGTTAACTATAATTGGTCTTAGATGTGTTTTGAAGACTTGGTTGTGCCTTGGTATTCAAAAGTCAATGTCTTTATTCCAGTCTCACTCCTATGAAAAGGTAAAGTGAGGGATTGGCAATGTGTATCTGGAATGAAAGACATTTGTAAAAGTACAAGAGATCATTACCACACATATTTAACAGTACAGAGAGCATCCATCCTGCCCTATGAACTGAATGATAAGAAAAGTGTTTGCAGGTTTCAAAACTGTAGAACACGATGGACAGCAGAGATTACAAGAGCCAGATATAATCTATCCTGAAGTATCTAGGATATCTGAAAGCGAGGCTCCTTTCCATGTGATTTATGCACCATGTTCAGGAGAAAAAAAAAAAGGCGCTAAAAAGTCACAAAGTATAGCATAAGTAATTTCCACAAGTGACAATGTATTAAGCAGACACTCGTAATTCTTAAGCAAAAAGCTGTTCAATGTGATGAGTACCACAAACAATGAAATTAGCAGGTCTACTTCAATCTCAAGCAAAAATGATCTAGCCTCACTGTTCCCATTTTTTCCTTTCTTTTCTGCACTTATTCTTGCAAGTGCAGAAATAGTAGTTCTAACACAGAGCAAATGGATGAGAAAATCCTAGACCCAGAGTCTGTTTCCTCTCCCAAACCCACCTGATGAATAACTATTCACTTTTCCTACACTGTGTTCCAACTCCACACATGCTGAAGCAGCAACACAATACACAGCAGCAATTAAAATGGCCTTTTTGAAGGAACCTATCAGAAAATTTTATAGCTACAATACAGTCTTCAAATGAGCCTTCTCGAAATTATTATATAAGTATTTTAGGTTCTCAGTGCCATCTTCCCCCTTCTTTGGTTTGTTTCTTTGTAGTTTGTACTGCCTTTCTGGTCATACCTTCATCAGTCCTTTTCTCCCAACACACCATTCAAGCCCATTCCCACTGAAAAACTTCTTTTGGTATTTCCAATAATTGCTTCCTACTAGATCAACTAGCTTAGTTGCAAAAAAGAAAAGTTTTTCCTATGCCTTGTGACTTTTGTGCTTTAAAGTTTCTCTACTTCTTCCAACTACACTAATACGTCTTAGAAGATATTACCTTTATCTGTAAACATTGTTTTGCCTATAAACATTGTCTTGCCTTTATGCTTAGGCCATTGCAACCACATCTAATGCTACAAAAAATGTTGTTGCGCAACTTGGATCTGCAAGAGGCCTAAAAGTTGAAATCCTTTGTCCAACAGTTTTCAGTTCATGTGTATTAACGTAAGACAAGGGAAAAAAAAAGAACACCAGAAAGAAAGAAGAAAGAAGACCAAATTAAACTTCTAGTTCAATCCTTTCTCATTTCTTTCTGGCACCTCATCCAAACACTCCCTCTTAAAGAGGCAGAAATTTGTTATGTTTGTGGATCATGACCTGGATTGTTAGGGTTTCTGGGAGTTGGGGGAGTATTGTGCACCATTACCCACATGTAGAAGTGACAGATTCAATCACTTGCATGAGTAAGAGACAGAATTTCCACACATACCACCTTATCCCCCCTCAGTTTTCAACACATGCACAAGTAGCTGACAATGCACAAAATCTGCATGTGTGCAGGTACAAGCATGCACACCTTTACACATGCATGAGCGAAAGCTCAAGACCAAAAATCTGAAAATTCAAGTTGCACAAAATCTCTGCAGCTTCTAGACATGGGGATGTTCTGCTACGTATATATCTTTATTTAGTCCCCTTCAAAGGGATTAAGCAACATTGCCTTTTCTATTAAAGGACTACACATAGACATATGATCACATTATGTGAGGATTAGCTGAATAGGTGGATGGGTAAAAAGAAAAGGTTATCCAGCAGACTTCTAGCCTAGTACACAGAATAATTTTCATTCAGTAGTACTGCTGTAAATTTAAAGAACAATTTATTTTTATCTACCCTCTTTTTGTACATAATTCCTCCCTTTCACCTGAAAGCAAATACTTAGCCAAAACTCTTCATCAATCTCTACTTGACACAGTAGTGTGCATACTTGAGCCTTGCCTTCTAGCTGTCATTCTATGTACACTGCTAACCTTCCCTTTGTCTTTTTTTCATAGAATCATTCGGGCTGGAAAAGACCTCTAAATCATCTAGTCCAACCTTTTACCTAGTACTGACAAGTCCATGCCACTAAGTTCTACATCTACCTGTTTCCTGAAGACCTCCAGGGATGTTGACTTAACCACTTCCCTGGGCAGCCCATTCCAATGCCACACAACCCTTTCAGTAAAGAAGTTTCTCCTAATATCCAACCTGAACCTCCCCTGGTGCAACTTGAGGCCATTTCTCCTCATCTTATCACTTGGTGCTTGGGAGAAGAGCCCGATCCCTACCTCACTACAACTTCCTTTAAGGTAATTGTAAAGTACAATAAATTCTCCCCTGAGCCTTCATCCCAGTTCCCTCAGCTCCTCCTCATAAGACTTGTTCTCTAGACCCTTCACCAGCTTTATTGTCCTTCTTTGGACATGCTCCAGCACCTCAATATCCTTCTTGTCGTGAGGGTCCCAAAAACTGAACACATAATATTTCTATTCTGACCCTTCAAAAAACCCGTGGGGAAAAGATATCTTATGAATCCCTATGAAGGAGGAATGACCAGCCATTCAGGGGTGAAATGGCTTAATTTTGTAAGCTGGCTGCAGAAGAATCACAAACATGTTTCCAAAAAAGAGTGACCTCTACAGTACTTCTGCCAACTGCTCTGCTTGTTTTTCAACCAACTGGAGAGCATAAAATGATACACTTTAACAATTAAAAAAAAAATAATGTAGCTGACATCTTCACTAAAATACTGGAGGATAAAAGCTGTTTACTTACATGCACACATGCCCTAAGTAACTATCACACAGTTTTGAGTATATAAATAAGGACAGAGATTGTCTTAGTCTGTATTTTATAAACTGCAAACTACACTGAGAACACTATAATTCACGATAACAAACAAAGCAGAATGTTTTCAAAATTAATAGAAACATGGCTTCTTTAAAAATGGGGCATATCAGAGGCTGATCTCAGCAGAGTACCAGTGTTTGGTGTCAGTGTAATTATATCAGTTCAAAACCAGAAAACCTCCAAAACCCAGGACTCTGTTAATAGAAAAGCAATCATTTTGCTCAAATTTTCCTTTGCCTACTCCTGTTCTCATTTCTATACACAGCTAAAGTAGGGGATAACTCAATGAGCACATTAGTGTATGTGTTTTAAACAATAACTGCTCAGAGCAGACAGCAGAAGAGCCTGTCCTCATGACTCATTACACACACAAAAGGAAAAAGTTCAACAGAAACACAAGCTGGTTCTTTCAAATAACTCCACAACAACAACTTCTTTAGTTTATTTCAGGTTTGATGGACTGGCCAGTAGCTACTCCTATTCCCCCATAGTTACCACAAGCAGATGCAAAAGAATAGGAAAATTACAATTAAGTATGTGGAACATACTTAACAGTGGAACAGTTTTGGCTAATAAATTCATCACCTCACCAAAACCAAGCAAACAAACAAAGCTGAATGTGGTCCAGCTGTAATGATACACAGGTTGATGCATCAATTGCATGTACCCGCTGAAGCCAAGAAAACCCTACTCACAAATCAAAGGCCAAGCTTCAGCAGCAATGGCATTTTATAGCTAGGTTTGAGAATTATAGTTAGCAACTGTTTGAAAATATTTTTGGTGACTTATGGTTTCTTAAAACAAGTTGATGAACTTTCAAAACATAGTAAGATTGTATGGTCACCTAAAAATACCTATTGTGTCTGCTTTGTTGCCCTGGCACTTCGGGTGGTCACTGCTGTCAGACAGCGTGGGATCTGCCATCACTGAGGAACAGTAAAGATGGTATTATCTTGTAAAAACCTGCTATTAATCTGGTTTTCCTCTCAATTTATTCTGGACTGTCTGATCTCCTCCCTCCAGATGCTGTTGGCTCCCTGATAACTTCCTTCCTTCCCTTCTCTCCTCTGTCATTTCAGACTTCTTTGATGTTCTTGTATTACAACATCTTGGCAGACTCACTAATCTTTCTCCTACTTATCATCATTATCCATGGTTTCCATTGGCCTTTTACAATAATGGAAATAACCTCACATGTACTTGTGAGCTCAAAGTAAATAAGTCCAAACAATGAGATCCAGTGGTAAATGATGTGCTAATGATGGTTAACATCAGAGCAGAGATAAATACTGCTATGCAGAACATTGCGGCTGAAGACTGCCATCAAAAAGAATCTCTTCTGGACTAGCAGAATACTGCAGGGGACTCCAGCCTAATCCCATGCAGCATGATGACTGGATTCCCAAGGTCTGCATATGCAGCTGTTTGTGGTTTCCAAATTCTTACATACTATTCACTCTACTGAAAGAATAATTTGCTGCCTCAGTCCAGATTTCAAAGGTCTCCTCAGACAGCTCTCATGGACTTCATCCAGCCCCTTGTGAAGCTTAAACTTAAAAAATGGCAATGCTAATTCTCAGTCCTTTCTCACTCCCTTGTTGAGTTCAAGGTCTTGGACACTAGGATAAGCAAACCTTTAATTCTGCTGCAAACCACTACAATCTCTCCTATCCAGTTTGTTACTCAATATAGATGGAAACATATGTTGTAAAGCACCAAAACCTCCATATAACACATTTTTCCAGTTAATTGGGAATCTACCAGCTATCATAATCCTATTTTTTTTTCTTATCACCACTAGTGCAATGTATATTTTTTTCAAAGATTCTCGATGTAAACTTACACTACTTTCATAACCGCTTTTGCAGAAGAGTAATTCAGATTCTGCCTTCAGTGTGATACAGCTAAAAGGGGTTTACAGCCCCCCTGCTTATCAGTGGAAGCCTTTCCATTACTTGCAAAGGTCTCCGAATCAGGCTCAAAACAAGGGCAGAGTCTTTAGAGACTAGTATATGAGATGCAGAGTTCCTGCCAAAATACAAAGGTATGGAGTACTTGCCAAAGTCTTTAAAAAAAAAAAAAAAAAAAAAAAAAAAGCCATAGCGCTATGATCCATCTGCTCAGAACTTGCCAGACACGTTCTTCATGCAAACTTGCAAATAAAAAGAACATATTGCACACATAACCCAATCCTTTTTATATGTGGATGGGCTACAGCTGCAGCAGGATTCCCTTACAGTGTCAGCTGCTACTTGCTTAAAGGTAAAAGAAGGTGAAGTGCAAGGGGGTAAAGAGATGAGCAGGTCAGAAGAGGAAGGGAAACAATGTATGTCAGGGATTCACTGTGGCTGACTCATTGCATCACTGTGGTGAGGGGATGAGCTTCATGGAAGAGGATGGAGTCTGAGAAGGGATTTCCTCTCCATTCTTTCCCCAAGCAGGGCCTTCCCCCCATTGCCGAAGATATATCTGCAGTGCTTGCTGGGGCCCCCAGCGGCTGCTCTGCTTGATTTACATTTAAAATCAGGAAGACTCTGTGTTGTGTAAGTGATAAACAAGAACGGAGGGTCTGGGGTCCTTCTCCTGGAAGATTTTGAAATATTGACTGCAATTTCCTGCTGTTTAGAAGATTTTAAGATAGCTCCTAAAAAAGATTTTACATAAAATAAACCAAAACAAGAAATCCTGTAAACTTATCTAGCATTTAGCTTTAACTTGCCAGAGGCACATTATGTTTTATTAAAATATCAACAAAGAGGAGCCAAAGTCAACAAAAACAGAGAGGGTTCTCCTGTCTCCTAGCCAAGTTCCCTATGTCCTTCCAGGGTACTCCTGTGTTCGTCCGCCTTCTAAGCTCAGGTCTCCCAACCCCTTTATCTGTCCTGTCTCTGATAGCCATATTTCATGTTCACATGCATTTCATCACAAAATTTTGGCATTAAGGTTTGTTTGCTGTTTTAATATTAGGACTTACTACTTTTTCTAAGATGCTGTCTTCTTTCACAAGTCACTTCTCTTTCTTCCCTTTCTCTTGCCTGCATTGTTCTTCTTCCATCACATTTCTTATGATTTTCTCTTCTCACCACCTACAGGCTACCACCCAAACCACTCCCATCCTCCATTTTCTTCCCTCATCTATTTTTCTTCATATAGGCTTCTCTCCTACAAAACTGCACATCATTTTCCTTTACCTCTCCTCCACAGCTTTTCTTCATTACTGGACAAGGAAGCAGGGCACAAGGAAGCCCAGAGTCCTTTTGTTGTCTCAGCACGCGTGAGCGATACGTAATTGTTTCTAGGGTCTTTTTGCTGAGGGCCTGTCATTTGCTCTTAAATCGGAAAAGGCTCTGTAACACAGTTTAAACCAAAGATTTGCTCTTTCTCATCTCTTGCAGCCATTTCTGTTCTATAGCTAGCCCTCAGGTGAACTGACAACAAAGCTTCCCAGCTTTCCTCAACTCCTTACTCACCTCCAATGGGCCTCTTAGCACCAATATTATATTCCCCAGCCCAGTAACTATCAGGCTGCAGTATTTGGTTCAAACTTGTGCACATCTCAGCCTAACGTGCATCTAGTTTCCCTGCCAGACTGCAGCCCAAAGAGCAAGAACCCAAATTCAGAGGCTTGTCTCTGACCTGTGTCCTACATTCCTATGTTCCCCATAATATACACACGCCACAAACTGTAATAAATCTATCAGCTCAGCATCCTACATTGCTGTCAGGTCAAGTTGGGAGTATGCACAAGTTCGTGCCAGTAGCTAATGGGGTACTATATACTTCAAGTCATCTTCAGTAACTGTTCTGTTCTGGCAAGAGCTGGCTGCATCCAAGCTAAGTCTCAAATGGCAAAGAATATGATGCACCAGTAAACACTTCCTTTCAATCACGCTCAGATTATTTGCCAAAGGTACTCTACACAGTCTCAAATGTAGCAAGTAGGGGATACAGTACTCAGAACAACAAAAAGAAAAAATAAAGGATTCTGGAACAAAGAGAAGGCAGCAATTTGACTGAAATATGCTTCAAGTTAACTTCCTCTGATCCTCAGGTCTTCAGTTGCTGGGGGGGGACTGGTAGAGCCAAAAGTTATGTCCACACTATACGTTGAGTTTGGCACTTCAAAGAGAACTGCACATTTGCCATTTAACCATAACCTTTCAAACTTTCATATTGCAAGAGTCTGGTTTCTGAACAGCAATACATAAATTATGGGATGCAAATACTTGAGTTGTGGGTCAGAGCAACAGCAGTCAATTGGAATCAAATGCCCCAGGTGATGTGTGTAACACAGGCATCCTGTGCCAGCTGAGTGCCACAAACTCTGCTTCCTGGGATTTTGTTCCATGGCACTAGAGACAGCACTTCTGGGAGGGGAAAAAAAAAAAAAAAAAAAAAGCAAGCAGGGCCCCTCTGCTCTTGATTATACTTAGATCAATCTAGAGTAGCTCTGCTGCAGCCAGTGTAAATTGCCTCAGATTTGCACCACTGAGATCTGGCCCAAATCTATATAGCAGCTCACTTTAAACATATTCCCTAACTGAAAAACAAGACAAAACACTGTCTGAACTGAAAGCATTTGAAAGACTGATTGTGGTTTAAATTTAAATCTGACTCATAGTGGGGTAATATGTTCCACAGCATCTTCCTTCTTATACCTCCAAGCGAGGAGAGAGATCCTTAAAAGAAAACAGGTTAGACACTGTGTGGAGGGTATTCACTTCTTTTAGACCCCATGTGAGTGCCATGGGAGCCCTTGGCATGGAAAGGACCATCCCCAACATAGGAAGACCAAATGGTTGCTCCCACTTGCTTGCTTGTCATAATGCAGTGTCCCCCTGGCCTTTGCCTGTGCTGTACATTTATTTGCTCGGACCCTTCAAGCAGTACATCCCCCAACCACCAGCTACCCACATGCGCAGTAGCATCAGATAACAACAGCACTAAAATCCAGTGCTTTAGCTGCATTTTTGTGATGCTTTATGATGTGTTACCAAAACATGGCACTGCTTCCATAGGAAGCAATTATTACTTGTTATCGTTTGACTGTCTGTACATAATAAAACTACCTCAAAAACAATACCACAATGCTCCCTGAACAACTACTTTTTACCCCACAAGGGTTTTCACTTGTCCAGCTTTGCGGTGGTGCCTATTTATTTTTCGGAATGCTTATTCATAAAAAGTTTTTTTTTTTTTTTTTTTTTTTCCTGAAGGGTGCAGGGACTCTATTCATAAATACAGAATCACCTTAATAAAAGAAAGATGTCATGAAGTCTTCGAAGCAGGCAAGAAAACTGATGAACAAAGACATTCCCATAACAACCAAGCTTTATCTGATCAAATTCCAATAAAGCCTGCATTTGGCATAAATCTTTAAAAACATAGCAAGGGCCACTGGAGGATGCTAAAGCTTTTTTATTTAATATTATTCTTTCTCCCTCCCCCAAGAGTACTTTATCCCCTTAATATTTTCTGAAGTCTTGGTGCACATTAAGAACCGCATCATGAAACCACAGTGCAGTGGAGAAGCATGGGAGAGCACTGGCTGCCCCTGAGGTTATGCTGCTTCCCCTCCTTCCCTCCAGCTTCCCACTCTCCAATGTGCTGATAGCTCAGTGGCACCATGAGCAGATTAACCCTCACTTTCAGGCAGAAGAAATAACAGAAAAGATAGTGCCTCTAATAACTTAATTCTTTATGGCTTCACTTAACTAGAGCCAAAAAAAAGAAAGAAGACTTTATACCAACATTATAATAAAAGCAGCTTAATTCCCACTTCTATGAGCTTTAAATTTTTTTCTATCTTAAAACTACTTAGTATGTGCACTGCATTTCCCATCTGCACAGGTACACACAGATGTGACCGACTAATCCTCAAATACCCAGAAAAGTATTTTGGGTGAAAAAAAAAAAAAAAAAGACATTAAAGAAGCTGTTGCTGCTCTCGGAGATTACCCCTCACCCCCTGGCTCCAGCAGACTGTTTGAAAGCAGGCAGCGAGATGCAGCATGTTTCACTGTGCTCTCTGAGCTTTGCCAAGCATCCTGAGAGCAGAGGCACAAGCTGAACTGTGGAAAAACAGCACTGCATTGGACTTTGCAAAGGGACTTAATTCAGTCCCATTAATTCCCTGGATATGCTCCCCTGTAGTCAGTGAGGCTACCTGAGAAACCAGCTTAGACTTCAAAGCCTGCAAACACCACGGAAGAACCACAAACATGTGGCCAGGGAGCTGCCCAGCTCAGCAGGGTCCATGGACCTGAGTGGCAGGATGTGTCCAGGGCACCTCCAGAAGAATTTATCTCCAGGACCTAATGCCCAGGTTCAGCTGGCTTGGCCAGTGGATACAACCACTTGCTCCCAAAACAAACATATCAGCGTCCTCTCCATTCTGACCTTGCCACTGCAGGTGGGTACAGGATCCCACTGTTCCTGCTCTGGGGCTAGGAGCAAGGGGACATAGCTCTGGCTCGCCATGCTGAGCAGCCCCAGAGTACCTTCCTGGAGACAGTGCAAACAAGGGCTGCAGCAAAACAGAGTCCTTCTCTGATGTGGTTTGGAAAAGGGAGCCAAGTGGAGCTGGAGGAAAGATTAGCTGAAAAGGTGCAGTCTTGCATTTCCTTCTCATTTTAAGGGTAGATTTGTAAGGTCATAGGACCACACAAAGAAAGAATCAGGAGGAGAAACAAAATATTTATATTCTGCTTGCTTGTTATTTCTATGTTACCTGCATGTCTGTCTCTAACTGTTCCTAAAATAGTCTTTCAGAGCAGTATTGTCCTTTCTGCATCACTGGTGCGTATGCTGCTACTAAACTGCCACTGGACAAAAGTGGATTGCTCTAGGTGAACTGCATGTGGTCAGGGGCACCCGCTTTCCCACTGAATCACAGCACGAGAGCTCTTCCTCTCCCCAGGAGACTTTTGCCCCTCTCTTCCTGCTTGACTGAGAAAGAGAAGACACAGCAACAACCATTCCCTGAAACTACAGGTCTGAGAGGAATTTGAAAAACCCTCATCAAGAAGATCTCCTCGGCAAAGCAAAACACTAGAACAGTAGGCAACCCAAAACTTGGTGGGAGGAAAGAAAGAAAGAGAAAAAAAAAAAGCTAATAATTAAATGTTGCTTATGCAAGACAGAAAACCACCTTGTTGCTTCTGGGCACAACAGCCCTGGCAAGCCCAGCACTATCTCACAAGACAGGAAGCAGTGCTTATGCACAAAGGAGGAGGAGCGGCTACACTTGCCAAACCTACATCTCCTTTGGGATGCTCTCTCTCCATGCATGGCTTTTCAAGCTTCAAGCAAATATACCTGAGAAAGTTTCCAGCCCCTACAGAATATATCTGCCTCTTCTATCCCCAATTAAATGTGCATCTTCCTCATTCTCTCTACCCCCCATGGTTATTCCTTCCTCCACTGTTTGACACCCCATCACTACATAACGCTGAAGCTCCTCTAGCAGCACCATGGCACCAATAACTCCTAGTCATCCTTCCCTACCTTCAGCTCCTTGTTCTACTCTCTAAAGTTGATGTTTTTAGTTTTAGGATGCTTCTATACCATTGTCCTGCAACACATCCTCCTCTCCAACATCTTCCATTTGCTTGTTGTTAAACACCGCAAAGTCTCAAACATTGTGATGGAGATCAGGCACAGGGGGATTTAGGGACTCTGATACTTCTGCAGCAGAGCCAACAATAAGGAACCCAGGCAGTTCAGACCAGCCATTGCAGAACTAAGGTAAGACCTGAGTACAAGCTTTTGGGGACCACTGCATAAAAGACTGCAAGAAGTGGTAAATATGACCAAAGGGCAGAGTAGGGGTGGAAGAGTAGAGGAAGAAGACTAGAGGAGCTTATAAGAAGTAAAGAAGAGAGAAGCTCTAGCAGGCAGCTCTCATCATTTTGATATGTTCTCTACAGGGAAATGCTCCAGGAACAGCTTGTTTCACTGCAGGAGAAGGAACAAGTATCATGCCTAGCATACACCTGGCACAAACACACTCACAGCTCACTGCCTCTGGCAAGTCTAATTCTTGGTTATTGAAAAGCTTTAATCCTACAATAACCAGCACCTCATTACCTACCCAACACTTCAATCAGTATGCCCCCACCCAGTCTCAAAAAGAGACTGCCTTGCTCACCAGCTATATATTTATCTACAAGACTGAGGTACCTGCCCTAGGTGCAGGTGTCAGCCATTTCCATTGGCACAGGCTTGCTGGAGTCAGCCTCTCTCAAATGAGCACCAGCTGTTTCTTGTCGCAAGCCAAATTCCCAGCCAAGTAAAGGCCCTTTCTTCCCTACTTCTGTTGAACCCTTTGCATCCCACATTCCTCAAACACAGAGGTGCAATGAGCTGAGCTCAGGTAATCTCAGCTGTATTCCTTCCAGGTGCCTGATTAGCAGCTCTCAGAAAGGACAGGTATGCCACTACCTCCATTTCAGATGTCTGAATAGTGAGGTCAAGTCAGAACATATGATCATTTTGACAGGTTGGTCTGGCAACAGCACAGGGACATGAAGTATAATTCTGTGTGATGGCTCTTACACACCAAGGACACCACTGACTTTCGAAGATTTTTGTTAGCTTTCTCTTTTAACAAGTGACATGTTATTTAGTCAACTTTTCTGCCAGTCTTTTCTTGGGAAGGCACACAGCCAGGTTGCAGTTTTGACAGCAAGCACCTGGTGACCACCTGCAGACCTAAACCCCATTCAATGGGGAATCACATTTCTCTCCTGTTTAAATCATGTTTTAAAAATCCAGTACATCTTTTCCTGCTGCTAGTCTCTAAGGCTGGCTTACACTGTCATTCCAGAAAGCAGAAATTGCATCTGTGCTACAAGCTTAGTTTGCACTTGAGCAGACCAGGCAGAAAAATGTGAACTTTGAAAGTGAGATAGATAACTAACTCAAATTTGCACCACATTTTCAGACCCAGGCTTTACTATGCTGCAAACTCATGGCTGTGCTCAGGTGCAGCAAATGAGGGCAGCCAAAACAGAGCCAAAGAAGGGTTCAACACACATTACTTAACAAGACGACTTCTCTACCAGGGTTTTCAGGTGAACAAACCCCAGGTTGGTAGAACAACTGTGAGTTTTAGCCAGTATAAAACTGCTGGGACTTGATTCCCTTTTGCTGTTGGTTTTCTTGGTGAGATGAACTATGCTTTACATGAAATATGCTCTAGAAAATAGTTCCACAAACATATGCACAGACTCTATGCAGTTGACCTTAATGGGTTTACCATGTGTGCAAGCTGACTCATTACGTAGGTAGAGGAGCCTCTGCTTGAGCTTGTTCACACACAGAGGATGTTTGTTGGGGCTGTGATGGCTTCTATACAAGACTGAATTTGCTTCTTCAGTGACAACACCATCTGACCAAGTTTATAAATCACCTAATGTCACTGGTTGAAGTGCAGGGTGCAATTGGAAAACAAAAAGAAAAAAAAAAAAATCTTATCAACACCCCAGAGTAAAACAGTCACTGGGTCATTTTCTTCCTCTCTCCTAAACTGCTGAATTTTCCACTGACTTGCTTCCAGCCCTGGGTCACTATACAGAAGTCAGTCCTAAAACTGCAATGACTTGAAACTCAGTTATTAACTATGACATTTCTGCAAGGAACAGTTAATAGGCTTATCCTGAACACAGGCCAGAGAGAGGAATTTGATTTCTTCTATGCAACCTGCAGTGCAGATCAGGTGTTGGGAGAGAGAGACCCTCAGAACTCCTTGATTATTGCCTTGTTCTGTCACTTACTTACAGCAAATCATCAACAGGAAGCTTCCATACACCTCCTCCGTCGCTATATGCTGAATGCTAGAGTCCTGAAGCACACTTTCTAGAAAAGTACGCTTCTAGTATGTGTATTTCAGCTTCACATGACTTTGAATTAAGTTCTTTCTAGCACAGTCATGGGAAAAAAGCTACCTTTGAAAGAAGGCAGTAATAGCTAGAACCTTACCTGGTACAGCTCTATCCGCTGCTCTGAGACCCGCGCCTTTGAGTTCTGCAGGCGGAAGACCCTGAACTCGGCCTTCACCAAATTGGAGGCATTCTTCTCCATCGCTGAGACATCAAATCTCACGATTCGGAAGTAAAGGCTGTAATAGCTTGGTGGGATGGCATCTGCAAGAAGGCAGTGTGATTATGTATTTTTTCACATGATATAATACATTGTTCTTTCATACAATGCAATGCCAGACAACCTCAGAAAGCAGTAAGTAAATATTTATCTGTAGTAGGATTCAGTTTCCAATAGACAATTGAATATCATTAACAATTTAACCTCCCAAAAAACAACCCCGTCTATTTGATTACAGGAATAGCAGATTAATAGAGATTTACAACCATTTTGAACTCTATTTCAGGGCATGCATTTAACCCCATTCTTTCCACATACTGGTGGAAAATCTTGGATGCTTCTAAGTTGGAAAAAAATCATAACAGTTGGTATCTGGCAAATGCCTTCAGACTTGCTCAGAGTTCACAGAGATCTACTAAGAAGACAAGTAACAGGAAATCATTTGATATGTATACTTTCTAAAACCCATTTTCCCCCGGGGCATGGAGTATAAATTAGTCAGCTTCAGGTTTTGTTTCCTATTTAGCTATTAAGGATTTTTACTGGAGTAAAATATTCATTCTGATTATAGCAAGGGCAAAAATAGAAGAGGAAGAAGAAAGGGAAGTAAAAGGCATGCAGATAGTAGACTTTATTAAAAGAATTACATGAATATTGACCATTTGCAAGCAGTAAAAGTCATAAATATAATCACCACTCACTATATATTGGGGGGAAAGCAGATAAAAGTATAATAATAATAAATAAATAATAATAAAAAAGAACAGAAAAATGGAATCAAGTCTTCAGTAATGGTATCAAACATATCAATTTAGGTTTCGAAATAATCTCTTCCTCCTTCCTAGCTATAAACCCTGACTGAGGTTAAGCAGCAAAGATCTTTTGCACAATTCAGATGACCCTGAAGGGTTCAGTGATCATCTGAGGCTGTTCCACCTAATTCTGGCCAAGAGCACAAACAGAAAAGCATGTGCAGAAAACTCTGAACATGCTATGTATGTGTGACATTCTCCACACCCTGTTGTTTGGCAAGACTTTCCTCAAATTGCAGAGTGGGCACAGCAAGCCAAATTCAGGGATGAGCTGAAATGACTCAAAGGCCCTGATAAAATCTCCATTCAAGCTGAGGTAAAGGTTTCCTCTTCTCTTACATTTTAAAGCGTACAAAGAAACAGAAGAAAGATGAAAACTTCATTGTGACAGAGGAGAGGCTTCCTTGGGGCAATGCCAGCAGAAACACTTCAGATAATAATTATAAAAAAATAAGTTT
The DNA here is from genome assembly GCA_011075105.1 of Heteronetta atricapilla. Taxonomy (NCBI): domain Eukaryota; kingdom Metazoa; phylum Chordata; class Aves; order Anseriformes; family Anatidae; genus Heteronetta; species Heteronetta atricapilla. The sequence continues at coordinate 20,331,166 of CM021733.1, forward strand.
TCCCACTAGCCACATAGTTCAGGATTTGTCAGACAGTGACAGGAGACAACAGCCTGCACATTAGAGAGGTGAGCAATTAAGCTCCCATGAAGGTCAGAAATTCTGGTGAGGCTTCATGCTTGTCTGTGTGTCCCAGCTCTCCATCCATCCAAGCCATCCATCCATTCATATACTAATGGAGTAAAGGACTCTCTTCTAGAAGATACAAAATTCTTCATAGATATGTATACATAACACAGCACAGAGATTGGAGAACATAAGTCCAGGACATTTATCTTTACTTCTACCTACTAATGATTAAAGACAGTTGGAATAAATCATTAATGATACCTATTCATATTAATGAGACACATTAATAACTAAGGACCAGCTCAGAAACATTTAGTGACTGGCTGCCACTATCAGAACATCTGATCAACGCAGCAGCCCCGGACTGTGCAAGGCCACACATTTAGCAGACAACACTCAGTTACACATGTAACATCCAGGTTGCGGTATCTCTTCAAGTAACTCTTTAAAGGCTCAAAATGACTACAGCATAAATACCAAGTGCCAGTCAGTCACAGAAGGAATAAAGTGTATTCTCTTTATAATATTCACAAACACTCTTCCTCTAGATTATTCAGCCAAAATCATTTTTAGAATGGTAAGATGGAAAAACTAAAAACAATCACAGAGATGAGAAAATATTACAGAGAAAGGTAGAATCTAGGCCTCAATTATAGATGTGTTGTAAGTGAGAGATGACAAGTTCTCAAAATGCTTAAAAAATGCTCTGAAAGAGTGCTTCCCATAGAAGACACTCAATATGTAAAATGTGGAAGAGATATACATACAAACAGGAAGCCCCAGACTTCCTTGTGGTCCCATGTAATTGGGAAAAGAAAGTTCTCAAATCTTCACATCTACAGTGCTCCACAATAAACCCAAAGCAATGTGATCAGTATTGTCACCCACCAGCTACAACCTTATAATGAGAACTCAAAGTAAAAGGGTTATGAATTACCCCCACATCAGAATTTCTCCTCTTTACCCTGAGTAATACATAAGTGCTTGTCTCTCTCAATGCTTGTTTTATCTCTGAAGGAGAAATACATGAAAGTCTTTTGAGAAAAGCTTAACTTTGTGCAATGATGATCTTAATTTTGATAGATTTTGAAAATTCTTAAGAAAGCTACTTGGTTCAGAGGTTACATCCTCATTTAGGAGGGAAATAATCTCTTGAATTTATTTTTCTGCTATAGGAAACTCCAAGACTACTACTTGTTCCTCAGCCAAACCTAATCCTACTAGGAATATAATTTGGCATAATAACATGTATATATAAGATTGATGCTTCCAGGATGAGTTGTAAGTTGTCCTTCCCTGTCATTTATTTGAGGCATCAGCCTACAATTTCATTCCCTGTGGACAAGCCGAACTAGCAGACAGCCACTTGCCCTGGCATGGACAAATACTGTCCATCCTGACTTTATTTCAGATTCAAAAGTCCTATTTAACTGTCTGCTCGATTTATATTTAGCTTCTAACTTATTTCTAGAACTTTCTTGGACTTTGCTTGTAGCCTTTCTTTTCCATGTCTCTATTTTAGATACCATATATTGTAAATCTGTGAATATGCATCTGAAATTAATTTCCTAAACCTTCTCTCCATTTATATTTTTTCTCTATCATATATATGGGAAACAATAACAGCCAGAGAAGGAATACTCTGTTAATGTGCACGCTTTTGTGTTTCAGTATGTGCATTTGCGTACACAGTGAATGAGTATTTACCTTCTGTTGGAAAGCAGACATAGGACATGGACAATGGAGAAGAATGAATTCTTATCTTGAAGAAATTTCATCTCTCTCATGAGACAGTTTTATACCTTGCAAAACCCATAAGAAGTATGATTTCTTTATTATATCATTCACAACAGTATCCATGGGAAGTCAACTCAGGAAAAGGCATTATTCATGGATAGCTAAAAATATTTTTTTTAAAAAATGGCTTTTTGCTAGCTGGAGCCCTGCATCTGTGAAAGAATGGTTGACTGCAGAATTGGGGGTTACATGAAAATTCATCAACATTAGGACAGCAAACTGAGATCTGCAACTCTCTGTAAGGGAAGGGGAAGAACCCTATAGAGTTTACAAGGGTTTGGATTGGCCTTTAAGTGACCTCAGATGGTGCGATTTATATCTCTGTTATGCTACCTTAACCTGACAGTTGTATCAATGCAGTCTCAGTTGGATACCTCTAGACTCCCCTCTGATTTTGGCCTAGTGACTCCAGTAGATTCCAGGATAACCCTGAGCAAGTTAAGTCTGCAAACACTGTAATACTGTTGCAGACCAGGCTCCTTAAGTATTCTTTGAACAATTATCATGAATGAGTGGAATCAAATCAATGTTTCCTGTAGCTAGGAAAACACAATTTTATTTTGGTTTGGAGAAAAAGGAATAGTGAAAGCAGTGAAATATTCCATTTTTGTCACCTTTCAATTATTCATTAATTCAACCTACCCCAAAATTAATACTTCCAGCTATAATAAACGTAATCACATCCATCTCAGCAAGGCTGAGATGAGTTATAAAGCACAGTTGGAGAAGGCAAAGACAGCATCCCTCCTCCTAGCTTTAGCATAATAGCTCTGTGTGCTTAACAATGAGCACTGCAGGTTTAGCTTGTTTAATCTTTTTATACATATATATATATTTTCCCTTGAATGAGTTGAAATTCCATCAGCCACTTTACACAGGACAGTCCAAACTGCCAGGTTAGAAAGTAATCTGGTCTGTGAATATTTAAGAGCATAAGGGCTTAAACTGTGGTTTCTGGGCTTCTTAGTGAGTATTCGACATCTGACACCCTCTAAGCTCCTGTGCCAGCAACCAGGACAGAAAGCAGCCCTGCTCCAGTGACGGGGGTACAGGAGACCTATCCTAAAGTACTGAACTGGCAAAGCAGTGGCATAGCTCTATTTAATATCGACTCAGGGTGGACAAGCATCAACAGGAAAGACTGCACACATCTTCTCAATGACCATTCAGAATAGCAGGCAGACCCCTAGGCATCACTCCTGGGAGAAGAAAGAGATGGATTCAAGCTCCCTCAAGCCAAAAGTGGGAACTGAAGGAGGTTGTTTCACCCTGGAGGTACTCCCCAAGTTGGGGACCTCCTGCATAACAGGATGACACTTTTGCCTTCAACAGTTGTGTCATACGAATGAAGGCTTCTGTTTCCATGGCTTTTCTCACAAGTACTGTGTGTACTGACATTTCAAGGAAACAAAATGCTCTGACACAGCTCTTCTGAGAGCTGGACTTGCTTTCTGGTGAGGAAAGTCCTAAATCCAGTTGTATCCAAACACTTTTTTTTTTCTTTTTTTTTTTTCCCCTCTGAATTTTCATTTCTGCTATTGAAACAAACAAACAAAAGAATCAATTATTTGCACAGCCCAAGATAAGAAATGTAAACAACTTTTCTCATTGGAGGAGGCCAGACAGGCAGACTTCGCACATACGCCCACACTGGAAAGGCTGAGAGCTTCAATCCAATCCTTCCATCAAGGGCTTGCAATAAATGCTCCAAAGATTTATTTTTATTCCCTTTTGTGTTTATTAAACTTTGGAGGGTTTCTTTTCCCTTTTTCTTTTCTTTCTGGTGCTTTGCCCATTCCTTATTACAGCAGCTACAAAACATGGAGTGCCCTTTTTATCTTGCCCTCTTTTTTTCCCTCCTCTTCTTTCTGACTGCAGAACATGAATGACCATGTAGTAGGCTTTGAAGCAGCACATGCAAATATTTATAAGAATTGCTTGATTGTTATTAAACGCAGTTGTTATGCTTTCCACACTCTGGCAGGCTTCCCTAAACCCTCCAACTATTAGGACCAGTTAGGCTGTTCAGATTTCAGCTTACTGATAGCAATTATTATTATTTTTTTTCCCAACAAGTAGCAGCCACTCTGCACATAACATGAGCTCCTTCTTTCTCCTTTGTGAATTTTGTTCTCTGACTAGTGCATGGTTACCTGTCACAACTGGGGCTGGACTGCCTTCAGGGATATTCCAACACGGTAAGTGAAGCAGTGTGCTCAGAGCTGCTTGAAGGGAAAGGCAACTTGCAGCAAGGCTTTGAAGCCACATGGCACAAAAGCAGCATCTGAGATGCTGCACAGTCCCCATGGCTAACTCCATATTTATTTCTATATTCCAAGTTTTGCCCCTCAAAGATGTCTTTACCTTCAACAAGCAGTACTTGTATCTGTCAGCAACTGTTTTTAAGGCCCAGAGGGATACTGTGCTGGAATTAAACTGCTGGGAACACAGTGAGTAAAGCTTTTGCCTGCATGGCTCTGGAGCAGATTTCCTGTCAGAGCAGGGTATGTGTGCATCCACAGTGCGACACAAGGCATGACATACATATTCTATTATTGCACCTGTTCTGAGTGAAGATCCCATACTAACAACTGTTAGCTAGGCATCTTCCACTGAATGATCCCTAGATATGTAATTTATCCAAGGCTGTGGATGATTCAGGATTTCACATTACCCAATATGTTCACTCTCAGTGCACTTGGAGAGCTAACAATTAGCAAGAGAGATGGACAGGCATAGGCAAAGGATGACAGAGATAACTTCATCAGGAAGACAGACAGAATGAGAACAACATGGGGATCCAATTGCTGAACGGTCATTTTAAAGGTCAGAATAACAAAAGCATGAAATCTGAAGCTACTTCTCTCTTACCACCAGAACCGACTGCTGGACCTGTCATCCCAGTCAAATGGGGAAGCCTCAGTGCATCTAAGACATTGGACTTTAGAGTTCTGAAGTAATTCCCCTTGGAGGAAAAACAAACAAACAAACAAACAAACCAAACAAAAAACCTTACTCCCACAGGGACTCCTGCTGTAGCTATTTAAACAGGACTTTCAGCATTTATGCTAACAGACACCAACACTGAAGATGTTTTCTTATTTTAGTAACTTCCTCCTATATATATCAGCTATATATCTTACTAAGTATTGACTATTTTTTTCTTTCTTTGTAATGAAGACTCATTGAGCTCCTGACATTTGGCAGGGAATACATACATGTAATTTTTATGCCATAAACTGGCTATGAGGCTCAATTAATGTCACTAGCAGACTCCAAGGAGCTCAGAGCAAAGATGGCTGGCAGAGCTTACATAACACAAATGCACTTTTTATTTTTTTTTCTGCTTATGTAGTCTCAAACTTCACACCTTCACAAAGTACATACCACTGAACATCTGTACAGACACAGGTTTGGAACAAAGTAATTACCAGACTTTGTGATGTACATCCCACTGTTGCAGCACTAGCTACTATTTTAAAACACACTAAGATTACTCCCATCAGCCAAAATGCAAAAGGGAGCTAAATTTAATACCAAAGAGAAAAAAATGCAGGTGCATTGCATTTCATCTGAAAACATGACCGAAAGCCTCACAGAGAGTTCATGCAATCATTCTCTTGTAGATGATGGAGGTGTTGCTGGCTGCAAGGGGACAGGGAGTTATGTACCACATACTAGTACAGAAAGACCCAGCTTCTTCTCCCAAGCTCTGCTATGAATGCTAACATGTAGCAAGCAGAAATGGATTAACCCCTTTTGTACTCTAAGCCAGACCTTAAATACTAGACCAGATTTTCAAGTGTTCAAGCGTTCAGCACCCAATACTTTCAGGTATCTTATTTATTTATTTATTTATTTTCCCCAGATGGCCCTAGAATAAGAAGCTGCAATTGAATGTTTCTGGACTGATTTTCAGATGTCCAAACTGTTCCTACAAACTTTTTTTGAAAATTAGCTTTGGGTTTTGACATACAGAGAACATTGACCTTAAATCTTGCCTGTTCCTTGGCTCACTTTACCTAAAAAAACACAGCAAAAGGTCTCTGTCAGTCTCTGTGAGCTGAGGTATAGCCATATATGCAGAAAATAATAATAATTTAAAATATCAGAAACATAACTGCAGGACTGCATGGAAGGGCTACCCAGAAAACAAACAAACAAACAAACAAAAAAACCCCCACAAAAACAAAAAACTACCAAAAAAGCTGAAATCAGAAAAATCTATGAATCTTTTAATACTGAGTATCATCTCCTGCCTTCACCTGTTTCACACTGGGTGTCAGTGTGATTGGCTCCTGTGTTTTCTCCTTACCCTGCAACTGACTGGACCATTAATAAACACATACCCCACTGAAACAAAGTCAGCAAAAAAAAGTGATGCTCATAGAATAATCCTTCTCAGAGTCATACTGCATCATACATCCCCTACCCTCCACAGCTGCACATTTGCAGAAAAAAAAAAAAAAAAAAAAAAAAAAAAAAAAAAAAAAGAATTAGAAAATCTGAGTGGGTTTCAGGATTGGAAGAAAAATACTTAAGAAACATATATGACAGTGCAGAGTTTTTCCATAAACACTATGCTATTTATTTCAGAGGAAGTCTTGTACAAAGCATTTGACACTGTCCTAACACCCTTGTCTCTAAATTGGAGAGACATGGATTTCACAGATGGACCACTTGGGTGGGTAGGAATTGGCTAAATGGTTACATACAGAGCTGTGGTCAATGGCTCGATGTCCAGGTGGAGACAGGCGGTGAGTGGTGTTCCTCAGGGGTCAGTATTGGGACTGGTAACACCCTTGTCCATGACATGGACAGTGGGATTGAGTACACTCTCAGAAAGTTTGCTGATGAAACCAAGCTGTGTGGTGCAGTCAACATGCTGCAGGGAAGGGATGCTATCCAGAGGGACAAGCTTGAGAGGTTGGCCCATGGACAACCATATCTTGGGCTGCATTAAAAGAAGCATGGCCAGTGGGCCAAGGGAAATGATCATCCTCCTCCTCTGCTCCACCTGGAGCACTGTGTTCGGCTCTGGGGCCCCCAGCACAAGCACATTGACCTATTAGAATGAGTCCAGAGGAGGGCCAGAAAGATGATCCAGGGGCTGGAGCACCTCTTTTGTGAAGACAGGCTGAGACAGTTGGGGTTGTTCAGCCTGGAGAAGAGAAGGTTCCAGGGAGACCTTATTGTGTCCTTCCAGTACTTAAATGGGGCCTACCAGAAAGCTGGGAGGGACTCTTTTTCAGGGACTGTAGGGACAGGACAAGAAGTAATGATTTTAAACTAAAGGTTAGTTTTAGATTAGATATGAGGAAGAAACTCTTTACTATGGGGTGTTGAGTCACTGGAACAAGTTGCCCAGAGAAGCTGTGCATGCCCCATCCCTGGAGGTGTTAAGGCCAGGCTGGATGGGGCTTTGAGCAACCTGGTCTGGTGGGAGGTGTCCCTGCCCATGGCAGGGGACATGGAACTATGTGATCGTTGTGATATCTTCCAACCCAAACCATTCTGTGATTCTGTGAAGTCAGTTATCTATGCAGGCTGTCCTGAGCAAAAAGGAAATATCTATGTAATGCTATAAGAAGATAGCTGGAAGTAAGGCACACAGCATACAGTTAGCGTGCATGAGGTTTATATCTTCAAATGTGTGTTAGGGTAAGTCAGCACAGGGATTTCCAAAACTTCTGTTATTGTTCCTTTACAGCCACAAGGCAGTTGTGAGGCAATTACAAGTCACAGTCACGATCCTTTACAAACTCTCCTGTCTCAAGACTATGTTCTGGCGAGTAACGCTGAATTCCTCTAAGAAATGGTTCTTTTGTTCTGCAGCTTTTAAGAAAGCAAGAACTGCCTCAAAGACTATTTCTGCTATAAAACTAAATTCTTAAGTACTAACTTTTAGCACAGTTAGACCAAGTTCTCAGCCTTGAATCAAATGCCTGGACCCAAACCTCTGAAGCTGGAAATGGATCAAAAGCCAGTTCACATTGCTGAAATCCATAGCTAAAATGAAATGGGAAACTGTCCAGTCCTTTATAGAAAAACAACACAAAACAAACCAACCAACCAACCAACCAAAAAAAAAAACAACTCCCCCCAAAAGCTAGACAAATTATGCTCTTCTAAGAGATGAGCATAGAGAATGTCCCAGGCTGTGCTCTGCCCCTCTCAGCTGTACCTCTGAGAATGAAGCAGCACACATAGCACAGACCTGCACCCATTCTTTTTACCCCTGGAAAAACAACAACAAAAACCCAGCTATTTGCTTATTTGCAAAATCTGAAGAAACAGGAAATGGTGAGCTAGCTTCACACAGACCACCTGCAAGTCCCCCTCAGATGCATGCTGCTCTGAGTATGCTTCTGCCATTAAGACTGCTTGAAAATGAATCTTCTGAAAGAAAATTCTGTAACACGAACTCACCTGACTCTCCTCTCTGCTTGACTTTAAATCTTCCCAGGCTGTTGGCTTGTTTTCCCTCTCCCATGCTGAATCGAAGGGACTGGGTATTGCAAACAACACTTACACATCACATGAGAGCTATTTTCAGGTCTTAATTTTGAGCTGTTGAATAGTGTTTAATTGGGGTAAACCTAATTACTTGGGAGTATTCTGGAGAGTGGCAAATGCCAATTTTTCCATTCTGGACCATCTTTCAACATATACAAATCGCCACATATTAGAAAGCCTGAAAGGTCTGACCCCAATTCTCTCCTGCATGAAGTCCTATTTACACATCTCCTCTCATGCAGAGGAGCCAAAAGGGAATGCAAATACTAACCATACCACTATCTGAGTTGCTCAACAAACAAATCTTAATCTTGTGGCAGATTAAAATGTATGGGGAAAAGAAACAGTAAAACAGTTCTCTTTCTTGAACATAACCCCCACTATAATCTCACTGCTGCTTATACAACACTACAGTGTTAATAGCATCAGGAAAAACACATCCTCAGACGTGTCCCTTGCTCCTGGGTCTCACATTATGATGGCGAGCCTATGACCATGCATTCCCTATGGGAACTGACAGATCCTTTTCTGCTGGGAAGACACACAAGTAGGAAAGCTGCAGCATCCGTCAACTGGCATTAGTGCAAGATACAAAAGTACCAGTCTCTCTGAAATCTGAGTGACATTTTGGTCATACTGAAGTCACTGTCAAACCACTTTTAAAGGAATCAGGAATTTATCTCCACAGTTGTAAGAACAGATAGGATTTTCAGTACAAGAAAAACAGCTTCTCTGCCTCCTGTTCTCTGTGAAATTAGGTTGCCAACAAAAGGTTCTTCAGCTTTCAGCAGTTATTTTGTGAATGTTCAAGGAAGAAGAACTCCTTTCAAAACCCCATCAGGATCCTTTGAATGAGATCCCAGGTTATCACATATCACCACTGAAATCAAATATGTAAATAGATGTGTGTTGTGCTTGGAAAATTCTCAGGTATGTACTTTGCTATTCTGCTTACACTGGAATGTAAGAAAAATACTCCTAGTGTCTTTCATCTCTCTCCACAAAGGGCTGCTCCTCTTTCAGCTAGGAATCATAAGCAAGAATTGCAAGTACAGTCTCTTATCGCCTCTGAATAAAATAAAAAAATAAAATAAAATAAAAACTTGTCAGGTAATATGAACCAACTTTCCTCAATGGCAGAATAAGATCAAACTTGCATTTGCATGCATTGTTCAGCTGCTTATGACTGCGACGACTGCAGTGCCTTAAAACAGGTCAGATTAACCTTCTGCCATTCACTAGACTGACCAACAGCTTTCCTCATTGGAATGACCTTTATTGTCCTCTCTTACGTCCCAACCTTCTTCTGGTTGCATACTGCTGAACTGGTACCTTCAGAAGTAATCTGTAACCAGAGACCTCTCTATGAATAGGTTGAAGGGCCAGATATGATTGCAAGCCCAACCACATTACTTGTATATCGTACTGCTTTATACAACCACCTGCAGTGGCTAAAAACCCTTAAGTAGTCTTTGTGCCTCCTAAACCAAGTAACCTTAAGTATTTTTATCTACAAAAATATTTTCCCTTCTCCTCAAAAGCAGATTAGGTATAAGGTTAGATGTATGGGTGTGTGTTTGAGAAAGGGGCTATATATGTTTTTTTTTTTTGTTTTCTCTCTAAATCCTTCCTCTCCTTGGCACCTTCCTCATGAATTTCACTTGTACTGACAGCCCAGCCAGCAGGATTAAAACTGGCTTCACACTGTTATCTCAGTGCCAACTTACTAATGAGCTATGCTTAAAAAAATACATTGTGCAGACATACTTTTATTGAATCTGTCAGAATCCATCAAAAACTGTGAACATAAGCCAGGTGAAGAAAGCAGGGCTCCTCGACCTGTGCCTTGGGCAGAGAAGGCAGAGGATGGTGCACCTCGCAGGTGGGACCTGGGGAGCCTACCCCAGTGGGCAGCTCTGCTGCAAGGGATGGAGATTGAGCCTGACCTTCAGACAGAAGCACAGGCATAAACTTTCAGTGCGAGAAATCAGGTTAGAATGTTTTCAAGGCTAACACCTCCAAGCAAAGGGACTCAATGCTTCTTTTGTGAGACGTGGTTAGCCAGCATATGTCTCTGTCTGTAAAATTAGGCCATTCACCAAATGTCAGTTTGGTGCAGCTTGCAACTCCTACAGCAGACACGCTCATCACAGGCTCTGACTTGTGCCTTTAGTGCTGGATGACTTGTGCTGTGCTTTAAGTCTGTGAATACACATCTGCATTTTAGTTTTCTACGTGGAAGGGCTCCTAATCACAAGTATTATTATGAAATCCAAGAGGATGGCTGGAAATCCCTTGAATACATCCTCAGGATTATACACTGCCATGGCAAGGCAATGCTTTACAAAAGTCTTTACAAAAAATGTACCACTGCAGAACAAAGCTGTGCTGGAAAGAAAAGAAACCAAAACAAAACAAAAACTGGAAAACATTTTGAATTATTTAAAGAACTACTAAGAGAACTTTCCCCAAATCCAATTTTCTCCAACAGTGTCACAACAACCACAAAGCCGTCATACATGACAAACTCAGTGGTGTTGAAATCAAGGAAATGGCAGTGAAAAGAGATTCTCAGGCTATTTCACAATTCAACTTAAGCTGTTCATACTGATGTGTTTATGTGTCTCTCTACCTTAGCACAGAATACTCTAAATAATATTTCTCTTGTTTTCTAGGGAAATGTTTTATTTCACCTCTATTCATCTAGGGGGTGGTTCAAACAACTGGAAATGAATGTATGTGAGGTAAGCCATAAACTCAGTCTGGATATTTAGCAGGAGAGCAGGGGAAGAAGCCTATCTACTCTGCTGGAGAAAAAGAGCATGAACATTTGCTTTACTTTAACACAGTCCTGCTGAAGTAATCTTATGAGCTCTCCTAAACAGCCATTGGCTATAAAGCTGTCCTGCCTCAGAGTCCCTAGCAGAAAAGGAGAATGGTATGAACCCAGCATTCATGAAACTCCTCAGAGTGAGACCTTACAGGACCAAATCCTTGATGCATCTCACACATGCAATGTGATTTTCATTACTGCTTTCCCAACCCACACAAGCTCTATATTTAGGGGAGACCTCTGTACAGGAGTGATAGTGGACATTACACTTCATGCTTGTGCTGTCAGTAGCCTTCCAGTTCAAACTTGCAGTGAGAGAGACAAAGATGACTGCCAACTTTCTGCAAGCAAGCAGAGATTTACCTGTGAGGCTGAGTTTGTCCCATTCACCTCAAGCGGGCTAATGGACAGCCACCTGCTACCAATGCTCTCCAGACCTCCCCAGCCTGGATTAAATTTCAACCTAGATAGAGCCATTTAGTCTTCCAATTTTTTTTTTCTTTTTAAACAGGGAAAAGAATACAATTTGTACTGATGGAAGTTGGTTAACAAAGATCCTTTGCGCAATGATCTAATTAAATACAGTATTCTACAGAACGCAGCAGGGGCAGTGATTTTTGCTCCATCATGGATGACAGTACTGATGAAGAGAATACCGTAAACAATGTCCTACGCTAACACAGAACCTGGAAGTGGTGGCATCCTACTGTCATATGTCTGGAGCACAAAGCACTGCGTGTTATTTATGGCTGCAGACCACTACATAAGACAACTGCTGTCTCCTGGACTATCCTCTTTCTCTATCTTATACAGCTCCCATGACCACAGTTGTTAAATTCACATCTATTATTCATCACAGTTCGTGGTAACTCTTTTACTTTTGCTGCCTCATCTCATTTGGAGAGCTCCCATTATTTCATTCCTTTAAACCATTGTGCCTTTTCCTCTCTTCAAACTTTCCTTTCTCTTTAAGCTTATGATTATTCTTTCACTAGAGCATTTTGTGGTGCACTCTAAGGACAACAAGATGAAATTTAAAAACAACAAAATGAAACAACCAAAAACAGCACAATTACACTCTCATGTTCTGTACAATACAATAATGTACAATTTGTAAGAAACTGAGCCAATACACAGATTGACAATGAAGTTCGCCATCAAGTTTCACTCTCTTCTGGAAGGGAAGGAGAGTAAAATTGAATATAGAATCACAAAATACATGAAATGAAATAAGCTTCTGCAAATGAAAGTTGCCTGTGAAAATAGTTTCCAGGTCTATGGTTTTAATTACTACATAAATGAATGGAAAAACGGATTAAGGAATTTGCACAATTGTAACACATCATATTTGGAATTGCAGCATTTTTTCAGCTACAATAGCATGGAGGCATAATCAAATAAAGTCCAACTGAACTGGATCCAGCTTCTCCCTCATGTTTCGGTTTTGTAGACAAGAATCTGAAATCATACTCCAGAGCATTCAGATGGGACTGCAACATGAAGTATCTGGCTGACTTTGCAAATCTTTCTAATTTCTTCTCAGGCTTTGGACTTTATGATTTGATTAAAACTGCTTATGAGTTCCAGTCATTCATCTCTGCTCATTTACCAGCTCTGTTTGTAAACAAGATTTCAAACGCTGATTGAGCCACAGACCATGGTCTCCTCTACAGAAGAAGCCCTGTGACTAGACATAACCATCTGGTTACAAAAGCAAAGCATGCACAGGAGCAAAAGTGTTAAAACCACTCTTGTGCTCTTGTAAGAACTGGTTCATGTTTGGAAACACAATAACCCCTGCAAATTCTAGAGCTTTTCATCCATGGCTAAAGTAGGCCTTTCATTTTTTCCCTTCCTTCTTTTGCTTTTCTTTTACTGCTATATACACTGATTTTAATCTGAATAAACTGCCCATGAGCAACTGCTCTTTACACTGCCTTCATGCAAGTCAATTACCCAAGGAGAATTTAGCATGCTGTACCAGCTCATTCAAGTTTTTCTTCTTCAAGCCTAAAATCTCCCTAACTCCCCTCTCCTCCACAGGCCTGCTCTTCATCTCCAGACAGACTGAAATCTGGTAAATATTACACTTACAAGGTAACAGGTCTGGAATGCAAAGCATCTGAAGCTCAGCAGAGTCTCTTCTTGGCACCTCAATATATGTACTTTGTTGCCAACTGCCAAACAGTGTTCAACTGGCTTTATTCAATTCAAATGAAGATATTAAATCCCAGGACTGTAGAAATATGTTTACCAATCAAGACCACAGTTAAAAGAAACGCTTTTGTAAGGGAGGAGACAAATGCTACTTGCCTTTTCAGCATCCCTCAAAAGTACAGTGTCTTGAATAAACCTTTCAATCTGGAATATATGTTTACATTTTTGGTATCATCTTTCATAAATATAGGACAAGAAAAGGGAGATAAGGGGTGGTTTGGTGTGCTTTTTCCTCTAATAGAAGATTCCCCCTCAACAATATCTTCTGTACAATAGCAATGACCAATACATTCCAATCTCTGACATTTTATGTCAAGCTTTACAGAATGGTGAGCCAGCCGAAGGCCTTTCCTGGAGGGAGGGTCTGGCATATATCTGCCCTGCTTATACAGAACTAGTCTGAATATTCAATGAATTAGAGAAGCCAGACTGAAAGCATCTGTTTTTCACACTAAAGGAAGACAGAAGGTACATTTACCTGGCCTCAACCTCATGCACAAAAGATAGTGCTGATGCTAAGGAATAAGAACAGACTTATAATGAAACAATTAAGTTCAAATTCTCTTTACAACCAAGCATTATTGAATATCATTACATAATACAGCTTGGGAAGGAAAACTTGAACTGTTTCTCTCCTGCTAATTTAGGGCTAAATCCATACAGAGTTACAGGTGCAGTCTTGAAAAATGCTAACTTCAAAGATCTTCATTCAGAACTGCAAGACCCTCTGAAACTGGAAGAGCAGTTCTGAATTTAATATTTATTCCTACTAGCTTAATTACATGGATTAGATACTTAACAGCCTGCATGAGTTAGGAAGAGACTCTTCCCTCCCATGTGAATGAATGGCTGGCCGTGCCTACATACCAGCACTTACCCTAAACTATAGCTGGCTACATTGTAAAGACTTCTTAAGTGAGAGGTGCCAACCTGTTCAAGAAGTATTTATAGATCAAGATGGAAAAATTATAATATACTGTGTAGAATTCAAAATGCAAGTAAGAAACAAACCAATCTTTCTCCTTCTTCCAGAACAATCAGTGGTCTCAGGATTTTCTGTGTCACTGTAACTAAAGGTAAATAGATTTTCTTCATATTGCAGATTATAGAACTGTCTACCTAAATGACTTACCTGTCCAAAATTCAAACATTGCTCAATTAGAAGTGACTGTGAAAGGAGCAAAAACCCTACTAAGACATTTACACAATAAGCCCAAACTAGAGGTGTCCAATATCTCCTCTGTGAAAAGGTGCTAATAATAAAAGTCATCTTACCCGATGATAAAACTTTACCTCAGACATAACCTCACTAATCTACATTTAGTCTACAAAGTGCTCATATATCTCAAGGCACTCTAAGGACTCTGAAATGTTATACCTTTCTAACCTAATCCTCAGAAGCATGAAAGTTGACTCTTGTACCCTCACATGTGAGAAGTGCATTTCTTTACTGAAGCTAAGGAAAGGAGACTACTTCATAAGGACATGGATTGTAAGACAGCTTGCCAGAATACTAAAACCAAACCAAAACAAACAAAAAGAAACACACACGCATAAAACAGTCAAACAAACAAAAAGACAGACAACTGACCGAAACACCCAAAGCCCATACCACATCCTTTCAGCCTGCACAACAGGAGACAGCCAGCTCTTCCTTAGGCATTGCTATGGTGTCTGCACTGTTGCAGGCATGCAAGGATGAAAGTCCTCTTCCAGACAAGCCTCAGCAAAACCACTGTCATTTAGGTGGCAGTGGAAAGAGCCAACAAAATGCCATTGAGCTGGTACTAAGTATCTCAGATCAGCATTAGACATATCAGAAACACAGAATATCTCTAACCAATGGGTCTATTTCAGCCCCTCCATATTGACACCGGACATGGAACTGAGCAGCTCCTGAACTCAGTGCAGGTTTTACCTCTCAGAATAGCAAGTGTAAACAAGCAAAATCAAAAAAAATCCTCTTTGAATCCAGAAAGGCAGCAATACTCAGCACAGATGTTTATGCAAGAACATCTGACTAATGGTAAGATCTTACCATTGCTTCTCAGACCATGTTGGTTCATTTGAACATTTATTTTTTATTTTTATTTTTAACTCAGTGTTAGAAATGTTCTAAATACTGATGAGTAGAAATGATTTACTCCAACAAACTACTTTTTACTCAAAACCATCCTCTTCCTGTCTGGTCTAAACTGTGGTCTCCAAGCTTTAGTGAACCAAGTACATTGAGAGTTAGTTAATAACTCTGTTGTAAGTGATATCCTCCCCAGCACACTTCAGAATGGTGATAAGATAAAAAAAAAGGCATTAAAAAATACTGTTAAGAGTTTGAACTAATATTTATTGCTTTTACAAAAACTTTGCTATTTCTGAAATAAATATATATTGAAGATCATTTTTCTGAAACTTTTCAGGCTAACGTAGTACGATGTCCTAGACAGCTTTCTAAGTCTTAAAACCATCCTGTTTCAAATATTGGTTAATGCAAATCTGGAAAGTTGCCTCGTCTAGAGTAAAATCACATACAGATTGAAAAAAGATTAAGTTTTCTTGTTACAATATATGCCATTTTTATATTTTAACCTTCTAGTGTTGGGAATAGAATAAGAGAGTTGTGGAAAAAGAAGGAGAACACAGAAGGGTACAGATTACTGCCACAGCTACTGCTGCAGGAATGTACAAGGTAGCAGAGGGAAGTAAAGACATGTTACCATCACTTTACAGCATGTCCCCTCCTTGTCCTCCTTGTGACAGCTTGACAATTGAGAGATAAATGGCACAGGCTACTACCACAATGGACACTCAGTTTTTGTCTGTACTACACATAGCTGAGTGTTCATGTTTACAAGGCTAGTCTAAGTTTCTGGCACCTAAATGGAAAATCTGGATGGATCTAATTGGATTTTCCAAAGCGTAAGACAAACATCTTTCACCAAGATGGATGGTATGATTATCAGTTACTCAGAGTACGGCTACCTGTTTCTGTCCTACAGAGCTACCTTACTCTGTCCTACAGAGGACTGGCTTTTAAGTACACATCACTAAGACTGAGCTTCTGATCCCTTATCAATCTTGAGTTGGTAGCTATCATTACATGCCAACCAAACCTTCCTCAAACCAAAGCAGACATCACTACAACAAAACTGCGGCACAAGGCAACTCTGCATCAGAGGTACCTGAGTGATAGGTGTACAAACAGAGCCCCCCAAACAGGCTCACAGAATTGCCATGAGAATGGACTTGGATGCAAGCCTAAAAACTGATGACTTTTTGCCTACGTTTCTTAACAGTGATTTTTGCTCAATTAACTTCAACCCTTTACTTCTAACTGAAATTTCACTTGTTTTACTTTCTCAGTCTTCCCTTGTACAATAATTACCCTCCTTCCCAAAAAAAAGCCTTTACATTTCCAAGCAACTTTCTGCCTTCCTGGGCATGGATAAATGTTTGAGACAAAAATTCGCTAGTGAAAGAGACATACATGCAAGCAAACACGCACACACACACACACGTATGCACATGAAGAAACCAAAAATATAAAAGAATATATATTTCAGACTAACAAGATTATATCCAACTAAATATTAGAAAAAGATGTTCTGACCATTTATGGTTCAGAAGGATCCAAAACTAACGCAGACTCCAGACAGAGATCACATTCAGTGAAAGAACTCCACAAATTGCATCATATAACATCACGACTGCGATAAATAATATGGATAGCAATTACAGAGTCAATGTCTGCATTTCTTAAAGATCAAAAAAGACTAGGAATGCATCAACTGCTTCTCAGAATAACCTAAAAAACGATTTTCAAACACATTAGTTCAAAGAAGCCTGAGAACTACAGTGGTGCTTCACAGCGAGTTATAAATTTTCTGCTCTATATGCATTATTAGTCATGCTTCCAACTGGTAGGGCTGTGCAGGTATTCAGCTGACCTATGTCTACAGAATTAGGGCTCCAGAAATACTTTTTATTGCTTTAGTCACATGGTGCTGGCTCAGATTACACAGGATACGTAAGCTTCTGAAGAACCATATTCAGAGGGAACACCAATCATGCTGGAAAGTAGGTTGTGAAACGGAATTGTCCAGAGGGTTGTTGTTGAGTTTGGGTGTTTCATTTTGTTTAAAGTAGTGGTTTTATACCCTGGAGGCAGAGTCGTTATAAATGCGGATACAGAAGAACATGTGACAGTGAAATATTATACATATTTACATAAAACACGGTATGCTTCAGAGGTATTCTAGCTACACCCGGCCCAAGGGAAGCTTACTATCAAAAGGAAGTTCCACATTTCAGAGGTGGAAGTTCAGAAATCATGATGGAGGTGTCTGTGTAATTTACATAAGAATTAAATCTATAATCATGAGGCAATGATGCCTTTTTCCTGGTTTCATATATTGCATACACAAATAATAATATACTATGAGATGACACATTCTGATAAGAAGAATAAGAAAACAGCTAACCACCCTACAGTCATGCCAAGTAACAAAGAACAAATATTAGCCACTTTTGAATTTAAACAGAAGTGGCAATAGGTTCTTTTACTTATACAAAAACTTTACTGGAGTCTAGAAAGAGAAAAAACATAATAAGAAATAAATGCAAATATTAAAATGACTGAGATGAAATGACTGGCTGAATTGCACGGACAACTCAAGAAAACAGAAGTTGGTAGTATATGCCAGATAAATGATTTCTTGCTGCAACACTGCAGCAGAAATAACATGCTCTCAGACTGCAAGGAAAGATGAAGGTAAGTTTGCTACTACAGGAATTAACTGGGATCACATCAAGAATCTTCTTTTTAGTGCTGAACATCTCTTTCCATTAGGGCTGTGGTAAAATGGGCAGAAATTATAGGTGAGAAAGGTCTGTAGGCTCCAAATACTGATAAAGTCCAAAGTCCTGCTAAAAGATTGTTCAAAGTCCTGATAAAATACAACAAAGATTGAATATCTGTACAAGAGGCAATATAATGGGTCAAAATTCAACCACGCAGAGACATCTGAAGCCCATAATCATCAAAAACTGACAGCACTTTTTATGGCAGTAACACCATTCCCTTGGAATCCACCCTGTTCATTAACAGAAGTTATAGAACTGCTGCGTTGCCTTTTTTTTTTTTGTTTGTTTGTTTTTTGTTTTTTTGTCATTCCTGTCCTCACAATGATCAATACCAAGAGGAGGAGTGGACCAGAAAGAGTAAAGTGAAGTGAAAGAACCACCCCACCAAAAAATCAATCCAAACCAAACCAAAATACCTTACAATGCACATGATGCAAATTTAGCATCTCCTTAGACTTTGATATTCACTGTAGTTTTCTGCTTGGTTTGACATAGTTCCATATTTCACCTGGCTATAGCTGGCAGTTGACTGTCTATTTTAAATTAATAACTCATGGGGGCTCTAAAAGTATTGGGAACGATAACTTCTAAGAACTTGTGTACTTGGCTTTTACAAATAGACTAAATGAGAAAGGACACACCAGTAATGGTGGAGAGAAAAACCACTTTCCAAGCAGATTCTTTGTAACCTCATTTTTTTTGTTGTGCCAACCCTTGTATGTATAAAGCTGAACTTTCATCAATATTGCCTAGAAGGAAGGAATAATCAGTGACTTCTCACACAGAAACACCTGTAAGTTTGAGGGAGATTTTTTGTTTCTTGTTAGAGGTGACTACAAAAGCCTCACTGCCTCTGTATATGACATGGTGAAGAGTATTATATATTGTAGAATATCTTGAGTTGGAAGGGACCCACAGGGAGCATTAACAGATAACAGTCTTCAATTACACCAAAGTTCACATTAACATCACCATACGAGTGTTCAAATGAGATGCACAAAGCAGCACATGAATGAGTTTAAAATAACTTCACTTTTAGTGAACTTGGAATGATCTCCTTGAAACAGTATCACAGCTGTACCATGTGAGGCTCCACCAGGGTGAAGCATGTAAAATTCCTACAGGTTAAAATGGAAGTTACATACACACACAGTTGTTAAGGGTGGGAAACAGCCTGTGGCTAGATTTTAACACGTCCATTACAAGCCCCTGTTCTCCAGGGCTTAGAAGCACACTGTAAACATTTGTAATTAACTATGGCACACCAACCCTCAAGAGTTGCCAATTATAAAAATTAAAACATTGCAACTGAATTCAAGAAGGAATCAAAAGAAATGCTGTGCAAGTGTACTGGAAGAAGACTCTGCTCAGTTGAAAGAAATCAGGGCAGTTCCCATGCAGTGAGCACAACACAACTTAATGAAGTTATGGGAGCTGAGGATTCAGCTTGTGAGCATGTAAGTTAATTTTGAAAGTCAGACACCAAGCTGTTAAGTACATGAACAAAACCTGCTTATGATAAAACACATCTCTGGTTAAACTGTGTCACCTCTAGCCTAAAGCACTGCAAACACATAATGCCTTTTCCCCCTTGTCAGCCATCACAAGGTTGGAGGGAAGGACACATGGATACAGTAGATGAGCCACTGAGACTGAAACAAAAAGGAAGAGAGGAAAGATAAAAAAGATGAGCTTGTCTACAAAGTAACACAGTCCATGGGATCAAATGCAGGCCACTGGACAAATAGTGCTCAGAAGCCATTAATAATCAGAGGATATAAAGCACCACTATCATGGAGACCTGGGACAGGTGCCATGTACCTCAACATACAACTCAAGCAGTACCTATCCAAAGAAGCAAAGGCTGAAGAACTTGTCATATTTTGTTTCTCTTAAATATCAATTGCATGATCTGGAATAGCAAACCTAGCCAATGTTGGGCACTCAGTCAGAAAGATGATACCACAGTGTTTTGGTTTCTTGAAGAGAGTATGAAAAAGTTACTCTCAATTCATTTGGTTATTTCAAAATAGGGGCATGAATCATTGAATCATATAATGGTTTGGGTTGGAAGGGACCTTCAAGATCATCTAATTCCAAACCCTGCCATGAGCAGGGACACCTCCCACTAGACCAGGTTGCTCAAAGCCCCATCCAAACCGGCCCTTAACATTTCCAGGGATATGGCAATGATGAAGAAAAATGCTCATAAGTTACTTCTCAGTTCTCTTCATAGCTTCCATTTCTGAAAGGGCATCAAATCCCAATTCCATCTGAAAAAAGGGAACAGCGATGCAAATGTAAGATGGGTTCAGAGCTGATATTTATTCCTCTGATAGGCTCCTGCAAGAATTTGCAGAATAACAGATACTAAAGAATGCTACTTAACATGCCTTGGGCTAATAAATAAAATATATATATATATATATTATATATATGTATATATAAATAAAATAAAATAAAATAAAATAATTAAAAAAAAGTGTGATGGTGACACTTAAAAATTGACAAGTGGCTTTTACATGGTCATTAAGTCAGTCCACTCTTTGCAATCTATTTCCACAGAAGGGATTCCTGAGGTCTGTCTCAGTTCTCCAAGTGCAGAACAAGCTACAAAGCCAACTGAGCATTTGGTGAACAAGGGCTGCAGCACAGTGTAAAAACAGACATGCTTAGTCTATGCTTGGAAGCACAAACACATGACCACACAGTAAGGTAGTTCAGTTTCAGTCCTGCCATCCATTCTCCTATCCTCCTTTTACAAACAGGGCCAATGCACACCCTTGGATGCAAAGGACTGTGGACACCTGTCCTATTTGTTTGACTTACCTTGATTTTTGAAAAGTTCTGCCACAGATTAATACATTAACCCTTATCTGTCTTAGTGTTCCTCATTGCTTCTAGTAGCTATTAAATTTAAGAAAAGATAGCTTTAAATGGAACATAGTCTCATGTATGTAATAGCAGAAGGCTGGGTTAGGATACATACTATCTATTAAAAATGGAAATTAAGTAATAAGGAATTAAAGACAGAACTGGAGTGGAAAAATATTCAAATGAACTATTTGTTAGCACCTAAAAGAAAGAAAATAAGGAGTTGAGTAACAGCTCACATGGACTCGTCAAAAGCAATTAGTGTCCAAACAACCTGAAATGCCTTCAGGACTGGATAACAAGCTTTGCAAATAGTGGAGAAACCACAGATGACATTTATCTTGACTTCAGTAAGTTTGGATGCTTGACATGCCCGTTAGCAAATGGGGGAAATATGGTCTAGACAAAAAATACAGTACGCAGGCTGCAAGACTGGAAAACTGGACTGAGAAAGCATCTGAGAACCATCTATCTAACTAGGTGCCGCAGAGCAATAAAACACAAATTAACAAGTAAATTTGGGTGTCTCAGCCAAAACAAGAGAAGACTGAAGGTGCCACAATAAAAGAACCTTCAGCTATGTCTACAGCTGCTGCAAAAAGCAAGGGAATGATCCATTTTCCATGCCCATGCTGGATGAATCATTAGTAGCTCCAAGCTGCATCAAGGAACATTTGTGCCAGGTGTCACAGAAAACGTTTGGACATTGAGGATAATGAAACTCTAGAACAGGTTGCATGAGGAGGCTGTGGTGGCAACTGGAAGCCTTTAAGAAAAGGTTGCACAAATATCTATCTGGAATATTATGGCTGTAGTCTACAACCTCTTCTAATGCAAGACCAGCTGAGCAGATTCTTGAATTCACTCCAGCTGTGTGTTTCTTCTGTGATAACGGGCTTCTGGCAAACAGCTTACATTTCTGAACAAGCTTTATGAATACATCTATTGATACCTACATACATCAGATATGTTTATGCAAAGTAATTCAGGAATGTATGTCATTAGGTCAGGTCCCAGAGGGCACAGATCAATACATCAACTCCACTAACATAAACAAAGCTGCACACCAGCCAGCCAGAACCTGGCCCAGTGTGCAGCAAGGTAATAACAGCTGTGAGCAGGGAGCTGAAGCTGTCAGGCACATGGCAGCCCATGTGAAGGAGAGTCTCCTAAAAACCCTTCTGTGGGAATGAGTTGTACATGCTATTAAATACAGATATAAAGACAAACATTTAACATTTCCTGCATAATCCGTTTAGAAGCCTGCTGCAACTGTCCTGAAACTGCAGAGCTAATAAACTGTAACAGCTCCTTAAGATAAGGAGATAAGCCCTGTGTTAAAATAATTTATACCAAAACATTTGAAATGTGTAATAATGCAAACATAAAGAGCAAAATCTCTGTGGTATTACTGTTAAGTCCATGCTTAAACTAACACCACAAATAATTATGACTAATACTCCAACCCCTGGTCTTGAATTCCCCAAATTATGATGCTACTTTGTACACTGCTTTCCTCCACTGGTGATTCATTATCTTGGGTTAGCTTGTTAGAGAATAAATATATTCAGTATGAAGAGTAATGGTGAAGTTTTAGTAAAATTACTATGATATGCTTCTTTCTTAGTCTTTGGCATTATTTCATCCTGAACTTTGAACTTGCTGCTTTTCCTGATGTGCATTTCAAATTTAAAATGAAATGGGCCAATAGCTGAAGCCAAAAGTTTGACCTCTAGTATAACTGTTGTAATCTTCTGGGAAAATATCCTCTTGACTCTACATTTCTCTTTTCAGACTCACCATGCTGCTAATGAGAAATGTTATTTGAGCTGTAAGGTAATTATTAATGACTGGCTTTGAAAAGGGAAACAATAACAAAAACAAACAAACAACAACAACAAAAAAAAAAAACCACCAGTAGCACTGAATGGCACATGAAGTTTCTCCATTTCTGATATACAATTGCTTCCTAAGATAACCATACTGGACTAGCACAAACACGAGAAAATGAACACTATCACACAAAGCCATATTTTAGCTCATATTAAAGCCTCTTTCTGAGCACACATGCCTTTGGCAGTGTAACTGATTACACCATGGAGCATCTTTATCTGACTTGTCAGTTTAGATGGGAAGGTCTGCTGGGCTGGGAAAAGTACATGAAGATCAACTGCGCCTCTCACAACAGGGTCCTGATCTCTCACTGTGGCTTGAGCAACTACCGTAACACAAATATTACAGCATTCTTCACTTTGCCTCAATTGGATAGTGTTGTTAGATGGATGCAGCATGTTTCTATCAAGAAGTATTTGGCTGCACTTCCACTAGAGTGAAATGATCCCTGTAAATACATGGACAAATTGTGGCTGGCCCTTGGCTCTTCACATCAGAAAACCTTTCTGTCAGCAGCTGCAATATGGGGTGAAAGTTGGCTGATGCGCTAGCAGGACCAGAATGGGAGCAAAGAAAAGGATCTCTGTTACGGGAGCTGTGTAGAGCCCTTACTCACTAAACATGGGCAGTTACAGCCTCCCCAGCTGGACTGTTCCTATCCATGGATGTTTTACTTAACACCTCTCAATAAGAAGGATGAAAGAAAAAAAAAAATATACAGAGTGAAGTTCTTTCTCTTTTTCCATTTTTCCAGCACAGAAGAACAAGACTTCTTTCACATTATTTTTTTTTCCTTGGTGACATCAATAAAAGTTTAAATTCCTTGTCAAAAGTGATGAGAAAATTATTAATGACCCAGCATAGATGCCAATGCCCTTGAACTAAGAATGCTTATGCCTACCTGCTTGGCTGTCAGTACCCCAAAATGGTACCACTGCTTCATAATGCTGAAGGTAAAATGGGTATTCTCATACTTACTTGATGTTAACAAAGTTTCTAAAACAGAAGGATTGCAGGCTCTTCCAATTTCCAGTCAGAAACATGAATTCTTACCAGAAAGACTTTGATGGAGAAAATTCTGTGTTCACAGCACAGATGTGATGTATTTGCTCTGGGTTGTACTAGCTGCTTTTGGCCAAGTCAGCCACGGGCAGTTTTGGAGTCCAACCTCAAGAGCACTAATTGCATCAATCCAATCTGGAAGTGTGTAAAGCTCAGCTAACCATATCCAGAATTTCACAATAGCAGGTAAATAAAACCTCTTCCATGTATCAAAGAAACTGTTGCTCCCCACCTCCACCCCACCCCTTGGGAAATTTCTTCATCTTGACACCAAGGCTTCCTTTGTCACTGTTGATGCTAGTGTAACAATTGGTTCCTTGGATGAATTACTTTTTGCCACCACTGGTTCTGTCAGTCGTGACTTTAACTTAAGCCAGGAACCTCTCAACATTCGCTGACTTCACTCAAGGTAAGAGCTGAACCCGCAGAGAAACAGATAAATATATCACTTACAAAGGCAGCATGAGAATCCATGGCATCTCCAGATCTCTGTGAAATGCCTTAGGAAAAAGGTAAGAGAAAACTGACAGATTTAGGTACGTCAGACCTGAAGGCAAACCACAGAAAGCATTCTCCATAGTAGTCATTTTCACACCAGGACCTTTTCTAAAACATGCCTGTGATGAAACCATGAAAAAGGACAGATGCTTCCAAACTTCCCAGAGGCTTAGAAGAGAACTCTTCTCTCTCATATATTTCTGATAAAGACCCCAACAATGGAGACAGAGGAATTGAGTTTAATTGGGTTTTACAAAGAAATCTGCAAAACTTCATTTTAAAGAATAATCCCTGAAATAAAGGATTTGCAATGTTGCTGATAGGAACTTGTTTGCAGGTCACCAAATACAAATACAGTGCTGAAGCACTCCTCCAGTCCAGCACTTCACCTCAGCAAAAGGGCTCAGATATCCTTCAAAACTCAGGGCTCCAGAACCAACCAAACAAATCCAAATGTCTCCAGAACTTGAAAAAAGAACGTATATATATGTATCTGCAAGTGTATACACACAGAGCAATCAGAATGTTACAGTATGCATCCACTCCTAAATATGAGGCGGAATAAAGCATAGACCTAGATCCCATTTGTAACACAAGAATCCTATGTGCATGATTATACAAGGAAGGGATTAATTGAAGGCAACGGTGATGGTGACCAGGCACAAGGGAGTGCCCATCCTCCCTTATCTGAATCACACACACAAACTTGCTCTGGATTGTCCAGCACTGGCCAATATTTCTTCATCTATTACTATTCATAAGATCAAGTAGCTCCTTTTTATTAAAAAAAAAAAGAGAGAAAAAATAAAAGAATAAAACAGTGGGTGTCACTGCTCAGCTATTTGAACTGGAAGATATAAAGGCAGTCAGGAGATTTCAGCATTGCCTTGCAGAGAGTGGAGGAGATGAAAGCAAGTCCCACGGCAGAGGCTGTGTTCCTCTTGCCCCACCTCTGCCAGGAAGCGCTCTTGTTCCCCTGGCAAGCTGTGCAGCTGGCTGCCTTCTCCTGCTCAACCAAGGGTCCAGGGAACAGTGTTTCCAAACTATTCCCTGGCTAGAGGAGGAAATGAAAGCAAGTCATTTTCAAAAAAATCAGGTTGGATTGTCCAAGTCTTTCACTCTGGGGAACAAAAAAAAAAAAAAAGGAAAAGAAAAAAAAGGAAAAAAAAAATAGAATTATACAAGAACTAAAAGTGTAATGGAGAAGGAAAGCCAAAAGAAAACTATATATATATTTTGTGTTGCAGAAAATTCAAGATTCACAGATTCAAAGCACTGACAACACATCTTTAAATGATTAAGATAAAGACAGTGGGTAACAGATGAATGTTAGAGACAGAAGGAAGTGAAAGTTTTTTACCACATTAAAATCAGTCAATCTTTCCTGCTTCATAACAATAATTGCAATTAAAATGATTTACACCCTGCTCCTGTGCAAACCAGGAACAGAAAAGCACAGAGAAGGTAATCCTTTGTTAGGGATTGCTCCCCACCCTGCAGAAATTAATGCCTCTAAACTGACTGGATGCAGGAAATGCACACCTGCCTGCCCAAATGGAGGTGTTCAGCTTTCATCTCAGTTTTTCACCCAAACTGGTCTATGCAGCTCCCAGTCAGCTCTTTTCTGAAGATCCCTAAATGATTCACAGACTGTATGGCTGCTCACTGAGGCCTGAGAGTGCTATGGAGATGGACATGGAGTGATGCAGAACATTGCAGAACAAACAGAACAGTGAAACAGAGCCTTTGGGAGCTTATCTGAAGAACTTCATGTACGATTGGCCCCAAGTCATGATATAAAATCCTGGCTATCAGAAGATTACTCTCAAAAAGATGGTTATTCTTCTTTATAGAGTAACATATCAAAAAAAGATTATTTCATAGAATCATAGAATCATAGAATATCCTGAGTTGGAAGGGACCCTTAAGGATCATCAAGTCCAACTCTTATTTCCTTAAGATATGTGTTAGAATTGACTTCCGTTTATCTTCAAGAGAAGACTCAAAGAGAAAATCAATTATTATTTAAGTACAGGTATCCCTAATTCCAAGATCCTGTAACTAAATCCTAATTGCTGGGATGAATTATGATCCATCCTGACATCTACATGATTTTTAACACATTCTTTACAGACTAAGGGCTCTGATACCAGGGTGGGATAGCCTTTCCACTGACTGCTTAGCAACATGGAGTCACTAGCCAAGTCAGCGACTTAACAACTCTCCTATATCTTGTGCTAATGAATGTGAAAAAGAAACCTGAAAACACTATTTGTCTTCAAAACTTAGAATTTCTTGCCACAGAACTAACCTCACAACTGGAGCATCCAATCTATTACTCCTTTCAGAGGAGAGCTGCTGCATACATCATTACCACCTACTTCCTACCTGAGTCAGGAGCTGTAGGAAGCAACTCTCCCACCAGTACAAGGGCATCCAATTTAGTCAGATCAGGCCTTTATATCTAATTCCTGATGAAGTATTATAACTCTCTGATTAGCTGGTTTCTAAAGACCTCTTATTATAGGCACCTTTCAACTACATTTGTTGATTGTGGAATTGTGTAAGACCGC
This sequence comes from Heteronetta atricapilla, assembly GCA_011075105.1. Taxonomy (NCBI): domain Eukaryota; kingdom Metazoa; phylum Chordata; class Aves; order Anseriformes; family Anatidae; genus Heteronetta; species Heteronetta atricapilla. The sequence continues at coordinate 20,358,358 of CM021733.1, forward strand.
TCAGGTCAGAAAACTCAGACAGACACTGAGTGCAACTACAAGATAAAATTAAAAAATACAAAATTACAAGCAAAAGTAAAAGCTGCTGAGACCTATATGTCAGAAAATAAGAACTGCAGATAATGGATGAGAAAATCAGAGAATCATAGAATCATTCAGGTTGGAAAAGACCTCTAAATCATCTAATCCAACATTTTACCTAGTACTGACAAGTTCACCACTAAGCCACGCGACTAAGATCTACATGTTTCTCGAAGATCTTTGGGGATGGTGACTCAACCACTTCCAATGCCACATAACCCTTTCAGTAAAGAAGTTTCTCCTGATATCCAACCTCAACCTCCCCAAGCACAACTTGAGGTCTTATCACTTGGTGCTTGGGAGAAGAGCCTGATCCCTACCTTAAAGGAGGTTATAGTGAGGTGGTTGTAAAGTACAATAAGGTTTCCCCTGAACCTTCTTTTCTCCAAGCTAAACAACCCCAGTTCCCTCAGCTGCTCCTCACAAGACTTGTGGTCTAGGCCCTTCACCAGCTTCATAGCCCTTCTCTGGACATGCCCCAGGGCCGTGATGTCCTTCTTATAGTGAGGGGCCAAAAACTGAACACAGTATTTGAGGTGCGGTCCCATCAGATCTGAGTAGAGGGACAATCACTTTCCTGCTCCAGCTGTCCACACTATTTCTGATACAAGCCAGAATGACACTGCCCTTCTTGGACACCTGAGCACACTGCTGGCTCATATTCAGCTGGCCATTGACCAGTACCCCCAGGGCCATTTCCACCAGGCAGCTTTCCAGCCACTCTTCCCACAGCCTGTGTAGCGTTGCCTGGGGTTGTTGTGTCCCAGGTGGAGGACCTGGTACTTGTTGAACCTCATATGGCTGGCCTTGGCCCATCGGTCCAGCCTATCCAGATCCCTCTTCAGAGCCTTCCTACTCTTGAGCAGATCAACACCTGCGCCTAACTTGGTATCATCTGCAAACATACTGAGGGGGCATACATCCAGATCATTGATAATGATATTGGAGCTGTTCAAGGAACTATCTAAATCATTAAAACTGTCTCTCAATAGATCCCAAGCACCTGAAAATATCTTAAGGATTATATTTGATGAAACATATTTGCTAATATACAGTGCCTAAACAGGGTAACACATACTATCTCACATATACAGTCAGCTTTATATTGATCCGAGAATAAATATGCAAAGCACAGGAAGGAGAATCAACTCATAGGAACTGAAGGAGTATAAACAACACAAAAACAGATCCCATTGGTCCAGGGTCTTAGTGAGTGAGTCTGGTAGTCCTGTTGATAAGACAAGTGTTTTAATATACTTGCATAGCTGTAAGACATTTAAGCTGGTGTTACATGATGATTTCATTAAGAAACAGGAACAGCAGGACATCAACATAGCCATGCAGTAAAGGAATCAAAGCCATGCTTTTTTATGAGACTCAAAATATAATGGTAGACAGGAAACCACTGTTGAGAGACAGGCTTCTAAGAAGGTCCCATAAGGCTCATTTTACAGTCTTCTACTATTTAATATTTTTATCAGTGACCTGGAAGGAAACTAAGCCATTATTAACCAATTGCAGATGAAACAATTGCAGGGATGTGACAAATAATGAAGATAACACATCACAAATACCAGTGAGTTGAATTGCTTGGCACATACAGATATGAAGATGTAAATATCAGTCGAATCAATATAAAAAATATAACCCTAGGAAGAGAGACTCTAGATCATACTCACAGAGTAGGGGATTTCATCCTGAGAGTCAATGCCTCTGAAAAGATTTGGGGAGGGGAGGGCCCCAGTGGAAAATTAGCCAAATATGCATTTTTATTTCTCCTAGCAGAGCTCCCAGCTCTACTACTGAAATTAGCTGTATAAATTCTGGAATAATGAATAAGAACAGAGAGACCATAATATGAATGTGTTTGAATATAGCATAGTCACTGCTGAAATACTCTGTAATACTGTTGCCCACAATCCCAGCAGTATATGAGTAGAGCAAAGGATTTTCAGAGGGGAGTTGTGAGAATGACTACAAAGGTGCTGGGAAGTGTCTCAAGCTGTACAGCATATTAAACTTAAAAACTGGCTCAAAAAAACTCTAAGGATCTGAAACACACCCAAAGCTGGATAGCTGGGTAAAGCAGCCCACACTGAGCTTATGGCTGCCCCATTTGAGGGTCTTCTAGGAGCCAAGGAGCTTGCTCACAGGAAAATCATAGAAACATTCAGGTTGGAAAAGACCTTCAAGATCATCACGTCCAACCATCATCGTCTCTTACTGGCATACCCACGTCTCATAAATGCCTCCAGGGATGAGGACTCCAACACTTCCCTGGGCAGCCTATTCTAATGCTTGGCCACCCTCTGCATGAAGAAATTCTTCCTAACATCCAACCTAAATCTCTCCTGGCACAACTTGAGACAGTTTCCTTGTATTCTGTTGCAGAAAAGAGACCGGCACTTCCTCACTGCAACCTTCTTTCATGTAGTTGTAAAGAGCAATGAGGTCTCCCCTCAGCCTCCTCTGTTCTGGAGTAAACAGCCCCAGCTCCCTCAAGAGTACCTCAATGTGTCTTCTATTTCTTTCATCAGCTTGGTTGCTTTCTCTGCACTATGCTACTTTTTTGAGCAGCTCAATATCCTTCTTGTATTGAGGGGCCCAAAACTGATCACAATACTTAAGGTGCAGTCTCACCATTGCTAAGTACAGACGGACAACCATAGAATCATAGAATGGTTTGGGTTGGAAGAGACTTTAAAGATCATCTAATTCCACGAACTTGCTGAGGGTGCACTCGATCCCACTGTCCATCTCACCAACAAAGATTTTAAACAGTGCTGGTCCCAGTACTGATCCCTAAGGAATGCCACTCATTGATCTCCATTTGGACATTGAGTTGTTGACCACAGCTCTTTGAGTGTGATCATCCAACCAATTCCTTGTTCACTAAGTGGTCCATTTGTCAAATCCACATCTCTCCATTTAGAGACAAGGACATCACGTGGAACAGTTTCCAATTCTTTGCACAAGTCCAAGTAGATGATGTCAGTTGCTCTTCCCCTATCCATCAATGTTGTAACCCTGTTGTAGAAGGCCACCAGATTTGTGAGGCATGATCTGCCCTCATTGAAGCCATGTTGGCGGTCACCAGTCAGATCGTTATTTTCCATGTGCCTTATCACAGTTTTCAGGAGAATCTGCTCCATGATCCCCCCCATGGCACATAGGAGAGATTGACAGGGCTGTAATTTGCTGGGTCTTCCTTTTTTCCCTTTTCAAAAATGGAGGTTATGTTTCCCCTCTTCCAGTCAGTGGGAACTTCACTGGACTGCCACAACTTGTCAAATAGGATGGACAGTGGCTTAGCAACTAAAAACACCAGTTCCCTCAGGACTTGTGGACTTATCGCGCATCAGGTCAAATACCTAGAGAAGGCCTACAAGAAAGCTGGGGAGGGACTCCTTTTCAAGGAGTGCAGTGATAGGATAAGGGGGAATGGCTTTAAACTAAAAGAAGGTAGACTTGGATTAGACATTAGGAAGAGATTCTTTACTATGAGGGTGGTGAGTCACTGGACCAAGTTGCCTAGAGAAGTTGTGGATACTCTATCCCTGGAAGTGTTCAAGGCCAGGATGAATGGGGCTTTGAGCAACCTAATCTAGTGAGAGGTGTCTCACATAGAACCATTCTATGATTTGATGACTCGTGCACCTTTAAGTTCCATAGAGGTCTTGAACCTGATCCCCTCCTACAGTGGGTGGTTCTTCATTCTCCCAGTCCCCGCCTTTGCCTTCTGGGGCTTGGGCTATGTAGCCAGAGCACTTGCCAGTGAAGGCTGAAGCAAAAAAGTCATTGAGTACCTCGGCCCTCTCCATATCCTGGATAACCAGGTCTTCTGCTTCCTTTTAGAGTGGGCCCACAATTTCCCTAGTTTTCCTTTTCACACCAATGTACCTATAGAAGCATTTCTTGTTGCCCTTAATGTTCCTGGCCAAATTTACTTCTAAAAGGGCCTTCACTTTCCTAACCTGATCCCTGGTCACTCGGACAATGGCTTTGTTTTCCTTCCAGGCTAGCTGTCCTTGCTTCCACCCTCTGTAGCCTCATTTTTCTGCTTGAGTTTGGCCTAGAGCTCCTTATTCATCCATGCAGGCCTCCTGGTGTTTCTACCTGACTTCTTCTTTGTTAGGATTCATTGCTGCTGAGCTTGGAGGAGATGATCCTTGAATATTTAACAGCTTTCTTGGGCCCCTCTTTCCTCCAGGGCTTTGGTCTACAGTACTCTACCAAACAGATCCCTGAAGGGGACAAGGTCTGCTCTCCTGAAGTGCAGTTTACAAGTTTGTTGTGTACCTTCAGGATCATGAACTCCATCAAGACTGCCCTTGAGTTTTACATTTTCCACCATGCCCTCCTTGTTGGTGAAAATTAGGTCCAGACTAGCACCTCTCCTCATCGGCTCCTCCATCACTTGGAGAAGAAAGTTATCATCCATGCATTACAAGAACTTTCTGCATTGCCTATGCCCTACTGTGCTGTCCCTCCAACAGATAGTGGGGTGGTTGAAGTCCTCGGTGAGAATCAGGGCTTGTGAATAAGCTGCTTCTATGTATCTATAGAGGGCCTCATCTGCTTGCTCTTCCTGATCACTTCCCAATTCCTTCTGACCACACTATTTCTGATACAAGCCAGGATGACACTGGCCTTCTTGGCCACCTGGGCACGGTGCTGGTTCATGTTCAGCTGGCTGTTGACCAGCCCCAGGTCCTTTTCTGCTGAGCAACGTTCCAGCCACTCCTCCCCAGGCTGGTACCACTGCATGGAGTTGCTATGACCTGAGGGCAGCAACCAGCACGTAGCTTTGTTCAACAGCATGCAATTGGACTTGGCCCATTGATGTAGCCTATCCTGATCCCTCTGCAGAGACTTCCTACCCTCAAGCAGATCAACCACCCCAGCTATCCACCAAACTTCCTTTTTCCTGCAGGTGCCTACACAATGGACACAAATTTGACAGTGGTCTTTGAAATAGCAAGTGAAGATTTAAACCACATTAAAGGCTAGAACTTGAAGCTCAACAACTTAAAACACCAAGATTCTTGTTTCTGATGAATATAATTAACCACTGGAAAAAAACTACCAGATGTTATTTGAAGACCCTTTTAATTCCTTTTTAAAGGAATTAATTCAGATAAATTCTATGGCCTGGAAAACACACATAGGAAGACTGGAAGACCATCAAAGTAGCATCTAGCTTTTTAATTTGTCAGTGTCCATTCAAAGTCTCCTTGAACAACATGAGTCTCATCCTTCCTAAAGCACAGTACAGTGTTCATTAGCTATGAGCAGACCTGGAACTTTATATCCCAAGCAGAAAGTCTCCTCCGTGCTGAAAGGAGTGTCTACTTCAGTTGGGAGGTAATACTGAGGTTCACTCAGAAACCTGCTTGCAGGACTGGCTGTCATTACACTAAGGCATTTCACATTCTGTGACTGTAATTTGCCTTATATTAAATAAGAATCAAGCCCTTCAGTTTTTATGCCACACTAAACAGAGATCAAGTCTTGCTCCAAAATGACATAGGAAGTGCCACAATAGAGATGATTTTCTTAGATAAGATATAAACCAAGTTCTTTATCTTCTTCTCTCTTGCTTCTTATTTATTTATTTATTTGTAAGACCTGTGGAGGCTGTTGAGTCTTCCCAGGATTGAAAAATATGTAGCAAAAACGTGACACAAAACAGCATCCAGGACATTTCTAATCAGCAAAGCAGGTCTACGTGACTCAGGCTTTATCTGAATAAAAGGCTAGGATTTTAAAAGGCTACAATGGAAACAGAAGGAGTGAAATTCCTAATTCCTTTAGGTGCTTCTTAAAACCCCAGCCACAATGATGGTTCTGCTTGCCTAAAAAATCACTGCACAGATTCCGGTTTCAACAACACAAGGAAAAACCTGGATAGGCTTTACCACCTCAAAATTAATTTGTTCTAACTTTTCATCCATGTAAAAAAAAATATATCTCAGAAGTTAACTCATTATTTCATGAGGCACTTTGTGACATATCAAGTCAAAAAGGCTTAATGTAAAACCACATGCTCTTCCATGCTATAAGCACTGCTCTTGTTCCCAAACTACTTGGCTTTCCAGCTTGTAAACTCAGCATTTATCATGCAGCAAATTGACTTTGAGAAGTTGTTTTCTTGGCTCTGTATCTATTCAGAACTGACTTTCAAGATTTTATTGATAACATAAAAACACCTTGTTGGCTTAGGCCTGACCTTTCTTTACAGTACATTGCTTAGGGATTTGCCACATTCTTGTTCACAGCCTTGAGATTTCCCCCCTGCTCTGGGTGCCAAGGTCTGATTTTATCCTTGTTTGTAAGAAGCCTCTGGATGTGGAGTGATGAGCTTCTAGACAAAAACTCACTGTGGGGAGGGCGATAGACATGTATCATAGCATGTTTATTTGCCAAGACCTTTGCAGTCATATGGTCACTTATTTTAGATAGGGGGAGGTGTGGAATACCTAGGAAGTACAGGACATGAACTCATGCCTCCTAGTCTGCAATTCTTGCCATATTGCTGCCATATGCTGTTCCCAGATGACATCTGCCCATCTGCCATCAAATGCTTCTATCAATAAGCTACTAAGGTGCTTCTTTTTGAAAGTTTTTTTTGTTTTTTTTTTTTTCAAAGCCTTATGCAGAATAACAGAGTAATGTGTCCCAATATATCTTGAAGATGTGTCTGTTGTCTGAAACAAAGGAACAGCACTTAATGTCTGATCCAAAGAGTTTTGCAGTCAATGGAAAGACTTCCAGTGTTTTCAGCAGGCTTTGGACCAGGGCCCTTAATCAGGGGAACATACTCTCAAAAGGCAGAAAAACGGAAAGGTTTGGCTGTATCACATGTATAGCTGGCTTTGTGGCAAGTGTGCATTAGGCAGATTCCCTTCCAGACTCTACCTCAACAAATACACTTCCAGCCAGAGAAAATTAAGTCTCCCAATAAAGTGGGTAAATAATAGGACTCCAACTTGGAAGGAGGTAAATTCCTTCAGACACATGATAGTGTTGTAACTCAGCCTCTGGCCACCTTTATAAAGATCTCTTTTTCTATATCCTTTTGGGGCTCTTTTCTTCACTGATTTGCAAGGGGGATGTGAAGTTTCCAAATACATTGCTCGTAGCATTGAGGAGACATGTAAGCTGCAATGAAAGAATCCAGATTAAAAGAGGGAGAGACAGCTCATACCCCCAGCAATCTGTTTGAGTCCATCCTAAATGAGACTAAGCTGTTCACTTAGCTCCCTTGCTTTCCAAATTGTATATCCTGGCATGGAGCCTCTCTGTTCCTATCGCACCACCAGATCAGAGCAGCAGATTTATTTTCAAGAAAGCTGGAACTTGTTTCTCACTCGCAAACCTAAAGCTGTATGTACTGTCTGCTGCAATAGTCTGCCATTATATGGTAGGTAAACACGCAACAAGCACAACAAATGAAACATACAGGCATCTTTCAGCATCCCTCAATGTTGAAATGTGGCTACTTCACTTCCAAAGTGTGCATCAGGGAAAAAAAATGATATGGAGCGGTGATTGGCACAAGACATATATAGCCCCTGCTCTGCCAGGGAGGCCCAGAGCCAACTATGACAGCCAAAAAAACTGGGCTGGATCACTCAGAGATTGGGCAAGAATGAGAACACCAAGGATCTGCATGGATCCAACACATCTCCAGGCAGATTAAAATGTCCTATCACATTGGAGAACATAATACACTGTTTATCCTTCCCTGAGGGCAAATATCCCCTGTGGAAGCATTGCCTGTAGGCATATGGATAAAGAAACAAACTGCTGGTATCATATGTGTCAGTGGACCTGACCCCCACTCTCCATAAATTTTTCTTACTGGGTATTCATGAAGTCATATGATCCAGTCAACTGGACTGATTCCTGTACCAACCCCTTGAAGCGTAAATGCTAGGCGCTGCGATACACAGGGAAGAAGGAGCCCACCGCTGCATGCAAAGAGGCTAAATTTGCTTAGTTGTGTTTCCATGCCACTTGGGAGATCAAAACTTCTGCAGGGGTTATTCTTCCTAGCACACATCTGGGCACTCCTGTAGAAGTTCTTCATCACTGCTTACCCAAATCCCCCCAAAGTTAATTTATATATTATATTGGACAACGCTTGCCCTTATAGGCAAGGGCTACTCTTTGATCAATTTGGGGGTATAGGAAATTATCTGGAAGTACAATGGCAGGCTAATGCTTATTAAGTATTTTGCCCAGAAACCTTCATTAAGTATGGGATTGCTAGGTACTCTCCAACCACTTCAAAACAGTCAGGGCTGCTAATACATACTAGTAGCTCACTCTCCTAAGTACAGCGTCCACCCATGGGGCTGTTGGTCCCAACCCCACACAGTGAAAACCAGCATGTTCTGATTGCTATCTCTCAATCATCACTATAGTAAAGGTAAGTTACCAGCACTATTTCAGCTGAGCTAGCTGCTGAATTGCAAATGCTATATGTAAACAAAAACAAGCAAGAGAAGGAACTTCAGCAGGCTTAGCTTGCCTTTTAAAATTCAAGGCAGGGGTTTAAAAGAGATGAAGCCAGGGAAAACATTGGATGCTAACACCAGCCAAACAGGGAAAAATAACGAAGTTGTAAGACCAAAAAACTGAAATGGAAAGAATGACAGATTTACTGCTGCATTTGATGCACATAACCACTGATAGACTCTCCCCAGGAAGTGTTGAAATTACCATCACTGAAATGAATCCAGAAGCTAAAAATTAAATTATCTTTCCCAGAACATTCCAATTTGGGCTTTGGCAACACCAGATGTTTTAATGCTCTTAAATATATGCACGCGCGTGAGCGCGCGCATGCACACATGCACACATACATACTTAAGTACAGTATCCTCTTTCACACAAGACCTCCCTCCTGGTTTTCACAAAGTCAGGCTGAACGTACAGTCATTTTGCAGTCCTTTCTTCAAAGTCTCTGTTCAAAAGCACAACTGTCAAATTAAGCAATCAATAAGGAGTCTTACAGCAGCTCCAAGTTATGAATGAATGGCTATTTGTGAACTCGCCTGTCAAGACAGATGGACTATTTGTCAGTGCAGTGTGGGTTAGATATGGTGGGAAGGAGCCAAACAAACAAAGCAAAAGGTCAATATCACAACATTTCCCTATTTGCCTCCCCTCAGCTTGCCTAAAAGGATGCTACAACTTTTGATGAAGTGTAATACAGTACTCTATTTACATGCAACCTATAATGCTTATTTGAAAAGAAGTATTTTCACAAGACAAGTAAAAGAAAAATGTGTGCTAGGGGTTGAAGAGCATGAACTTTTGTATGTAAAGAAGGACAGAGGGACAAAGCCAAGATTAACAGAAAACAACACATCTTTAGAAACTTTGTGATACTTGAATTGAGACCACCCTATGGAAATTGAAATACCATGCATTGTTTTTCTTGCATTAAAACATGTTATAACACCAAAGCTCTCCCATCTTCCAAATAAAATCTGAATGACAGAGAGATATTCTAAAGGTTCTCTCTAACACTCAGCGCCATAACTCTGCTGCAGGGACTGCTGCAAGGTTTTGCATCCCCTGAAAACCAAGCCTGGATGCTAGAGAACCCATACAGTGATATTGGAGGTATTTCAGCAGTGCCTGTTTCCTTACAGTGAACATGCAGCCTCTCTGTGCTGCTGACCAAGCTCATCTCCACCTGTCACTCTTCACAAGGAGCTGGGAGCTTTCCAAAGCAGCATGCATGAGCTGCTGTGCAGTTCCCTTCAGATAACCTGACCCTTTTAGGGGACTGTCTGCTACCCAAAGATGAAACTTTCTCCATTCCGGACCAACTTGCAGAGCATCAAAAACACATAAAAACCTGCTCACCAGACAGGTCTAATGAAGCCAGGTTTAGTACTTCATTTCTCCAGGGCTGACCCTGTGCTATTTGAGCTCAGAGAACCACACTACTAAATGAAGTCATGAGTCATTCAGAAACTCTGAAACAACTGGTCACACTGGAAGAAGATAAAACATAACCCTTTATGCTAAGTTTCTTCAACTCCTCATCCTTTTGTCACAGACGAATCTTCTACTTTCTCCTCTACACCCTTCAGCTGTATTTCTTGTATGGCTCGGTACCCTGCTGCAGTCACTAAACATCAGCAAGGACAGCGAAGACAAGCATGGAAGAGGCATTTCAAGAAGAACCATAGCTGCTCTGGATGGTCTGCCAACTGACAGCAATGACAGAGCTAGGCATCAGTCTAGAGCACAGACCAAAAAAGAAACAAAAAACAGCCCGAGGTGGAAGGCAAAATGCAAACTTCCTCTAAACAAAAGACCAAAACAAAAAAAACAGCCTAAACAGATCATCTGAAACATCCACAGCATAACACTGCATTAAGTAATACCTGGGGAGTGCATCATTCTCTAGCCAAAAGCCGCCTGCTCAAAAACATGCAGCATGTAGTTTCACAACAGGAACAGAAACACTTGTACCTTGATTAATGACTTGTTTTGTCACGATACACTGGGCTTTTCCTCTTCATCTGCAGAACAGGAGCAGCCTAGCAGAGATCCTGCAAAGGCAGAAGTGGCCAGCTGTCCAACAGGGTAAGGCCTTTTCAGGATCACAGGGCTACTGAAGAGCCTTTTCTTTCCTCTATGAAAAACCTTGTACCGTATATCCTGCTGACTGGGCTCTGATGCCTAAATGACAGATTTCAAAGAAGTAAGAGGGATTTGAGCTGTCTGGCTTTCCTCATCCCCCATAAACCAGGCCCCAGTTCAGGAAACTAATTAGGCACACACATAACTTTAGTGTTAATGAGTCTATTCATGCATGTGAAGCTCTGCATGTGTTTCAGCACCTTTCTGAAGAAGTTCACTAAGGACAATAGCCCAGAGTCTTCATCCATCTTTTGTTCAGCAATTTTGCAAGCAAGAACCTCACAGAAATACCCTGGAAGTTACAACTTCAAAATAATTTAATCATGCACTATTGTTCTGATGCTGTACACCAAGGATGATTTTGGGTAAAACTGGCAGCTGATGAAGATTAAGATGGTGCTCTGTTTTTTTTGCACAATTGCATATTCCCACCCAGTCCTACAGTCAAGCAGAGCCAGCAAGAGCAGCACCAGCACTGGGCATTCCCAACAGATCTCCAGCCCTGAGCTCTGTTATATATGGGAGGGCTTCACGAAGCATCAGAAGACAATTACACATTTCAAGATAGGTCTCTGGTACTGTAAAAGTCTCACACCACCAACAGGCTGGGGCGGCAGGGGCAGTGATACTCATCTAATATTTTCACTCAACAAATGACAGGGTGGAAGTGTCTCTTTAAAACAGACACTAGAGATAAAAACCTAGGAGGGCTGCGACAACAGCTTTGGACAACAGCTCTATGTTTTTCTTGCAGGTCTTCTCAACTTTCAGTAGTGGGAGCTGAAAGAGGGACATAGGTCTCTTGTATTTCTGTAGGTGTTGGCTTCCGCCTCCAGAAGAAATGCAGTGAGGTGGATTTACCGTGCCAGACCATGACCTCCCCCTCTCCCAGCCTGGAGCCCTATTCCCAGCAAGTAACTGATGATTCAGAAGGCAGTCAGGAAACACACACACTGCACCCAACCATCTGCTTGATACGAGTGGGAGTTGAAGAAGAGAGCTCCCTTTGATTTTGGCTGTACTCGGTTAGCACACCAGAACATGTTATTTTATTATCCCCCTTAGCACGTAGATGACTACTGTCCAGAAAATAACCCTGCCTCTTTTTAAAGCCATCTGCAATTTCCTGTTTTCTACATCCCCACATAGGAAGACAGTAATACATGCCATTCATGAACAAAGAACTGTTCCTCCCACGTCTCTCCTCAGGGAAGCCCTCATATTGCTTCAGGTCCTCTGTGAAACGACAGCAAGCCTGGTGAATGTGCAGTAGGCATCCTACAAAGAGGTGCTCCAGAGCCCTACTGTAAGGTCAGCACAGCTCAAAGATTTTAAACTACACTGCTTCTCCTAAGACTCTTTCCGTATCATTAACAACATAGGAAATCCTGGAAGATTAAGTTCTCTGTTCTGCTAAATGCAAACACACGTGAGCTGCACAGTTGTAGCTGTTCATGTCACGGTGATGATGCTGGTGGTGCTGGGAGGCCAGAGCTGCTCCCGCACCAGCAGCTCTTGTACCCTGCAGACAAGAAGCCCACATACATATAATTACTGATAAATCGAGTCCTTGTTGATAAAGTAGAAGCATGTCATTGTGCCCAGTCATTTTATAATGTTGTCTTTCATTAGGTGAACGCTCAGGAGAATGACAATCTATGTAAAGCAATATTCCTGGCACCGAGCTCCCGAAATGACAAATCCTACCACCAACTTCAGGCGGGAACCTGGGGAGGCAACTGTATACTAACACAGTTCAAAATCCATGCAAAACCAGGACCAAGCCCAGAACTGTGATTTCCTGGGCTACTGAGTCCTGACAGACCTATCTCCCACCATGCAGAACACTGAAAATATACATGACTGAGGCTTAAACCATCAGTAATGACCAACTCATTAACTGTGATAAAACTTGCCACGAATAAAAACTACAGAATTGGTCCCCACCCCCCGCATACACGTGTTGCCTCTTTCTTTAGTGTCCCAGGTATCCACTAGTAATGCAATTTGTAATACATAACTGTGCTGGCATTAAATTTCTGTTTATTTTCAGTGCAGTGAGGATTATTCAGCCTCGAATCAATAAGTTAGGTATCAGGCCCCAGATAATCAATGAGGAACTGATAAGTAACAAAACTTCTAACATGACTCAACCTCTGGCTGCCAACCGGTCTTGGGAGAGATTTAAACTCCCAGACTTCAATTCACATTGTTGCAAGCACAACACACGCAGGCATGCTTCACAAACAAAAGCCTTTGGGTTTTTCACAACCTCTTTATGGTATTTTTTCTGCCACCACTTTTCACATCAGTTGGCTTTGGGTCTGGTAGTCCCCAGATTGCTGAATTTCCACATATATTTCCACACTAGATGTGTCTTTAACCTCAAGTGGACTGTCAAGCCAGATGCCAGATGCCCCCTTACTTCCTCAGTGCAAACTATCAGTAAACCTTAGCATAACTCTACTTTGAGTCTTAAACTAACAGCATGCGAAAAGATTAATATGAATAAATTCAAAACTAATCAGATCCCTTCTTTAAATGTTGACACAGTATTATTTATATCCCATAAATACCTTCTTGACTAAAATTCATCCCAGGAGATTGGCACCTTGCCAGTTCTATTCATATTTACTGTATTTATACAGTACAGTTGGCCAAGGATAATATTTAAGACAAAATATGCCTCAGGGTATATACAATATCTCTTATAGTTTTCCTTTTAAAACTCCTCATTGCTAAAAATATTTAGACTGAACTTTATAAAATGCCCCACAAAGACCTATCAGCGATCTGTAGTGATATATTGCTCACTATGAGTATAATTAGAGCATATTTGTAATACTTGGGTTGTAGTCAGTTGCTGAACGCTAACAACTTGTGGTAAGAACTGAACCACTGATCTTTCCCATGCCTTCCTCCCGGCAGCTTGTGACCTCCAGCGCGTCCGTGCTGATCCCCTTCTCCCCCAAGTGCAGCAGAAGCTGCAGAGTTAAAAAAATCTGCTCCGAGATGCCTCGCAGCAAGCACCCAGGGCTGCCAGAGCTGTGCTTCCAAGATCTTCCTTTAAAATATGGTGGAGCGATTTCTTCCTTGCTGTCTTTTTTGGAAAGGTTCACTCTGTTCAGTATAACTAGAGAGCAGTGGAAAAACAGTTAACCTACTTACTCTGATGTTCGCAACAGCACTTGCACAGTAGTACTGGATCGGCTGCTGCAGGGCCCTCTGATCCCAAACTTGTGATGCACTCTGTTGGTAGATACCTGCAATCTCCTTTTCTCTTCCAAAACCTCGATCGATCCTTCAGTACAAATCTGGCCTCTGCTGCCGTTTTAAAAATAGATCCTCTTTTGTCAGTGCCATCCAAGTCACACACCACAGATATTTTAATTTTCTGGAAAGTCTGTGGCTGTATTTAGGACTACCAATTCTCTGCCGCTTGCTCACGCCAGGGAAAAGGACGGATGTGTGGTCAGGACTGAGGCATTTTACCTTCAGTGACAGCCACAGGGTCAATTCCACCTCTAACAGCCTCCCTAACCTTTGCTCAGAGGTGCACATCACTCTGCTTGGGACATGACCTGGTAGATCTCAAACCAAAAGCACTGACTTAACACCAGCAAAACCCTACTGCATGCTCTAGCAGAAAACTGACACGGTTTCTGTGTTCTCACTATTGCTGTGAATTACACGGCACCTCCTTGCTCATACCCACTTGGCTCCAAATAGAATTTTTTTTAAAAAAGTATTTCTTCCCTCAGGGTAACAAGGGTGGAGTGTATTTATCGTGGCTATTAGGGATGGTGCCATAATTACAATAATAAAATGACTCTGACTGCCAGGGTGTCCTGTACCTGATGGTGTCATTTAACAATAAAGGGAGAAAGGGAGGCAGCTGCATGGAGCATGGGGTTTGGATACCTTGGCTGGCATCCTGGGACTCTCACATGCAAGACAGAGCAAGCCCCAGAGCTACAACTTGCTAAACTAAAAATAAATAGGAGAAAATGCAATTAGAAACTCTAAGATAGAGTTACCAAGATGGCTGCATTATCTATTTAAGCAAGAGGTACATGCTTTTCAAAATCAGACAGTAAGTATATAGGGCATCAAGTGGCGGGGGAGGGAAGAGAGAGGGAAGGGAACGAAATGCAAAGAGTACGGGCTCGACTTTGGATACACGAACGGTGGAGTTATTTTCTGCTTCTGGTATTTCACTTTCCACGGTATGATGATGATCTAGATTCTTTTAAGGGAGTGCAGTGCAGTGCTTTTTCTTTCTTTTTTTCTTTTTTTTTCCCTGTACACTTAAACTTCACTACCAAAACAAAAAGGCACGTCGTCATGATTATTAATCACGCTAAGTGGATTTGGTCAGCACAGAGCATTTGTACCCTTCTACTGTGCACAACGTGGCGTGGATCATCAGAAAGTCGTTAATAACAGCAAAAAGGCAGACGGGCTGAGACAGGTTCCAAGAACCGAGGCTAACCAGAAGGGAAAACTTTTCCTGTACCTGAAATGAAAGCACCCACAAACTGAACTGGGCAGCTAGTTACAGCTGGAAGAGGAGGGAGGATGTCTGTGCCTCTGTCCTCACCGAGTACTGATCTGCACAGCGTCTGCAGGACAATGTGCCGGAGGGGCGCAGAGAGAAGGGAAGGGAAGCCGGCAGTAATTTTTTTTCCAATTTTTTTTTCTAGACCTTCTTTTCTTTTCAGTTATGGAGAGATGGAAACCTGCCCAATCCAGACACTCCAAGGGAAACAACAGCAGTGGAAAGATATTGGCTCTTTTTGGAGGTTGCACACAGGGCCATGGGGGAACCAAGCCGGTGCTGGGAGGGGAGTGGGATCCCAGGTGGGGGGCAGCCGTACTCAAGTAGGTGGCGGTGGGCAGTGCAGGCACCCTGCAGGGCTCCTGGGTGACCTGAGGGGGTCCAAAATCCCATGAGTCTGGGAGCAGCTGAGCCCCCCACACCGTTCACATACATATCCCCCCCACCGAAAAGAAACCCTATAAGCAACCATCTGAGACGCTGAGGACTGGAGTAGAAAAGGAGGAATACGATGCACGGGGCTGGTAATTCAAGGCGGTGGGCACTGCCAAGCCTCGGGGGCGAAATTACACGCACATGCACTAACACAGAAGACTTACTTTCGGGGTAAAAAGGCTGCATGTCTATTTTGTAAACTTCTTTGGCATAATACTCCTCGTCGCTCCTCTCCCTTTCGCAAGTGGCAGCTCTGTGGTTGGCTTTCTCTTGCAGCAGGTCCCTGGTGCTGTTGTAGATGGAGATGACCTCCGGGGGCACCTCCTCGGGCTCGGGGTACTCGTCCGGGGGGCTGGTGAGCTTCAGTTTGCTCAGGATCTGCCCCCGGATCGCCTCGATCCTCTTGCGCATAAACTGATCCATGTCGAGGGTGCTGCAGGTAGACAGGCTGAGAGCCACGGTGGCCAGATCCAGGGTGAGAAACACGCTCAGGAGATAGCAGTGCATTTTAAGTGTTTAAATACAGCGCCCCCCAAAAAAAGAGTGACTTTAACAACGAACAACAACACCGGAGGGGAAAAAATATTAAAAAATATCAAGGGGATGTGTGCAAACAAAGGGAAGATCTGCAGACAAAATGCAGTTAAAAACCAGACCGCAAGGACGGCTTGCGATCGAAAAACGCACGGGAGGCGTCACTGAAAAAAACAAACAAACAAACAAAAAAAAAAAAAAAAAAAACACAAAAAAACAATAATAATACAAAAAAGGAGCTACGATTGGATGAAATTCGGAGGGGCGAAAAAATAAAATAGAATAAGACGGGGGTGTAGGAGGGGGGAACAAACCGATAAACAAACCCGCGAGTCGCGTAAGTCGGAAAAGAGGCTGTTCTCAGCGAGCTGGCGGAGCAGGGTGGAAAACGCACACAGGCACCAAAAAAAAAAAATAAAAAAAAAAAAAAAGAGGAGGGAAGGAGGGAGGGAGGGAAGGAGGGAAGAAGTGATGGGTACGGCAGGGCGCTGCGGCACCGGGGGAGGCGCGCACGTGTGCGGCCGGCGGCGCGCAGCCCCGGGCCCCGGCAGCGAGCGGTGCTGCTGCTGCTGCTGCTGCTGCTGCTGCTGCTGCTGCTGCTGCTCCGGCCGCCCGCCTCCCGCCGGCTGCTGCCTGCGCCCCGCGCCGCATGCACCGACCCACCCCCGCCCGGGCCGCTGCGCTTTTTTCGCAGCTCCCTCCTCTTCCTCCTCCTTCCGCCGCGCTCCGCCAGGCAGCGCCGCCGCCGCCTCCCCGGCAGCAGCGTCCCGGGGCCGCGCCGCGCCGCTGCCCCCCCCCCCCGGGCGGCTCCCCCCCGGCGCCCCCCGGCCGCGGCGCTCCCGGCGAGGAGGGGACGGGTAGCGGCAGCCAGCATCGCGGCCGCACGGGGACACGGCCCTTTATAGGGCCCTTTATAGGGCCGCCCCGCCCCGACGCTCGCCCCGCCGCGGGGTGACGTGGTGGGGCCGCGGGGAGCCAGCCCGGGGCGCCGCCGCCCGCCGCCGCCTCCCCCCCGCGGGGGGCACCCCGTCGCCCCGGCTCTCTCCCCACTCCTATTTAAAACGGAAGGCTTTGAGGCTGCCCGCGCCCGGTATCACATCGGGCCGAGCGGCAGCGCTGCTCCAGAGGAGGAACCGAGCCGGGTGGAAGCCCGGGCGGAGGAAAGGAAGCGCCCCAGAGGGATCCCCCCGCTCTGCCCCTTCCCTTCCCAGCACGTTCGCTGCCCCTGCCCGGCAGGGAGGGACGAGCAGCATTTGCTTCTTCCCCGAGGTCTCCGCTCCTGCCCGAGGCGTGCTCGTACCTCCTTGCCCGCACTTGACAGGAGCACTGGAGCCTCGCACCCTCGGGCTATCTCCGTAATTCAGTTTTTCCCGCTGCCTCCTTCGGCCGCAGCGAACATCGCAGGCTTGGGCCGTGCAGGCAGCCGGGGTGCTGTGACCTCGGGAGGACGGCTGCCCCCTGCCCTGGAGACGTCAGTCCCGGGGCCACTACACATCCCGCGACTTTGCGCCGAAAACTCTTCTTTCACAGCCCATTTATCAGTCCTGTACATCAGCCTTAACTTTGTAAAACGATCAAATAGCCTTCTCCTTCCCCCTCGCCCCTTCTGTCCCAAAGCCCCCTCACAGTTAAGGTTCTTCTCCCTTGGTGCATCTGCACAGCAAAGGGCTTTCTCCAAACCATGGCAGCCATGGGCTGGGGAGGTCACAGCCCCGCTGTGTGCTGCTTGCGTTGTGCAGGATTGCCCCACGGAGGAGTCCTGCCAACGCTGCCAAGCTGCAAGAAAGAGATGTGGAGAGACAAAGGAGCTGAGGATATACATTTACAAGTACTGTGAACACACACAGCTTTTAGAAGTAAACTTACTCTTCGTCCTTTGGAAGTATGTGGGTGTGCATGGCACTGCGGGCACAACCAGGGCTGCATCCTCCCCAGTCCAAGAGCTAAGGGTGCTTTCTGCCTAAGTCCACAAATTCCTGCAAGGCCAGATTAAATGTCGGTGCCACAACATCCCATTTTTACTGCTGCGCATGTCAATGTCCTGCTCCTACTGACCGCAAAAACACAGCTGCAGTGACAGGAATGGCAACGTTTCCAGAATTACTCAAATAAATAAACAATCTCAACATGTAGACTCAGCTGGTTTCACTTCTGCAACACACCTGTACAAAACCAAGGGGACAGTTCCTTGAGCTGTTACATCTCACAGCTCTGCTGACTTTACTGCTCAGCTGAAGAACCAGCGCTGCAGCACGAGGTGCCTCAACTGCAAATACTTTTAAAGGAAAGGCTTATTGAGTTATTTCCTCCTAAAGCTCCAGCAGAACCCATGGAGAAACACATTGCTCTAACCCCATACCCCAGTAACAACACTTGGATGCTGTAAATGCACTGCCCAGCGCTTGCCTCGGGGGCTTCAAAGCAGCCCTGGGGACAGTGCTCAACACCTTCCTGCCCTGCCAGATCCCCCCAGATTCTTGCATTTGTTCCAATTTGGAGAAAAACAAACACACACCTCTTTTGCAAGAAGCAGCCCCATAGCCTGTAGACAGAGCTGTGCCTGGTGCCGTGGCAGGATGGGTTCCCCCAGCAGCCACAGGTGATGGAGGCCCAAGCTCCAGAGGGAACCCTCTACAGAAGTCACCAGAGATGCCTCCAGGCTGACAGCACACCAGACTGGCTAGGTTTTGAATGCTGCTGAGATTCCTTCTGATTTGGCAATGTTTCCACAGAAACATCTTTTTTGTCCTAGCCAGTCTAAAACCCATCTGTTTTGTTCGCATTCGAGGTGGCCCGTTTGCTTCTATTTCTGACCCTCTCAGTGTGACACAGGGTGTTAGGTTTACCCGGGTTCAGATCTCAGTTTTGCCTCACCGTTGCAACAAAGCTGAATTCCCCACAACTTTCTGGTATCACCATGGTGATGTTTTTGCCTCGCAGAACTTCCCGGGAGCAGCAGCACAGACAGGCTTCGTCTTTTCTCTTACGAAAGCCCCGGCCACTTGAGCTAAATCCCCAACAGCTGCAGCTGGCCCATCGCACATGCCTGAGCTGCTCTGATTCGCCCCAGGAAAGGACACCTACCTACTCGCCAAATCGTTAAAATGCACATCGGCGTCCATAAACACCGACTTTCCATTTTGCAAATGGAAAATATCTGGAACATATACATCACGCTATACACACTATGACTTATCTGATCTCACTTCCCAAATCTCTCTCCTGAATGTTTTTGTCTCTCCCCCGACCCCCTCCCCAGGGTACTAGCCTCTAAATGGGTGACAGCTTTACCTCACCAAAGGAAGAATTACACAGAAGAGGTTATCAAAAATTACCAAGACAAACTACACGCACTCTTCAAAGCTGGACAAAGAGCCATATCGCCAGAATTTAATAATCATGTGCCCTACACAGGTAATTCAGCTTTCACTTTCTACCTTTAAGTTTCATGTATCTGTCAAAAAACATCCTAATTACACCTTTGTATATTATCCTGAAACACTCTTTATTTTTATCCACTTCAAACCAGTTTGTGTTTAATGAGCACCCATTAGCTTCAAAAGCAGTTGGGATTACCAGGCACTAAAGCTGAACTAAACCTGCACTTACCCATTCTCTCTAGCTTTATGAAATAGACTTATCCTGTGCGGCTGCTGTCAGTGGGAGCTTTGTAAGTCAGAAAGCAGGAACTGGCCCTTTGCATTTACACAGGGAAAGAACAGAACTCATCTGTTCTAGAGCTTTTAATTCAATACAATACCGTCTTTTTATATATTGATTTTTTTTTTTAATAAACAGTAACTGTTTATTAGAAAAACAGGGACACCTGGAAAGTTACTTCACTAAACTTAAAAGTTTCATGTTTCCTATTAACTTAAAAATTATGTGGTCAGGATTTTACAATTTGTGGTTTCTTTTTAGATTGTTTTTGTTATACGCAAATGTGCTGTGCAAAATACAAAGGCAATAATCTTTCTAAAACTGCTGACGACCAGGTCATTAAGTAAGGTGGCTGGCCACATTTCATACACTAAAGAACACTGTTGGAAGAGGAATAACTTTTAAAAGTTAAGAGGTGACTTTTGTAAACTTGCACACTGATGACGACTGTAGGATGCTTGCACAATTAATTCTTTGTGGCATGCACAGAAATCAGCAGCAGTTGCTGTGGTCATGCAGAATCTCAGCTATTCTGATGCAGGGTGCTAGGCAAAAACTTTTGAATTCTCCTTTTTATTAAAGCACGCGTAAGAAGGTTCAACTTGCAGAGCTGCGGTGGCACCTAATAAAGGTAAAAGGAGATGACAAATAATGGAAAATTTTAATATATACACCATAATAACCCTCTAGATTTTTCTGTTTATTATTTTACTGAAGTACAAGTCCACACTTCTGTGCTGTACATTTCATTAGTGTGCGCAGTAATGCCGGTATGAATTTTGAGAACAAATCCTGCTGACCTTACTAATACAAGCAGCCCCACTGCCACAGGGATTGCATTTCACACAACCCCAGCCCCCTTCTGCAACGCTCGTGTTCCAGAAGATAATGGCTACTTTATATAACACACTGTTTAACACGCAAGACTGCTATCCATATATACACATGCATGTGTAACTACTTGCCAACTTGCAAATCGAAGGTATGTTTCTGATATGTATGTATATATACATAAATTAAAGTGGAATACATACATACACGAAAGTTCTCATTCCCACAAACACAGTCAGTAAGCTCAGTGGAAACGACCACAGGAGAACTGTCAACAGGATATGGCCCAGAAAGCCATGCAGGAGGCTCTTCTGGGATCCTGTGGAATGCCACCCCCTCCACCACCAAGTGAGAACACCATATTACAGCAAGCAGTAATGTCCACAAGGCAGTGTGCAGTCTATATTTAGAACTGCACCTTAATAAAATACATCTAAATGCTACTACAAAAACAACAGGCAGGATCCTTATCCGAAGACATCTCAAGCCAATATTACTAAAATTTACAGGAAAGGGGAATGTTCAGGAGGTACTGAGATATTATAGCTGACCCTTAGAATAACTCTCCTGTAAAAGTACAAGAATTCTGCAAACAGAAAGGAACATGACCATACCATTAGTCTGCATTTCATTGCTACAGTTATTACCCATGTCTTATGGAGCTTGGATTTGACATCCCAGAAAATAGCTCACCAGTAGTAAAGTTGCCCACACTCTCCAAAGAGCACTATAGGACATGAGGGAAATCAACACCATTATCAATTGTCTAAAATTCCTATCCTGAGATATACATTTGTTTTTTAAAAAGGTTGTACAAACACGTCAGTGCTGCATTCAAAAGCGTTCCTTCTCACAGCCAATTCCTATCTTCAAATTAGTTAAGACTGAAGCCTTGATAGAAATGTTGTGAATGCCAGAGAAGTCCCCCATGGTTACACCTCCCAGTCTGATCCTCTCATGTTCTCTTCCAGATCTGCTTGTAGCCCTGGGGTTACCACACTAATCTTCTCTGTATCTTTCCAGTTTTAGTGTATGTACCACCAACCAAAAAAAAAAAAGAAAAAAAAAGAAAAAAAAAAAGGAAAGGCCTTCCTTAATGCCTTCCTTAATCCTAGCACCTGTGGTTTTAATCACCACTGGAAATCGTGCTGTTTCCACTGAAGTCAGTAAGATTTCTACTGTAAGTATCAGCAGAGGAAAATGATCAGGTTTGCTAACTAAAAATAAAAAATAAAAGGGAGAGAAATGCAAGTGCAGGGGTTTATATACCACAGGGTCTTGACATCTTGACATCTACTTACAGCAAGCATGACAAAGTAAAGACAGTAGGGTAGAAGTCATCCCTTTAATCTCTGTGTTTGAACCCCTGACCTGCATCTTTCTCAGTATTACGGCTGTTGCATGCTATTTCTGAACCACTCCATGATGATCTGGGTTATGCCCCACTAAGTAACATACAAATGATACCTATAAATACTGTATTCCTAACAGAGCATCTATTGGAGTTTATTTCAGGAAATTAAAGTTATGCAACTCAAGTTAGAATACGCATCCACATTGCACTACAGAGGTTTAAGAAGATTACATGTAGAGCAAGATTAATTGGCAGCAAATTCAAAAAATGGGCCAGCCAATAATGCAATATTTTAACCCATAAAAAGCCAGACAGCCTGGGGACTGAAGTTCTGGCTTCTTCGCAAGCTTCTGGTGAAGTCCACACAGAAGGAAAGCTTTAGTGAGTTTATGCAGCTTCAGAAATGTTTTTCCTAATGTTTTTAGAGCAACACACATTTGAGATAATCCCCATGAGTTTACAGAATGCAGTGCTTTGTTTCATATTACCCCAGGGGAGAAAAAAAAAAAACAAAAACAAAAAAAAAAAACATGCACTGTTAAGGTTTTCTGCTGCACTCACAAAACTAGTTCTGGAGAAAGTCTTTGTATTGCCTCTCTCCCTTCTTCTCCCAGTCTTACACATTTTTAAACCTGCTTTCTATGCCTGGCTACCAAAACCAAAAAAAGTAATATTCTTGAGTGACTCCATTTCAGGTCAGTTGGGATTCATCTCTCTTTAGCAGAAGGCTACAAGAAGCTGACATATTTACATTATCCTTAGGGCTGCTCTTTAAAGGTACCAAATACTGGAAAAATTAGCAACCTTAGCTTGTGATTTTTTCATTCTAGAAGTCTCCTTTCCCATCCTGCATTACATAACACATCCTTCTTTTACGTTGCACTGAAGCATCTTACACTTCCTCAGTAGGCAAAGAACATCACCTACAGCTTTCTTTCCCACCTGAGGTGCTGCAGACCCATCAGACTATCAGATTTACACAAGTGCTCAGACACACATCTGCCAGCCTAGGGCTGAATGTGGGAGCCCTCCTGAAGGTATACCTCAAGAGGAGGGGTTTGTGACACACCCCTTCTAAGAAGGAAAAGAATGGCATTGTCCAGATAAGATTTAAGAACAATGGGTATCAAGAGCAGGAGAATTATCACCATTAACTATGTCAGAGGACGATCTGTCCTTTGGACATCAACTTCCAAATTTCTCTGTCATGGATACAGGCTAACAGCTAAAATGCCTACTCTCACAAATCTAAGTGTTGTTTGAACACCCACTTCATTAAGAGGTAAATCAGTGGTTTTTTTTTGTTTTTTTTTTTTTTTTTTTTTTTTAAAAAAAAAAAAAGGCGCACACAAGCCAGTAATGCAGCTGTGAGACCCAATAACAACTTGAATAAAGGATGTAATCTTAAGCAATGTACTCTTAACCAATAACCCTCCAACCAGCATTGGGAAGAACCATTAGGAATAAAGCATGAAATAGAAGGCTCTTTTCACTTACAATTTTAGCAGGTTTGGGGCACTAAGTTCTTAGTTATTATTGATAAATGCCCTGTTTTAGCCAAATTTCCTTCATGAATAACAAGCAGAAAAAGTCAGTAACGTGTACAAGGGAGTACAGAAACACACCTAGAGCAGGTAGGTACATTACTTCAGTACATTTCACTTGGTCCACAAGGCCATATCCACGGGTGACCTTCATGGGCACTCCTCATTGCATCATGGTTCATTACATCACTTCCTGAATTACCAAGGCTTCAGACAGGCTCCCTTCCTTCAGAGGCCAAATCCAGCAGGTCACCAGCAAGCTGTCTGCATATGGACAGCACAACACATAAGAAGGAATTATATACTACTTGCATACAGATGTATCACTAGTTTGGCAGGTCATCTTGATTACTAACCTCAAATAATGGTAGTATTTTTGGGACAACTATCTTAAAACAGCAGCATGCAGAGACAGCATGCAAATCACCAGTGGAACAAGAAACCAAACTTAGTTCTGTAGTACAAGAAAAAACAAAACAACAATTTGTCATAGGCAGATAGTCCAGCGTTATGCTCCAACAGTAACTGAAGTGAATGAGAAACAATGACAATGGTTTGTCTCTGGTAAGTGCAATATTGATGTTACAGGAAGACACAGAGGTAATTAATTTCCCTTCCTACTTGAACTATCTTTTTTACATAAAAGTTATTTCACTTCTTCTTTAATTCTAGACAATAACACACAAGATTGTAATAATTTCTCCAGCAATTAAAAAAATAAAATTAATGAACAGAAAACAGAAGTGGTACTGGCAGTCTTGGCCTAACCTGGTTGCACTGAGACAATATCAGAAAGGCGTTCAATGTCTTGCAAGGCCTAGTCCTGTTGCTAACAAAATCTGCACAATGAATGGCATTGTATTATCCCCATGATCTGGATTTGTTTGTTCAATTGTTTTACTGGAAGTATATTTATACTTAGGTCTAATACACTGTTTGGCAGAGCAAGGAGCCCTGAAACTGATAATCTTGCCTAAAGGTTCTGAAAAGTCTTCATTGTCTTTCTGTCATGAAGTAACACCCACTTGAGAATTTTATGAAATATATTTTAAAATAAAAATATATTTCTTCCATAAGCACAAAACCAAGAAAATTTCAGCAGGTATTGTCAAGTATTTCAATCACCTAAAAAATAACAGTATGCAAAAACACACTCTTGTCACCAATGCATTGCTGGGACATCTGTTAATTTTGATCTGTAAGCTCTTTTAAAACTCACAGGAATTATAAATTAGAAGGTCTTTTCCTCATGATGTAGGTTGCTAACAACATGGTTTTGATCACCCTTTATCTCCAAAGCAGCACTGTGAGGTGGCGACTTCATGTATGGTATGTGCAGGTATGTCAAATTCTCAATTACAAAGAACAGTAAGCTTTGGTACCCAAACCTCTAGTGAGGATTTTCATTCAGAAGCCCAGCTTTAGGCATGTGTTCTAACATGGAGGCACACCAGTATCTCTCCCTGATCACAGGGCACTCAATATAAGGCTGCCCCAAAGGAATACTGTTAGGAAGCTGTAGAGCTGGAAATAAAGCCCAGAACTGCTCACTACCTGTATTTCTGTCATCAGCTTCCCACTCCAATACATCAGTGCCAACAGGCTTTGCAATTTACAGATCACTTGAAAAACAAATAAAATCCTCTTTAAATAAATTGTAGACAATGAGAAAGTCAATGCAGTAAATATTCAAGGTAAATCACAAACATCCACAAACTAGAAAGGCTACCATTTTGCATGGATCAAGCAATTCTTATGTTTATTTCTGTTCTGAACAAGAATGGGAATGTCCTTCCTGACTGCGATAGAAAAACAAAGTTAAAAGCAACAAAGTGATTCTATAGCCAAGGGCCCTCAGTCACAATCTCCAGGATTACATTCATAAATGTAGTTTATAAAGGGCTCAGGAACAGCTATTGGAAACTCCAAGTATTTCAGTATTCAAATATGTTAATACGTTTTTAAACTACAGCAAAAAACCCTATGCTACCCTCTACTAGTAATCCCTCATCTTTAATACTTGATTTAAAGACCTGATTAGTAGATACATCAACATGTTTTATGATTAACCATTTCTAAACTATGAGCAAATTTCTGATAAGAAGCGTAACCTGTGTTAACTTTTTTAAAAGTGAACTATTTTTATTATTTAGCTACTTCCGATAATATTTGTCTGCAAGAAACTGTAGTGGTATCAAGCCTGAATGCAAGTCTGATCCTGGTTAGAAGTTCACAGTTAACAACATATATTGAAAACAATTAAGAAACCTTAAGAAAATGTTACATAATAACGCTTGAGAAGTTCAATCACTGGCATGAGAGGATGAGCTATCAAAACAACTGAAGCACTATTAAGAAATAATACTTTTAATGAGTATTCCTAAAATCATCTTCCAAAGTCTTCTTGGAAGAAATCTGTGTTCATGGCGTCACATCTGAAGGCTTGAAAAAAGTGTCCTGACTTGTTTCAAAATTTGATACCTGAGAGATTAAACACATGGGTTTAAACAAAAGAAAAATTATTCCAAAGGATGAAGCATCGCACCAACACAAGCATCTTTCGGCAAGTGCTCTAAGTCTTATTTCAATGTCCCTTAAGAGAGAAAAGCTATTAAAAAGATGCATTTGAAAACACTGTTTTTTTTTCTAACAAGTATTGGTTACTCTGCGTAAAAAAAAAAAAAAAGAAAAGCCCTTATCTACTAGATCATCTACAGAGGTGAAACCTTTGAGGTTTACATACTGACAGAGACTAAAAGCCTTTGCTTTAAGGATAACAGTGAAGGAAATTGACAGTATGTTAACCAAGAACTTGCCTTGTCTCCGGTGTCTGTCACTGAGGTCCTAGAATATGTTTAGCATTTTATTTAGCAGCAGGATCCTATCTATTTAATAAAAGCTTAAGAGACTTCAATATTTAAAGCCTTCTCCTGGCCCCTCTTACTCCTTACCTCAGCAAGTATTGAAGAAATCATTGAGCAATTTGCAGGGGCTGGAAGTAAGCAACATTGATGACTGCTCTGTGTGGATATTGACTAAGCCAGGACTCATTTCGTAAGAATGAGGAGTTTGTCATTTTAAGTTGTGCAGTGTGGTGTGCCAGATGACTTCTGCCTTCCTCCCTGAAGACAGCTACTGAGCCAGCTCTGAACAGATGCAGCATTACAGACCACCTTCTTCTAGAAGAATCAGATAGTCAAAATGCTTTTATGGACTCCAAACGAAAGGAGAGAAGAGGAAAGAGAAAGAGCCCGATCTCCACTAGGAAGCAGCAGGGACCCCAGGCAGCAGCTTCCAGCTCTTTTGTTCTGCTCAACTTCTGAACTCCACAAGAATCTGCCTTGCAGCTGCAGAACTAGGACCTCTTCCCTCCATGTTTTAGCAGGGAAGACTACATGATGCAGTAGCATCAGGCACAAGGATATTCTACGACCACTCCCAAAGTGTTTCCCTAACAGCAGGCTGAAGAAAAGCAGGGAGATGGTCCATTTTTCCATAGGCCAAATCATGTTTTCCTTGCTGAGAAACTAGATGGGAGGAAGACAGGCATGGGAAGAGCTGACCCTATGCCTTCTCTTATTAAACAAAACCTTGTTACTTGCATGCAATCCATAGAATATTAAACTCTACATACTCTGGAGTTGGCCTGAAGCCTAACTAAACTGGAACCACCCCATCCTTATTGGCTTTATATAGATAGGTACAGAAATATACAAAGTTAAGATGATTCATGCTCTCTGGAATGAAGGGCAGCAGCACAGCTTCGCTTAAGCAGAGATATTCATGGGAGCAGGCAAAATAGACCGAGAACTCTGACGGCTGGGAAAAGCTGCTAAAGATTGTTCTTTTTAGCTGTTAAAAAGGAAAAATATTATTGAAAAAG
The DNA here is from genome assembly GCA_011075105.1 of Heteronetta atricapilla. Taxonomy (NCBI): domain Eukaryota; kingdom Metazoa; phylum Chordata; class Aves; order Anseriformes; family Anatidae; genus Heteronetta; species Heteronetta atricapilla. The sequence goes on from CM021733.1 coordinate 20,385,906, forward strand.
CTTGTAGGGAGGCAGGTGGGCCAGCTGATTCTACAAGCGAGAGGAAACTGGAAGATGTCTGGGCCAAGTAGGTTTAACTCTTTTGACTTGCTAGTCAATTAAAACTAAAGTTGTGAAATAAACCAGTGCCAAATGCCTAAAATTAAAATGCACTGCTTCCATCTGTCACATGACTCCTTAATTTATTTCTCTTTTAGAATTAGTTACCCATTTAAGTTATTCTAGGAATTTCTCTGCAAATGTCACAATGAAAGGACAAGCCACACTATCAAATTTATAAAATTATCCAGCTGAACAAAAAATCTGAGTAGTATGCCTCTTAAAAGGCAAGAAATGCTCTCCTTCCATAGGCAAAATACTTAAGCACTGCTATGCACTTTAATGGAAGCTCAAGATGCACACAGTTAAACATCTGAGTATTCTAGAAGTATTTTGAAAGTATTCTGAAATTTTCATAATCACCTCAGGATAGCGTAGTTTCTAAGAAAAACTAGATTATTTTTCAAGAGTTTGATCTCAGCCAGAGACTGGTGATATAAACCTAGAGACCTACTCTAGATTTAAAGGTGCTGATGTAGTTTTTCCACACAAAGTAACTAAACTCTCCAGAAAGAAAGCAATGTCAGATTAGACTATTATGCTGTTTTATAGACTCAAGATTCATTGTAGTATATTTTTGAATTGCACTAATGAGATGCCAGCTCTAGCTGAACAGCTATACAGATGTCTAACCTTCAGAAGCTGGGATAACCATATGTCAAACTTCTGTGGTTTTATCACTTGATATTTTGGGTGTATGCCTTCATTTGTGATAATAAATATCAAGCCACAAACTAATGTCTACTCAGATAACTAATATGTTTAACACTCAAAGCAGCTTGAAAATCTAAACATTTCTGCTGTTAGCTTTGAGTTCTCCTCAAAGAATTATGCTACAATGTATACCAGATGAATAGGCTAGGGATAACACAACCACTGCCAGTTGTTAGGCTGGGTTTCTCTCTACCATTTTGTATGTATATTTTTTATGCTGTAACATACACAAAGTTCAATCCCCCTGCCTTCCTCGATGTCTTCGTTAAAAAAACTTAAATACACTGTCTTACCACACATTTCAATGCTGAAGAGAAAAAATTCAAGTCACTCTTAATCATATCTTGCATATAAGCAGGTACAAAGAAAGGTTTGTGTCAAAGAAATCTGTAGACACAGACTAGTACTATATATTTTTAAGTATCACTTCAGAGGACCTAAAGCATTCTCTTCACATAGCAAATGGGGAAACGTGATAGCAAAGTTAAACTACACAGCATCTGACAGCCGATCCAACCAGTGAAGGCAGAAGAACTCAGCCTCAGCCACTCATTTAAAACTCCTTAACCACTATGCTATTCCTTCTGTATTCTATATATTTGTGTTATGTACAGTGGTTTTTGCACCTCTGCAACCTAACCCCCTATTAGGAGAAACTGCTGTAGCTTAATCAAAGTGAATAGTGTTATAATGACCTGTGTTTTCCAAAATTTGGTATTTTTAGAATATGCACCTAAAAGGAAGGCTTTTGTTTGACCCTTTACAGACCTGAGGAACTGGCATTACAGCTGACTAAACCCACAGGTTGCATCTCAGAAGTCCAGCTCTGTACTGAAAAAGACCAGAACACTGGAACTGCAAATGAACCAACACTGAATACAATTTTATGTAGTGTTGCTAGAAAAGACCTTTCTCCCCCAACAAATACAATAGCAATGACTGTCTTTTCTGCTCTTAGGAGTCTCTTAAGACACATAACTTCAGGCTTGCAGTGAAAAAACATGCATACATATACATGTATGATTTATATATTTTTAATGTGTACATAGATGCACACAAAAAGCCAATCAGTAAGGTCAAGTCTCATTTCACAATTATGTTTCCAGAGTCGTCTCCAATCAAACTAATGCTCCAAGACAACACCATCACATGAACACTTAGTTTTCTTTATTATCTACAAGACCTCTCCTGGCCAAAGTAATAAAGTCTCTATAGGGGTCCGATAACTTTACAAGGTGAAGGCATTTCTGTGTTTATTGTAAGCCATTTCTACTGTGAATTGCTAACAACTTCTCAAAGTGCAACACTGATTTGCAAACGCAGGCGCACTAATACATCAACTGCCATGACTAATGTATAAACTTTTAATGACCTTGGCAAAATCTTTCACTGGGCAGGTGCCACTATTTTGACTGTACAAAATATTTTGGAAATATGTTGAAAATTATACATGTTTTGGAAAATATTTCAGGATTTCATTATAGCAAATGTAGCTATATTAAATAAGAGTTTGACATGGAAGAGAAAATACACTCCAAAGTTGTGTAAGTTTCTTTTTAAGAAAAGAAACATCCTCCAACCATTGTACATTCACAGAATGTTGACTTTTTAATCCAAATAAAGAAAAAAGATAAAAAAATCTTGAATAATTTTCAGTTTCATTCAGTCACTGTCATCTTCTTGTTTCAAACCATCTCCTTGTTCAGTATTGCCCTCTCCATCACTTTCCTTGTCCCAGTCTTTCATAGATGCTCCCATCATGAAGTCATCACGCAGTATATTCCATTCTGGTCCCTCTTCAGACTTCACTTCACCCTGTATGTTTAAGGGGAGGGTAAGGAAGAGAAGATGAGGTCAATGTGAAAGAGAAGCAGGAAAAGATGGAAGTCATTCAAGCAACCAAAATAACACCTCACACACCATTTGCACTGACAGACATCCCAAAGGCCAGCTCTTCATGTAAATGGTACACAAATATGCAAGACAATCATAAATGACCAGATACTGATAAGGAAACTTATTTCTTTTATTGGTTGGTTAAAACAAGGAAACAAAATCAATTATTCATTGTGGATGAAACAGTCAACCCTGGGCATGGCTTCCTTTATTAAAATCTTTCTTGGCAATCAAAATAGATTCATGATATCATTTATTAACCCCCAGGTGCTGCTTCATTAGAACACTTCTTGGCACATTTCTAAAACACAAATATGGATTTAATAAAAGCTTAAAAAAAAGAAACAAATTTAATATTAAACATATTCAGTGATACATGAACCAAATCTCCTTTATGTGGATATTACCTCACTACCTGGGCTTGTCATATGGTGCAAAGCTGCCTCTAAGAAACTGAAAGTTGATCTACCGTCAGCAAGCCAACAACACCTTATTCCAAGTTTCCTACTTCTTTGGAGTGGATAAACTGAGGCCACAATACATGGACTGGTGAACAGTTAAGTGACAGGAGCCTTAGTTTTAGGTTAGCACTGGAAACATCCCTAGGTTGCAGTTCTTCCAAGTGACAACTCATACTTGGACAGTGCAACAGCTCCATCCTGTGGCAAAAGTTTTAAAGAACAGCATGAAGCAAGTCCAACATTTCTACTGATACTATAAACTGTTCAATGTACTGAAGAAGGATTTCAATGGTTTGAGCCTCTGTAGCAAAACACTTCTGAGGAACAATACAGCTCAGTGTCCAACATGCAATCAGAACATTATTTTACCAAAGAGGAATCAGGGGAACTGAAAACAACTTAGTTGTGAAGGATCTTTGAAACACAGGAATACAGGTATGCACTGTTCCTCCCACTCCCCTGCTCAAAAGCATAGGTAGGCCTAAACTGGTTCACATTAGTTTAAGTAGTTGCCACCTCCTGATGCTGTATAGCGGATTAGGATTGTGTGTTACAGTGCCCTCTGTGGATGTGGTTTTGCCTACTGGATGCAAAACCCATAGTAAACGTATGATCCCTGCAGACCTTTGTTCATGCCTCTTCTTTGCAGTGCATCTCTAAACTCCTAGGCATACACACTGTATAAAACCACTGCATCCTTCAGCTAATGCTCACACCATTTCTGAGAGAGCTGCATAAAGAATTTAACAGCAAAAGAAATTAAGAATAGAGAATGCAGATCAATGTTAAGCTAACACATGACACCATGAGAGGCTATTTGAGTGTAAAAAGTCTGCCAAACAAGACATTTTTAATGGGTAACCAAAATAGAAATGTTTATAAATGCGACTTGTTCATCAGTTTTTGAAAGGTTACCTTCACAAAAATAGCATTACAAATCTTAACACATTCCTTCCCAAAAGGAATCTCCCAGGGACCAGTTGGGAAAAAGAAAAAAAAAACAAGGAAAAACACTACAGTACTACATTCAACAGGATGCATGCACCTTTTTTTTTTTTTTCCTATTTTATTTTTTGCCTTCATAGCTGCTCTCATGATGCTTTCTCCTAAGGGTAACTCTCCCACCTCTAGCAGCAGTGGAGAAAACAATAATCCCCTTTTCCTCCAGGGGAGCAACTTCTTTTACTCTAGCAGAAATTCACATAAATGTTGTATCTAGTAAAGCCTGAAATCATCTCAGACAGGTTAATCAATTAACTGGAATTAAGAGAGCTACAGATTGGGTAGGTCCATATGCAGACCTTAAGATATTCATGTGGTAATAACACATGTTAGTGCCAACTCTGCTATTCTGGAGTTGAAAGCTTTTTTCTTTTTTCTTAAAACTGGTTTCCAGTTGTTCTATATGTCCATCTTTCCAGAGTAGAGAAAGGTCCCAGAGTAGGGAAAGGTCAGAATGATTACAAAAACAGTTTAAAAAATAAATAAATCCCAGACCTTTTAGAAATAATCACTGCTTGAACAGTGCCACAGAATAAAACTTGAAATACCTAATAGAAAAATCCCTTTTACCTTACAACATCCAATTTTCTTTTTCCAATAATAACAAAACTAACAGAGATGCTGTTTCTTTTTCCACACATGCATAACAGACATAATTGTCAGCAATGACAATGTAAGGCTCCTCAGGCTTTGACAAGCCCCATTCTCAAATTCATCACAATCCACTATTCAGCAAGCGAATAACAAGACAAAAGCAGGACCTCAACAAAAAAGGGATGGTGATCCTCCACAGAATAACCCACTACGTAAAGAGACACAAAGGTTTGAATAGAGATTTATACAAGCGCTAAGGCGACAGACAGAGGTAGCATGTCCACGCCTGAAAGATGAAGACTAAATACTTGAAAGCAAATATTTAATCAGTTTTAAGCATGCTCCCAAATGAAGAAAACACCACATTTGGTATTTTCATTCCTAAGTCATTTACTGCTCTATTTTTCCCCCTCACAGCTACCCAAATCTATCCTATCACAAAAAAAAAAAATCCCAGAGTCTTAAGAAAATATGCAGCAAGACTATCTGTATAATTAACAATTAGTTCAGCTGTAATATTGCTTCCCCCATTGTTTTATGTAAAAATGTCAATGTACTTGGGCTTTCAATGCCATAATCTAGTTTAATCTAAATAAACCAAGTGATTCTTGGCACTTGGAAAATAAACCAGCTTTCATTCTATACAACTGCCTTTGAACTCCCAGTCAGCTGTTCATCCACCTCTCCCACATTCCGCGACATCACTGAAGTTCCCTTTGAACATCCCCACGTGCAAACAAAACAGGCTATATAAACATAAGCACGTAATGCTACACGAAGTGGTAAGGCAAGGAGTGAACAATTGTTTTTTGTTATCCCTTCCCCTGCCTTTTATACACACTTTTGTACGGGTTTGTTCTTTGCCTGAAGGTATGGTAACCTGTTTCAAAAAGGTCTGAGAGGCAGCAACCAGCAAAATGTCTCAGGAGTCACTGGTATGTGGTGTTATCACTGCAATAAACAGACCAAAACCCAAAGCTGTGGCTACCATAGAGCAGATGGCCCATTTGATAGGAAAGATGGATAGCTCAGTTGCCGAGATCATATAAATATCACAAACTGGTGGTTTGATGTGTCACCTAAGCTATCACAGCATTACCTCAAGTTTGACACAAGTAATTCTGTAACGGGGAGGCACTTCTCAAACTAATTGTGGTTTGAAGACATTCTCTAAAATCTGCAGCAAGACAAAATGAACAGAAATTCTTAGCTAAGTCCTAGTAAAACCAATCAACAAAGCTTATTTCTGTCATCTAGAACAAGCAGACATCACTTGCAGAATCTGGGCTGGAATTGAATCCTGGATGCTTTTGTAGCAATTTTTCTGTGGTCTTGCAGTGCAAGCAGCAGAAGGGGACTTACCACTGCAGATCAACTGCTTCAGTCTGCAAACAAGTGCCTTAGGCCAAAGCCTGCTTCCTCTGAAGGCTCGAGAAAAGTTCAGTCTAAGTCACAGGACATTCTCATTTTTAGCTGTTGTCTTACTGGGATAGCACTAGTCTAAAACTGGAGCAGGAAAGTTTCCAGAGCTTTTCAGAGACTTAGGCTGACAGAAGTCCTGTAATGCTTATTGGTGACAGTATTAAAGTATATGTCCTGAAAACAGAGTGCACAGATTAGACTTCACTCTGCTTTAGCTTGTGGAACTTGAACATACCTCAGTTCTGCACCTGCACAGCAGCAAAAGTATCTGCGTGACTGTAGAGATTCCCTTATGGTCTGGATTCCCCTATTGTCCAGAAGACAGTAACTGCAGAATACTAACAAGTTAACATTTTTCAAATATAGGAATTACAGTCAGCGCATTGGGCTCCCACGCCTTTGCTCTGTGAACAAGATGAAATGCCAGAGCTTGCAGGGGCATCTCTCTTTACAATCATATACAATAAATGTTTATTTGTACCTGTCAGGGAAGGAATTTCTAACATAAATATCTTTAAAGCAACAATTTTAAGCCTTGAGAAAACAATTCTAACACGCCTAATTAATCTGAGCTGCCTCCCCAGGTTCCTCTATTTTGCTCAATACAGACATCTAAGAATTCAAAATACAGGGAGGCTTCTGTCACAACCATTAAGTTAAAAGTGTAACTGCCAAAATGCATTCTCACGTTAAGTCTGACAATTATTCTCCCCGCAAACCTGCATCTTTCTCCAAATAACTGCTGCTATGCTGTTCCTCATCCGCAGGCAAGATAATTGAAGCCTAACTCAAAAACACAGCATGTACTAGAGGTGTCTCCATTACAAAAAAAAAAGAAAAACAAAAAAACACACTGAAGAAGAGACAAAACTGGGAGTGGGAAGACAATGAACACCAACAAAATCATTACCCCTAAATTTATTTTCAGGAATATCCAACCTATAATAAGTATCCTCTCAGCTGTGAGTAAATAGAACTGTAGCTTAAGTATCTGAAAAAGCAATATAAGCGAACTACCAAATTTAGTGATTTTTAACAGACAAAAAACAAAACTTAAAGGTTTAAAGTTACAAGCAGAACTGTTGATTAACTTATTTCAGATACAGTGAGATCTTTACTGTAAGAAAAGTTCCTACATGCATCTGGATTCCAAACAGACCAAAAAACCCCACAGATCTGGAAAATGAGACTACATGCTGTACCTGTCACTGGCCCAAACTTCTGAGCTGAAGTCTTACAGAAACTCACTGACTTTGGAAAGCATTTTTGAGCTTGCAGAGCATGCAATTCACACAACAGAATTCTATTCTGCTGCAGAGTAACGCTACACAAACATTTATTCCTTAAGGAAAGTGTCATTCAACAACCATTTATACTCTCTCTTAATGAGAAATTAGCGTGACTGAACTAAATTGCCTTTGTGTATTTGAAAGTGACACTATACCGTGGATAGCAAGCATGGTATGGGAGATTTATTCAAACCACACTGGGATTTGTATTTGCATTGCTAGTAAACAAATCCAAGAGTGATTTTTTCCCAGTATGTTTTGAATCTCTTTGTTTCTGTTCAAACTTTTCTGCAAGTAAATCACTGGAATTATTACTACAAGGCAATGGAAGCACAACAAATACTGATTTGCATTTTGAGCACAGCCAGAAGACCACCCACAGCTTAATGACCTGCGTGAGGAATCTCCCCATTCTCACATCCTCCTCTAGGGTTTACCACAATGGGGAGAGGATGTGTGAATGAGAAGGAACTTCGGGTTAGCATGCAGTGGCTTAAACATGTTCCAACCTTAGAGCAGTCAGAATTCTATTACAGATAAATGCTTGTTTTTTAGATTTCTGGACTTAAAGAGGAAAAATTATTAGCATTATTATTAAATGCATAATTGCAAAAAAGAATCACAGGAGTTTGAAAGAACAGATTTTTTTTAAACTCAGCTCATCAGAAACCTCATGAATTAGTATTTCTGTCAGAAAAAGCAAAATATTTAAAAGAATTCAAGTGCAACACAGAGTTCTTCTGCATACAGGAAGCTCTGAAGGTGTTCAGCACTTGCTGGGCTCCAGTTGTCATGGCAGTCATCTCAGAAATCCCTTCACCGCACAAGGAATTGTACCACTTGCTGCTGCAAGATTAAGCCTGACCTTACTACTATTCTGCTTGTATATTTTAAAGTGTCGTGTTTGTTTTTTGTCCTCTTGTAACAAATACTACCTCATTATCCTCAGCTATTTGCTTTTACCTTCATACCTGCAATGCACACTAACCAGCTTTTATACCACCGCCAGAGGAATTACTGCTTAGCATACTGGTCACTACTATCGCAGCATTTACCTGCTATTTCTACCTTTTCTCCACCTGTCAGTCCCCATACAGCTTTCATGTTTCACCTGCTTAAACAATAGGATCTGTAAAGCAAAGACTGCATAGCACCTAGATCCATAAATTTCTGACAAAGGTACAATGAGTTGTATAGTTGAAAACAGCGTATGATCAAGACTGTTGCATATAAAGCAACATGTTATGTTATGAATACCATAACCAGCTATATAAATTCTTGTCTGGTAAGCAACGTACTTGAATCATAAAGCATTTTGTTCATAAGACATCTAAGATTTGACATATAAGATTTAAGGCAGCTGCATTGCTTCATTGAGAATCTTCATTCTGTCTCGGAAAAGATCACGCTGCTCATCAGTAAAACTAGGTAGGTCTCTGTGCTAGCTAAGCCTGAGCTTCCAGGAACCACAGCCTGCAAAATAATGTTCATTGTGTACCAAAAAACATTGGCTAATTACCAAGAGCAAACTTAGATGAACTCCTCCTTACCAGCTTCTATTGATATTCCTAAAAAGGAAAATAACGAACCAAGAGTTTTTCTGTTTGGATGTGATTGAAACAAAGGAAGAAAGAACTTTTCCAGGTATTTAGTATTTCAGCCCAGAAAAAAAATCCCACACAACTTTTCACAAGGGATAAAAGAAGCTGGTGCTACATTTCTTAATACACATTTGGTGCAGTAATTGAAGACATGACAGAGTTTAAGGATCAACTCTCACCCTGAACATTCCCTAGATCCAAAATATCCTTGTTGCAAGGTGCAATTTCTGAACCTTTACATAGTACCTGGAAAATACATTACTATGGTAGAAGTGCCTGGAAAAAAATGTCAGTTCAAGACTAAGGCCTTCTATCCGCTATCCCTCAGAAGTCCATTAATAATGTCTTACAACAATCTACTTCAGACAAGTATATTCAAGTCACAACAGATTTTTTCATATTACTCATTTATGAAAGATACTTAGGCACTGTCCCAGATGAGCATCTAAGACCTTCTGCATGCTTTTAATAAAAGTTTGCCTGCTAGCACAGTCAGGAAGCATGAAGGCCAGAGGTTGTCTGGAGTACTTTTGATCTTTTTTTTTTTTTTTAAGAATAAATTAGCAGCCTGCAGATTTTTTAATGATCTGAACATGATACCAATTATTTCCTATAAACGATGCTGAAATCATCCACTGTTTTCCATTATGTTTCAGCAAGAGGCATAGCAAAGCTAGTCCCAAAAGGCTATCTTAAACAACGAAGACTACAGTAATAATAAAATCTTTTACCTCCAGCACTTAAGAAATCATCTTAAAGTACAGCTGATTAGGAAGTAGAACTAATGAAAAGCCTCCTTTTTCTGAGTCAGGATTTACAGTTATATTTGAGTCCTGAAACAAGGATAGCTATCCAAAACCTAGGAGGAAGGAAGAGAAGAAAAAAACCCACATCTTGCTTGAGCATATTTTTATTACTAAATATGAAATACTGGAGTTTTTATGACTACTAAGCAGCTTTTCTGGTTAAACGCCCCTACTCTCATTGCCCCTACTTTTACTTAAATGGCAATTTCCCACAACACCTCCGTGAGCAAGAAGCAAATTCATTAACAAACAGACCATAAACCCTGACTCTCCCAGGCTGCTTTTTAGAAGTTAAACCTGAGAGTGAATAAGAAAACTGCCTGTGATCCCAATCCCATATCTTAGTCATCTGAATATCCGTTCTCCTCATTTCCAATCCTTCCTTCTACAGCTACATTTCTGCATAGGCTTTCACAACGACTGCATATCGAGAACTAATGAAAGAGACCACAAAGAGAACACCATCCAGGGTTTGGCAACTGTGGTGGTTTAACCCAGCCAGTAGCTAAACACCACACAGCCGTTTGCTCACCCTCCCCCCTCCCTCTCTGGGATGAGGGAGGGAAACGGAAAAGTGAAGCCCGTGGGTTGAGATAAAGACAGTTTATTAAGATAGAAAATAATAATAATAATAAAATACGTACAAACAAGTGATGCACAATGCAATTGCTCACCACCCGCTGACCGATGCCCAGCCCAACCCCAAGCAGCCGGCTCCCCCCACGCTGGCTAGCCACCCCTATATATTGTTCAGCATGACGTCAGATGGTATGGAATACCCCTTTGGCCAGTTTGGGTCAGCTGTCCTGGGGCTGTCCCCTCCCAGCTCTTGCTGCCCCCAAAGCCTACCCGCTGGCAGGACAGAGTGAGGAGCTGAAAAATCCTTGGCTTAGTGTAAGCACTGCTCTGCAGCAATTAAAACATCAGCATATTATCAGCACTCTTCTCATCCTAATCCAAAACATAGCACCCTACCAGCTACTAGGAGGAAAAATAACTCTGTCCTAACTGAAACCAGGACAGCAACAAAGTCAAAAAAGGTCAGATCTTTCGAAGAAGACAGGTTTAGTATTATTTGCAATAGCAGGTTAAGCATATATATATATATATATATATATATATATATATATATTATATATATTCCCTAAGTTTCCAGTGAATTTCAGAAACAGTCATTAAAAACAGATTATCCAACAGAAAATAAATAAATAAATATACAGAGTGAATTGAGCAACCCTCTAACTATTGGAAGCTGTAAGCAGTTTGACCCATCACTCCTGAACTCTACCAAGATAAACAGAAGAGTAGGTGTGCAGAGAGGTCATTTATAATACACATCTCACATCTGCTAGTAAAACACTTTGGAAATAGGAACATTTTATACCTTAATAAAACTTCAAAGTAAAGCAATCATTTTTCAAGATAATTTGCAATAGAAAGTGCTTAGATGAGGGGAAAAAATGGTTCAGAAAGACAAGTCCCACCCAGTATTTGTTATTTTCAGTGAACTTTTTCTATAAACTCTGTGGAACAGTCAGATTTATTTTCTCTAATTACATTACCCTACCTATAAGAGTTATGAACAAATCCAAAAGCAGACAGTTGCTTTTATAAGGCTTCCAACTCAATTTACCAGATAATTTTTTTTTTTATTTTTATTTTTTTTTCCATAAAAACAGGGCTGTGTCCATAGTCATAACTTTGTGAGATCTGTTGAGGTTCATTTTGAAGTCAAGAACTATCAATTTGGTAGGGGTGCCGGCAGTGGTTAGGAAGTACTTTTTAGCAACCAGGGAGCAGCTGTTTGACAGTTATGGCATTTTCCAAATAAAAAGCTGAAAGGATTGAAATTTGAAAAAAGTGACAGGTCCCCAAAAGAATAATGACCTGAAGCATTTTAGAAGTTTTCTGTCATTGTTTTAAGGGAAAAAAAATGAATAAGTAAGTAAATAAATGAAAATATTTCCCCCAGCTCTGACACAATGCACTTTTACAACTTTAGTCAAAAAAGTCACAGATTACGCTGAAGGCAACTTTCCTTTTAAAATAATTCTGCAAATCATAGTTTTACACTTCAATAAAGCAATTCTAATAGGATTTGACATTTGGGATGTCTGTGCTTTGTATACTTACAGAAAGATCAGAAGATGATGTATACCACAAGCTTGTGGTTATTTTAGACACAGTTTTACTGAAAACCAGCTTGGCAACGTTGTCTTGGAAAACAGAACAACACCATAGTCCCCTGTGCATTAATAATCAAATAGCAAGGCAAGTTACTCTTAAATATTACAGATGGAGCCATTTCAATATTGCATCACATTTCAATTGTTGGTCCCTGTTTAAATTCACTTAAACCTGCCAAACTTTGACCGCATTAGGCTGAAGTTTTCCATTGCAGTCACCTGCCTCAGGCCAAAGGTTTTTGCAACGTTTCAACTAAATCACCTCAACTCTTTCCAAGGCAAGATGAACTTAAAACATTTTGTCTACTCTAAGGAGGAAGGATTTCCTACATGCATTCACTAACACCTTGTCATGCATTTTCTTGAACTTGCAAATCATTTAATGACTATTTTGGAGCTGGAAATGTCTTTTGCTATCTCCATGAACACCTTCCCAGGAGCGGCCAAGTTTTAAACACCTGGGATACCAGCCTTCCCAAACCTGAGGTCACCACTTCAGTTGATAGGACAGGCTTTTAGTAGTCAAATTCTCCTGAAATATCTGTCCTCACTGACCATGTGCTGTCTGCATTTTTGAAGACCACATGTGAATCACAGTAACAAAGAGAGAACAGGTCTTTTTGTGCAAGCAGTTGCCATGGCTGCTTTAGCATTAGGAACCAGAGTATAGGACTGTGTGCTTGGCCCTGAAGTGCAGAGGGAAAGAACAAACCTGCTGGGAACATAAAATATAAATTTAAAATTTAAATAAATTTAAAATAGATTTTTTAAAAAAAAGAGTTTGGTGGAAGCAGACTGCACAAATCAGAGTCTTTTTTCCTTTCTGACTTCTAGTTAAGTACAACAGAAAAAGAAAACAGGCTCTAGGAGATACAATAAGAGAGTAGAAAGGGAAACCTGAAGGCAAGAACACAAGAAAAAGGGTGAAACTAGTGAGATAAACCATCACATCAATTTTAACTCTTACTTGAAAGTAACTCAAAGTATTAGATTCTTGACAACTATCAAATACTTATAAAAATACTGGCAAAGACCTACATTCCCATGTTAACAGAAATAGATGTACACCGTTCCATAGAAAACTGAACATGTATGTTTTCAGCAGCCAACCCTGCTGACGATCCAAAAACAGTAAGTCAATACATCTTCCTGCAAACAGATTGAAAGTAAAAACGTCAAACAACTTCTAACAGTGCAGAATAATCCTTTATCTTAGAAAAGATAAGGTAACTAGAATATAGCACAGTGGTGGCAGGCTGTGCTATATTTATCCATTAGGATGTAAAACAGAATACAGTGTGTAGGTAGTTCATCAGCAACTACTGATACTAAAAACAAACTCCAAACGTACAGGAGGTGGCCTTCAAGAAAGTACATACATGAAAGGCAGGTGCAAATGCATGATTTATAACTAAATACAAATTAAAGTTACTGTGAATGCAATGGGAAGACATCAGAACTGGGAGAACAACTTTACTTTGGCTGCATGTGAACTAAATTAATACTTGGCTGCCCCCTCAAATCTGCTGGAACACAGGCATGCATCGTTACTCCTTCAATTAGTTCTGTGAAGACAGCATAAAACAGTCACAGTAATAAACTTATGCTACTCTGGTATGTCGTTATCACTAAAAATTTTCCTTTTAAGTTTAATAGGGGTGCTGATGCACCTTACCAAATTCCTTAAAGACGTGGATGCCTTCATCCCCACATTTTGGAGACAGAAGCACAAATGACAAGCAAAAAGTTAAGAGAGCTTCAGGTGCTTCTGGTCAAATAGTAGAATGAATGACCTTGCTGCAACTGACATGCTTCAAGGGAGAAGAGCTGAGACTGTTCTGGAAATGTTAATTCTAAAGTTCTTTGCTTTCTTACAATTAAGATTTCAGAATTCTAATTCACTGCACCAGCAAACATTCCTGTATAGATTCAAGGGATCAGAAACGTCATTTAACCCTGGAAGCAAAGGTACTTCCCATAGCCAATGATCTTAACTTTACCCAGAAAATTAAGGATGCTTAAAGCAAGAAATAGACCTGAAGTCTATGCTAATTCAGTGGAATCTTAGACTTTAATTGGAGCACTTGGTTGCACGAAAACCAGAGTAGATTACATGTATTAAAATAAATTGCATATAATAGACATGAGTATTGAAACTGGCCTCTCAACAACTACATACTGAAACATATACTTGAAACTTAGCACAATTAAAAATTTAAATTGGAAAAAATAACACACTCCCTATTTATGAAATCTTTTCCAGAAAAGGGTTCTAAGAGTAGGACATGTTTTCCCAATATGGATTCAGTCCAGGCTACAATCTACTATAATTCCCTTGCAGACCAACAGTTGCAGTATGTCCCAGGCCAGGTCAGATGAATAACTTAAAACCTACAGAAGAGAAATTAAAATACCTGGAGGGTTTAAAAGAATGAAGTATTGTTGACAAAAATACGACCTATGTTAGGCCCTGTGACATCTCATTCATGGGCATACCTCTGAAAGGAACTTCACTCTCTAGGAATTGTGTAAAAAATCCTTTAATATCACTGTCTACTTCTATATTTGCTCTACAAACATAAAGATGACTTCCTAGGGACAGAGAGACAGCTGATATGTAGTAAGTACTTCTATTAAAAAAAAAAAAAAAAAAGATTATTAACATTTCTTCAGGTTTCTTAAAGGTGAGGAATAGCCAAGATCTAAGCAATAAATACTGAAATGAAAACATGCTCTGTAAAGATTGCATTGAGCGAGAATGGAAAGCCCGTGTATCTGCTGATAAATGCTTCCAAAAAAACCCACACCCAAACAAAAAAAACAGTGAGGCTTTTTTTCCCCCATTATTCATTCTTATCCCACAACACAAAGCTTTAAGATAAGGTAGGGGGAGGGATATTACATGACCTTACCCAGAGGCAAGCATCTTGTACAGTACCTTGGAAAAAAAAAAAAAAAAAAAAACAGGGAAAAACATTACACAAGTCAGCTAGCTCAGCAAGGATTAAGAAATACCGTGATAAACAGTTAGTGATATGAAAGGCAAAGTTTTTGGCTCCAGCTCAGAAGAGTAATTACTCCCATCTGGGCACACAAAACCTGAAAAGGGGCTATAGTCTCAAATGGCACGAGAAATTTTTCACAACCTGACAGTCTTTCACAGCTGCATTGGGTGGGTACACCAAGTAGTGTTTGAGCCAATGGCTAAACGTTTGTGACTATAAACAACAACACAAAGCTCTGGCATATTTACAGGTTACCTGCTCTTCCCATGAAGGCACGAAACATGGAAAAAGAACATACTTTTAAAAGAATTTGTGCCACAGCAAAATCCAACCACTACAGATGGGCCTTTATAGAGCTTTTAATTTCTTTTTCTCATGCATACCTATACTTGAGTAAATAATCAACCACAACAGAGCTTTGTAAGGGATATCTTCAACAATTCCTAACATTTGGAAGGAGCCAAACTCTCAAAACCACAGAAGCAAACCTATCACTCAAAAACCACTGTAGAGTAGGAAGAATAAGTATTTGTCCATTCTCACAAATACAGTCACATCTCCTTTCATTGTACCAGGTTTGGGTAAAGAAAGCTTTGCTTTCACTGGGAAAGCTTTATGCTGCTATTTTTCTTGCTAACTGCTCGTTTTATGTGGGTGGGGTAGTGTTTTTATTGTTCTGGACTGTTTTTTTTTAGTTAATGGCACAAAGCCTGGAGTTTGGGATTGGCATCCCTTACATTGTTTATGTCAAAATAAATACATTCTCTTCTGCTTTTCAAAAACAAAACACATGCCATACTCTCAATTGCTGAAAAAACAAAGCAGGCTATTACAAAACAAAAAACAACCTCCATCACCAGACCAAACAAACAAGAGCTTTCAAATGGCATAATAATCTACCAGGCTTGCACTCTAACGAATTCACCATCTCAAAGTCTCATCCCAGCTTACCGCTTTCTGAAATACCCTCAAGAGACCAAGAAGCAAAAGATATGACCGTGGAAGCCAGCACTGTTGTTCAGTTGCAGAATGTCTGTACAATTCTGAGAAGGAGACTAAAGATCAGAATTTGGCTTCAACAACTAAGAATACGGGAGCATAATAAACTGGTAAGATAAATTCACAAGAGAAGGCAGATTAAAAAAAAAAAAAAACAAACTCAAACTGTTCTTAAAAGAACTTGATACACTGCTGAATGGAGAGTCATTGAAGGAATGCAACACGGCAGGAAATGGGGGACAGTGCATCCATGTAGACATGAATATTAAAAAAAACACCACTACCACCACCTAAACAAATAAACCAACCCAGATGCATGGTCTTCAGTTCATGATGAAAAACTCCCAAATCTGAAGATTTTGTTCACTGGCAATGTGAAAGCAGCACCTATCCGTGCTCAAAAACTACATTAGTCAGCCACCATCTAAAGCATTATTTCTCCAGAGCACTTTAATTGAAAAGTGCTATTACTGATTCTGCCAAAATAAGACATTTCTGTGCTAAAGAAACATTTGCAATCTGTTTTCAGCCCTAGTAATTTGAAAATTGACCTTCTACAATCTGAAACACAAAAAAATACGTTTTTGCTCAGCTGTCCATTCATTGTCAGTCTGCCATGTTTTTGCAGCTGACATAATTTCCATGACTGTTAAGTTAATAATAATCCTGACCAGTCCTTAAGATCAGCAATAGTAGTAGGCACTGCTATTATTCTGACGTTCGGCTGTTCCAGGGAATAAAAAAAACAACACTCCTCCCGCTCCCGCCCCCCCGCTCCCTAAAAAAACCTCATACATGCACACATCCCCACCCAAACAAGCAAGCTGGAATTATTTAAGGAGAAATAAAGTGTCAGCACCAAGCTAAATTGTTCTTGTTATCCAAGGAATTAAAAAAAAAAATCCTTTAATATTACAGTTGCATGAAAATTCTATGAACTCTTCATGCCAGGCAGAGTTTCATCATGCTCCCCAAGTGCACACAAACAAAAAACATATGACAAACTGTTGTCTCCCAACTGATTAAAGTATTTATTTCTGGCACCAAAAAGCACTTAGTTAACTAGTCTAAGTCTAGTCTAAGCCAACAGAAGTATTCCACTCATTATCAAGCACAAAGTTCAAACCTGAATGCAAATGCATGTCAAAAACATGCAGCTTCTGAAATACAAGAGTATGTCTGAGCAACTTGTTTTTAACCCTGAGTTACTCAGTGAATTAAAAGAACTGATAAAGAGTTGGACAAGTCCAAGTAAACTGTATCCTTCTCGGCTGTTTGGAAAAATGTGAGATGAGTTAAAACACTGCTTTCCAGGACACTGTATCAGCAATAAAGCCCCAACACACAGTTTGAAAGAGAAAAGCCTACATATAAGATTTAATTTCTCACTTCCTTCCTGTTGCAGTATTCACTTGTACAGCAAAGCTGCAGAACATAATCATCCTGCACAACTGAGTATGAAAAGCCTGAAACTGTGTGTACCCAAAGAGTACAGTCCAACATACCATGTAGGATGAATAGGCAGCATACTTTAAACAATTTTAAAGAACTCATTATTTCCCAAACTCCAAAGGTCTTGACCCATTAAAATCTTACATTTTGTTCCATGATGCACAAAACCAAAGTCCATTATTATTATTGTTATTTTCAAACACAGCTAAAATAAGTAGTTTGTACACAAGGCTTGATGCCCTATCAGGAAAGCTTGCAGTGTTTTGTACCTTGCTGCCCAAAAGCTTGATTACACTGAGAAGGTATCTGATAAGCAGTATTTCACCCAGGTGAAGCCTACCTGTTTACTTTTTGTGCCCTTCCCAGGATTCCTGTTTCCTTTAACACCTTCCATGCCTCTTAAAACATCGATGAAATCTTTCTTTGAAACAGATGACAGCAGTTTAGCACGTCGCCTCTCAGAGCTCCCAACTTTCTTCACTTTCTCATCAATGTTCTTTTGGTGAGTCCTGACAGCATTGAATAACTGTACAACACCTCTAAGATGGAAGGCAGGGGAAAGGAGGTGAACAACAAGACAAAAATCAGCTTTTTAACTCAAGTTGCCTTTACAGTTAAGAACCTTCTATCAAAGCAACCAATCAGTGTAGATGCCAGATGGCTTCTAGTTACTAAAAATGGTTACTTAGAATCTCAATTTAATTAAGATGTAACATTTGCTACTATACAAGAGTCTTTCAATTCTCTACCTTCCTTCACACTTACTGCTAGGAGCCAGTAACAAAAATCTACAAATAGCCATTCAGACACCAAAGCAAGCATGGCACATTGCACTGAGGTCAATACAAAAGCATGTTTCATCTTCAGAAGCATGCTACTCATCCTACAACCAGCTATTAAATTCCTCAGACAAGATCTTAAAAGCAGCTGAGGCAGCAGTACAAGGCAGAGGAATAAGACCTGTAAGGAGACAAACACATACAGGAGTATCAACAAGGAGCTCCACTAGTTCTGTGGCAGTGAACTACAGTAATGCAGAACAGGCAACCAAACCTACCAGCCATGTATCTGGTGAATCTTCTGTGAAGAAAGAAGAAACAGAATAGCAGAAACAACTGTTCTGCATTTTTAAAGCATTTTCCTAATTTAAACAAAAAGAAGGGGTCTAGCAAAGCACTTCTGTCAAGCAAACATTACATTATTGTCTAAATTTTTATGCTTTTGCAAACCTTCTGAAATCTTTTGCTGAACTTGATACTGTACAATGCAGACCTGTACATAAATCACTTGGCTCCTGCTAGTCACTTCTTAAGAGTTCAATCTGATTGGAAACAGATTATCTGCACAGGCCTTTTATTCTCTTTTTCCTCCCTTTAAGATATACGTATATTTCAGGAAAGCTTTCAAAATGCTCTTACCTTGTGGCAATTCTCTGAAGATTTCTCTCTCTGTCTCTGTCTTTGACAACATCTGGCTTCACTCGGCACATCATTTCCCACTCCCGCTTTTTATCGAGCTGCATTATAAATATTGTTACATGAAGTAAGTGGCATTGAGCATCTGAGAATGCAACATACTCTGATACAATATGCAGCAAGAGGAGATAAAAAATTATAAATTGACAAAGCTCAGTTTGGCTGAGGGTAAGGGGAACTCCAATACAGTGCTGGATACCATGTCTGAGGCAAGTCTCTTGTACTGATGCCTTCACACTGACTGCTACAGACAAGGAAATGATTCAAAGACAGTTTTCAACTCCAATATTTCACAAGCTGATCAGAGAGAAACTTATAAATAATAAATTTATGGGCATGTAAAGACAAGCATGTTGCATTTCCCCTGCTGAGTTAATCACAATGCAGCTTTTGTGACTGACAGCAGTGCATAGCAAAGACTACAATGAGCAAAACTCAAACACAAAAGAGTACCAACTGCCCACTGGAGAAGAACTGCTGTATACAACACTGTTTTTTGTCTTTTTTGAGGCTCACAGTTTCCAAATCCCAAACTGATCAACTTTTCAATTATCAAGGGCCACACAGCACCAATAGCAGAATGCTCTTATTTCCACAACTCCTGCACCAGGAGTGTGGTAACATTTTTAAGCCCTTTTAACAAACTAACAGTTCTTAGTCCTGGTGATGCTGCATTAAGTCTGTTTTATGCAAAAAGTTTTTCATGGAATTTCAAAGTCCTTATCTTTATGATCCCATGCGGACTATTATGAAATCATCAGTTTATGACCATGTTTTGACCTTTGATCAAAAGAACTGCCCTAATCTACCTTCCACCAGAAATAAATTAATAAAAGGCAAACTGCCCTGAAGTTTTTCCTAAGGGCGAACAGGTCAGTTTAGAGACCTACACCCCACCTCTGCTTTACAGTACTGCCACATATTTATTGCATGAGAACAGGTACTTAGGACAGTTAGAACTGAGGAGGTACTTTAAACAAAGCTCTTTTGAAAAGGCAGGCTGTGGCATAACCACAGCATGTACCAGACTATCAGGTGGACACCTGTATTTCCCAATAGAACAGGACTGGTAAGATGAGACACTAGAACTATTACTATACTTTTTAGCCTGAATGTGAATCAATTTCATCCTGGAATCCTGGAATTAAAGTTCCACCAAAAAAGGCAAACAAAAACAACATTCACAAAACAAACAAAAAAACAACACTAATTGCCAACAGTTTTGCTTTCTTTGTAACTGTTTCAGGATCGTAAGTAATTCAGGGCACAGATATCATCATAGAAAAATTCCTACCATGGAAAATCAAGGGGAGCAAATCAATTCACAAGTCCATAATGGATTACTGCAATCTCAACCATGAGGCCTTGATTTTGGAAGTCACAGCAGAATTTGGCTGACCACAGTTTTCTGTCCTTTCTCCTTCTCACCTTCTATGACAGAGCTAGAGCCACCTCCTAATGCCAACAAAAGGAGCTATACGCAAGATTAATAACAGTAAATAAAAACCTGAGCTTAAGGATGCTTCTTTCATCCTGTCAACAACAAAAACAGCTCAAGCTGACTGACACCAAAGATCTCTGCTGTCAAAGATCAGCTTGTCCAATGGCTCAGAACATAATAAGCCCTAGGGCAGGACTGCCTAGACGGTCAAGAAATTGAAGCTATTTGTGGTCACAGTGGAGTAGATATTCCAAACTGAGAACAGGCTCATAGCGCTCTCCCAAACTACTGCTTAGGGATCTTGTTGCATCTCCACCTGACTGACTGTACAATGAAATGCTGAGTCTTTTTCTCACCTTCCTTCTCTTCTCCAGCCTCTCTTGTTTTTCCTTTTCTTTTTCCTTCTCCAGTTTTTTACTCTTGGCCAAGATGATGGACTTATTTTGTGGTATCTTTTTGTTGAGCACTTTTGCCATGGCATCTGCCCAGCCTGCACCCGGGCCAGGTTTGGAGTTTGTTGCCTTTTCAGCCACATTGTCAAGGGCTACCACTTCATCCTCATCATCTCCATCCAAGGCTTCACCTCCTGATGAGTAGCTATCATCTGGAAGCCCTGAGCTTAACTCAGAACCTAGGGGTAGAAAAATGAAAAAGGCATCAAGATTTCTGTTTCTAGTAAGGGCCCATCACAGACTCAAATTGTTTCATACGCAAATGTTATGAAAATTCAGGGCCACGTATCCCTTGCTTGCTTGCTTAAGGGGCATGCGCTACCATAACAAATTTATTAGCAAGTATCCGGTGCCTGCTCCTCTCAATGATGTTTTAAAGTAATTTTACCTAACAAGGTTAGCTAAGAGGCAAAAGATAGCCCTGGAAATTTTTTATTAGATGAATATTTTGGTGATTAGGTCTGGTAAATTTGGGGGGAAAATGATATTTTCCAGTTAAGAAAATACACATTATATGTGCATATACACACATGTATGTATATATACATGGATGTACGTACTTGTATAAAAACTGCAACAGTGACATCTAGTGTTTAAATGCATGTAGCCAGATTAAACTGAAGGTGGGGGGTACTTACATGAAAGCAAAGTTCATTCAAGAAAAATAACACCATCAAAAAAGTGATTGCCTATGCACAAAAAGCACAGAGGGGAGACTGTTGTGTGAAACAGAGAATCAACTCATTTGTCAGGTAACTCAAAAGCAACCAGAGGCACTGAGCTTCTCCATTCTATTTTCTGTTTCTGCTCAATTTCTTCATACACAAACAAAATACCTTAACATTCAAATTTGTTTACCTCATACACCCATCAAAACAAAACAAAGTAACTGGAGTTAAAATACTGAAGTGTGGAATCAAGATACAGCATGAAACAAAGCAAGGAAACAAGAGCTACACAAACATGAAGAATCTACTACTTCCCTCGTTAGCCTGTTTGGTGGGTCAAATAAGAAAAATAAAGTCCTTAACAGTGAGGACAAATAACAAGAATGGAAGTGGCTGCAAGTTTGGGGTGTACCAAAAAGCTTGGTCACTTAGGTCTACCCCACCTGCAAGGGAACAACTCCTCACTGGTTCTGAGAGACCAGCTGACTGCTCCTCACCTCCAAACACGCAGCTGGCTGCCTTTCATTCATTTACCTCTCTCTCACTACTTTAGAGAGAATATTTTGAAATCATAATATCATGTTCAACTGGACCAAAGGGCTTAACTTTGTAAGCATTACTACACCCCTTCAGTTAGTTACCTTTATCAACCAAAACATGAAGAGAAAGAATTAAGGAGGTGCTGACAGGATCCATTTTCCTTAACACCAGGTAGAGACAGCTTTTAATTATATTCATTTTTAATTAATTACTTATTTATTTAAACATAAATATATACCCTGTGGCCAGACGAACCCAATAATTTGCCTTCACCTTGCATCTTTTTGAAATAGCAATAAATCAAGGTAGCAGCAAAACAGTGCTATTAACCAGTATGAAACAGAGCCTTTAAGACCCAGGCACCTTCAGAGGCTAGAAAGGTGTTTGGTCATCGTGCAAAGCAACAAAGCTTTATGTCTATACAATGAATGTGGAAGGGAACTGCTTACTGAACTCTTGTTTGTTACCTACACGAATATGATTTTTCATTTTTAGTGTTTTTTTTTTTTTTTTTTTCTCCTCACCCCACACAGGATGTTTGTTGCAGCACTCCTTACTATAAAATTGAGATTTCAAAGCAGAAGATTTGTCCATCACACTCAGAAACTACTTAAAGCTAGTGATGTGTATCTACAGCCTGATTTCCAGATTAAAAAATAAAACCACACTGTTGCACATGAAATAGGTGCACAATCACATCCTGCTTCCTACATGTAAAACAACATACTGAGCTTTCAGCCCTAGGCCTTGCCTATGCTAGAATATAGCTATCTAAAATTTCACCATGGAATTAATCCCTACTTGTGCCTTCTTATACATAACAAAACTAACAGCTACCAGAGGTCTAAACCTGAATTCCACACACTGCTTAGAGCCAACTTCCATGGTTAAAAAAAATGTTAAAAAACTAAATAGGCTTAAAAAAAGGAAAATTGCAAGACCATGTATTTTCTCATATGCACGATAACCTCTATGAATTAACTAGGAGAATAATGCCTGATAATATCAAAAATATTTTGCAAGACAATTGCCACTTTCAACAATTACAGAGATAAACAAAGGCTTCAACAACCAGCCAGTTTTGAATATGTCAAAGGATCTGTCTGTCAACAGACAAGTTATCTAAACTAGATTAACTCCAGCAGAAGTAGTTCTTGGAACTGAATCATGAATTGCAAAGATTCAAGCCTCACAAGTTTCAGTAAAAAAGCCCTAAGGGGGGGGGGGGGGGGGGGGCTGTATACAAACATACACAGAATCTCTGTACTCTCCTCATCTACACTTGCTCAGTGATCTATCTGGGCATGGGCACATACAGCTAAACATAGCTATCTTTCAGAAAGAAGTTCTGAAGGGAGCTCCCGCTCAAGGCTTCCCCTGGGTTCAGTTGTGACCCTCAGACCAAACAGAGCCACTGGGAGCTGACCCCACGGACGTAGCCTTGATTCCTCACAGAACACGGAAAGGGAATTCCAGTTGCATTCCATAACTAAGAAGCGGTCGCTGGTAGTTAGGTGTACCCTAACAACACACGACAAGGCAAGAATGGGCGTAAATAATGAAATGTGAGCGTGTTTGTGCTCTGATCGTATTCAGCGCTCTCCTGGTGGATCACTACACTCCGCGTTTCGTGCGAGTTTCCCCGAGCAGGGAGCAGACGGCAACCCCCCTCCTGTACAGACAGCCACAGCCCACCGCCCCTCGGAGCTCCCCAGCTCTGCCGCCTACAAAACCACGCACCCCTCACCCCCAGCAGCCCACGGCGCCCGGCTGCCCCCGGGAGCAAACAGGCTGCGGGGAGAGAGCCCCGCTCCCGCCGCCCTCCCCCCAATACCGCTGTCCGCCTGCGGGCCGCGTGTGCCCGCCACGGCCGCCGCCATCTTCCCCCGCTGGGCTCCCTGCGCCTTCCGCTCGGCTCCGTGCCGTTCCTTCCGTGCCGTTCCGCCTCCAAACGTTCCGGGCCCGCCGGGACGCGGCTGCACAAACGGCCGCTTTTAAGCCTTGAGCCTTGTGCTCAGGGTCTTGTAAAATAAGGCAAAAGCAGGTGCCCAGGAGTTCATCACTGCTGCTTCACAACCACACACACACACAAAAATGTCTTATTATGGGGCTTGGGGTTCCTCTTTCCAGAAATGTGCTTTGCCAGCTCCGTTGTCTGCCCAGCATTGATTGGCCTTCTTGTTGGACCAGAACATCTGGGCAACTCTTGAAATCCAGGTGGAGATTGTTAAATTTAAACAAAACTGTGGGAAATTACATTTATTTCCCTGTTGAGTAGCCACCAAACAGTCACCTGCTCTCTTTCTTGCATTTCTTGCATCAGGAAAGCATTGTGCTCTTCATGTAGAGACGGGATCAGGAAAGCCAAGGCACAGATGGAGCTGAACTTGCCAATGGATTTGAAGAATAACAAGGGGTTCTACAGATATATAGGCAGGAAGAGACAGGCCAAGGAGAGTGTCCCCCCTCTGATGAGAAGGGAGAACTTCTCATATTGTATTCCTCAGACATGGAAAAAGCGGAGGTACTCAATAAGTGCTTTGCCTCAGTCTTCAATGGCGGTCAAGTTTCCTATGTCTGTCAGGACCCTGAACCTTGAGGAGAGGGTGAGAGGAGCAGATTCTGTCCCACTGTGACAGAGGAACAAGTCTGGGACCGCTTAATGAGATTGGATGTGTATAAGCCAATAGGAGTAGTTGGTATACATCCCAGTGTGCTGAGACAGATGGCTGATGTGGTTGCCAAGCCGCTCTCCATCATATCTGAAAAATCATGTCTGTCGGGTGAAGTTCTTGGTGACTGGAAAAAGGGAAACATTACTCTCATTTTTAAGAAAGGGAGAAAGGAAGACCTGGGGAACTACAGGCTGGTGAGCCTCAACTCTATGCCTGGGAAGATCATGGAGCAGATCCTCCTGGAAGACATGTCAAGGCACATATGAGATAAAGACATGATCCGAGACAGACAGTACAGCTTCACCAAAGACAGATCTTGCCTAACCAATCTGGTGGCCTTTTATGATGGAGTGACGGCATTGGTGGACAAAGGAAGGGTGATGGATATCATCTACCTGGACTCGAGCAACGCTTTTGATATGGTCCCTCACCACATTCTTCTCTCTAAATTGGAGAGATAGGGATTTGAAGGATGGACTGTTAGGTGGATAAAGAAGCAAATCTTCTTAGATAGCTTACTTAAAAGCACTTCAAACTAAACAAATGGAAGTTTGTAATCAAGAATTGCTGTTACTATAAGAATTAGATATGCTGGTAGGCACAAGCTCCAGGATTCCTTGGAGCCCTAAAGGTGCAGTACAAATATCCTAGACATTAAAAGATACATCTATAGATATGACTATTGCTAATAATATATCTAAGAAGATTTATCCAAAAACCTTGCCATCTTAGGTCAAAATCATTAGGCATGATCATATGGGTGAAACATTGCACTCCTTCCTACTTTCACTGACACTTCAGAGAGCCTGGATTCATAAATTTGTATTAAAACAAGGGGGTGTATTTTTTAAAATGGGATGCAAGGCAATGAAATACCTGTATATTAACGATCTCAGATTGGTGATTTGATTTTAAGATGACTTTGTTGCTTTTTAAGTCTCAGTTATCATTGAATTGTTCCTTAGAAAAAAATACCTAGGGAGAAAAAATGTTGCATGTAGAGTATTCTTGAGTATTTTGCAGGTTTTAAAATCTTTAAAATGCTATTTCATTTCTGCACCTTGTATTTTTGTAAATAAATATTTCATTTGTTGTTGCTACCCTGCATAGTCATTGTAGTCATTGACCTAGTCATTTGTTTTTTGTTTGTTTGGTTGGTTGTTTTTTGTTTTGTTTTGTTTGATTTTTTCCCCACTAATGTGTATGGTAGCCAAGACAGAAAATTCCTTTTGCTACCTCAGTTTCCAGTGGAAAAATTAGAAGTTGGAGACCAGTCAGAAAAGGAGTGGCAGAAATTATTATATGGCTGCAGAAACTGATTTGCAAAGAAAGAATTGAAGAAGCTAAATATGTACAACATAATTAAGTGCCAGCTAAGTGCAGACAGTATTGGACATATTGCTTCTATCATAAGTATTCCAACAGAGCAGAGCTATGTGGAAAGATTTTCATAATAATTCAAGGTTAAAATCAAAGAGCAATCCTGTGCTGAAAAAGGTGGGTCCTCTGTTATGACCTGCAGAGGAAAATGAAAGCCATAAATGTCCCCAAAGTCTATAATAAAGAGGTCCAAGCTTTACAGGAGACTTAATTCCTAATGCTTCCTAACGCTCTAGGGCTTGAAACTAGGGTATCCGCAATAATAAGCACAAACCATCTGGTCGAGTCTGCTACATGATGAGAATGACACTTAACCATTTGCTTGGCACGATTCATCTCTGAATCATGTAGCATCAGAACGGACACTACTAGGAGAAGGGTGTTAAACTATATAAAGAGCTCTTCAGGTATGGCAGTTACAGTCCTCATTTCCTAGTGAATACATTATTGAATGTGTCTTACTCTTGGTAGCATGTCAAAATCTTCAGATTAACTCTTGTAATGGGTTCCAATAAACGATGGGACTGAACTTTCTTTGCTCAGACTGAATTAACAAGTCATGTCTTTTATAGCGTATTTCTCTACAGAGGCATTATTCAGAAGCATTTGTCAGCAAATTTGTTGCCAAACCTCCTTTCAAATGACTGTAATTGTCTCCCATCACATAGACCTGAATGCTTTTCTGCATTGAAATTGTGGGCTAAGGGATGCTAGCCACAACCAGCCTATGAAGTCTTTTCAGTCCAGACAGAGCTGCAATTACCTCTCTGTTTATCACTATCAGCAGCATCTGAAGAGCAGCTGAGGCACAAGCTGGCATTTTGCATATACAAATCTGCAATAAAGCCATGGTTGGTGAGACAGAGCAAGAAACTTTGATCTGCGCATGCAGCAGAGCCAGCATCTGGGAAGAAAAAAAAAAAAAAAAAAAAAAAAAAAAAGAAATAAATTTGCGCAGGTATACAAAAATATTTTTTCCAAAATTTTAAAAATGTATTTTTTTTTTTTTTTTTTTGTGTGTGTGTGTGTGTGTGTGTGTGGTTTGTTTTTGCTTTAAGTTTAAATATTAACAGTACTAGAATAAGCCCAATTAAAGTAGTTACTCTTGGTTAGAGAACACACCTTTGGCAGCCTGTGTAGGAGAGGACCACAGATGCAATGTAGTTATATTGCTCTGGGTTTGTCCTGAAGAAGCCTGTTTTAGCTGGAGTTTCTCAATCTGCAAAATCTTCATGAACTGATTATAAGTCTATAATCTGATAATAAGTCTATAATGCATTACTGTATTTCAGCCAAGAGATAGAGAAGTGTAAATCACATCATTCAAAATGACAGGAATGAAGAACTCTTCTTTTGCCTTTCATATGTGGAAGAGACACTCAATGTAAAACTTTTCAACTCTGAGTCAGAAAATAACCAACTCAGAAACAGAGCTGGTGACTAGGTTATGATCTGCTTGGATGTGACGGTTTTTTCTAGCCAGTCAGAGCTTGTGTGCAGCTAATAGCGTAGTCTCATAAGAGAATGAGAGGTGTCCTTGCCTAGCACGGCACCATCAGCCTCCAGCAAGGAGAGAGAGAATAAATGGAGTCAGAACAGAGAAAGCATTTTCTGTTCTTATCATATCAAGCTGCAGGGGGAAGACCTGGTAGTGGCACACAACATGCTCCAGTTTTAAGAAGAATGTTAATCCTCGGTAATAATCAGTCCCACACTGAGATGCATGAGGCAGCTCACATGAGTTACAGACACCATCATATCAGTGACTGCAGTGTGATGCAGGTATCACATCAACAATTCTGTTCTAATCAATTCTATACTTGGAGGCCACCCATGTTCCTTGTAATTATACAAGGTCCTGTCTATACCACACCGCTCAGAACTGTACAGAAATTCATGAGCTAGCTCTGAGTATGCTGGGGAGCAACCAGTCATAGGATACCTGTACTTTTTCCAATGCCTCAGCTGTGTTTCTCAAAATACTTTATGTATCTTTGTGCTGCAGTGTATATTATCTCAAAAGAAATATGAATCCACCTCACTCTGGAGTGCCAGTCTCACAGATCCTTTATGAAAGGAACCAGACTTGTTTTGAAGTCTCTTCTAAACACAGTAGAAATCTTCCTAGACTCAAAGACTTCACATCTGAGTGCGAGGGTAAGCAACATTATCCTGCTTCCCTAGAGCATTTGAATTTCAATGAATATTTTGCAATATCCTTTCTTTTCCTTTCATTTGCACCAGGAGACTGATGTTGATGAAGAATGAGTCCTAACAGGGCTAAGAAATTAGTGTGTTTTTGGTTTGTTTGTTTGTTTCCATAAAGAATAGGAGTCATTTCTGGGCAATAGAAGCGATCTGACAAAATATCACATATACCTCAGAGGAGTTGAGAGAGTTATGTAAAAATATGAGGGATCTTCAGAGATTGCTTTTTCTCAGTTTTGGTGCCAGTCTAATGCTTTTCTTTGATGTTCCCTGTGGAGCTGCAGAGCTATCTGAAGAGCTTTGCTGAACAGCTTGGGGAAGCTCTTGGAAAGTGACGAACCAGCACCAAGAGTTCCAGAAAACTCTTGTCACCATAAATGCTTTTCTGTGCAGGAGCTTCAGCATATGATTCATACCTAGGAACTTAGTATTTTTTTTTATTATTTTTGTTAATTAAAAAAATAATAGCGTAGCTCCACCAGCACTTCTCTGCATGCATTTGTATTGTTTCCAAACTCTAATTGGGGGCCCTAATGAGAGTCAGAAAGTGATTTAGGAAAGGGATGATGTAAAGATGTGAACACTTGCAAGTCAAAGTTCAATACACGAGTCAGTAATGAATTAACTGATTTTCTCAGGCTCGCCAGGGAAAAGAACAAAACAAAACAAAAAACAACAACAAAACACATATTCCAAAGAGCATAACTCAAAAGTGAAGAAAGACATATTTTTTTCAGACAAATATCTGACCTTCCTCTCTAAATATACAACATGTAGTATCCATGCTCCTTCTGTAGTATTGGGAGCAGTCAACAAGAATCATAGAACCCTTAAGGTTGGAAAAGCCCTCAAGATCATCTGGTCCAACCATCACCCTATTGCCAATGTCACCCACTAAACCATGTCCCTAAGCTCCATGTCCAACCTTTCCTTGAACACCTCCAGGGAGGATGACTCCACTACCTCCCTGGGCAACCCGTTTCAATGCTTGACTGCTCTTTCTGAGAAAAAATGTCTCCTCATTTCCAACCTGAACCTCCCCGTGCACAACTTGAGGCCAAGGAAAAACAAACTTGCAAACATGAAAAAGCAGAAAAGCTTAAGTAAGCTTAGGAAGTTGTCCAGTGCTCTTTGGTATTTACAGAAAAGAGTATGGTTTGAGCATGCCTGTAGTAGAATGTAATCCAAACTTTTAAAAGGAATAAGAATAAAAGTGTGGGATTGTGGAAAAAAAAAAAAAAAAAAAAAAAAAAAAAAAAAAAGTGCCAGTATGGCAGTATAGTTACTTAGTTTGTATACAATGTGGGTTCTGCAGATACAGTTCCTGTAAGTTCTGACAATGTCAAAGTCTCACCAGTTATAAAGCAACACACTGCAAAAAAATATAATTCTCTAAGGCGATTAGTTACAAGATAAGTAATTTATTGTTACAGAATAGTCTCAGGAAAGGTTATGTACAATTTTATTGAAAGAATTTATTTTTCCCTGAATCTTTTAAAATTATGTCTAGTTATCTCAAATTATAAAATCATCCTGAAGCTACATAATTAACATTTATGACAGTCTTCACAAAGCCAGGTGAAGCTTCAGCACAGTGATTCCACATTGACTGTAAAAGTCACTATTGAATACAGATGCAGAAGGGTTAGCCAAAAACAGTATTGTAGATCCAAAGAAAAAAAATGTATTATAAGAGGATGAGATAATATCCTTGTACAATGATGTGAGAGCTAAAGGAAGATTTCATACTGAACTAGCTTGAATTTTTAATAAAATATTTAACTATAAGGCAAGGAAGTTCTTTTTTATAGCTGAACTCAACATTTACTTTCAAACTTCTTAGCACAAAATCAGCAACTATATTCTTACACCTCCTTTAATACCAGATTTTGATACATCTACCTTCAACAGCACCCAATTGAAAAAGCTATCCTATTTCAATAAGAGTATTCAAAACAACAAAAAAAAACAAAACAACAACCACCCCTCAGACTTCAAAAAGCTTCTTAATCCCTCTTCAGCAAGACTCTAGAACTCTTACATACTCATGAGCTGTCAGCATATGTAATCTCTCCATGAGTACTTGTGAATTAGAAACGTGTTAACCGAACATGTGCTTAATTACCTTAATGAAACCTGAATACATAAGGTTGCGGGCATGTGAATTGTAACTGGAATGTGCTGCTCATATAAGTGTTGATGAAAAGTCATGATCCTGTGGTGGTTTTACCGTGCTAGGCAGCTGAACACCACAACCGCTCTCTCACTCCCCCTCCTCAGATGAGGAGGGGAAGAAGTAAAGGAAAGAACTCACAGGTTGAGATAAGGATAATTTAATTAAAGAGGGAAAATAAATATATATATTATTAAGGAAATATTATTATTAATTAAACAATTCAACTAAGGGGAAAAAGAGGGAAAGGGGAAGTTCTTGTTTTGAGACCAAGTCCTATCAAGTAAATTGAGCTCATGAGGCTGTTCAGCCTCCTCCCTGCGCAAGTATGCCTGTGCCAGCAGGCTCTTCATTTGTTCTGCAGGAGTGCAACAGCCAGGGGGTACCAGGGTGGCAGACAGAAAAGCAGCTTGGATTTCAATATCAGGCCAGTAACATTTAGGTAATCTGGAATTTCTGGAGAGTCAATTTAGAGGGTGTGTGATGATTTATACCAAAAAACTGACAACATTCCAAAATTTGAACTGTTTGTGTAGAAGCAAAACACAGAAGAGTACGCTGTTCCAAGGGAAAGGGCGACCAGCTCTGCGGGCGACCAGCTCTGCGGGCGACCAGCTCTGCGGGCGACCAGCTCTGCGGGCGACCA